>OX439472.1:15350206-15950206 GCA_949320105.2 Crepidodera aurea
TTTGTCAGGCTCTTCAATTTTTGTAAGAACATTTTTTTTGTGGGATCAAACCCGGCTGAGATTTGTTGGAAAAACCGTTTTCAAGTTCTTTAGATAGAGAGATGATATGCAGAACAGTACCGTACCGTGTATAATATTTAAACAAAAATACATAAAGCTATATTTCAAGTAAAAGAAAATATCTCCGCCTATGGAGCGGAGAATCCATTAATATGTTTTATGGATATTTTCAGGTATAAACAGTCAACTGAATTTGTTTTCTTAGCTTTGTTGATAGGGAAAAAACTCGACTTCCTACAAATTGTAATTAATTAAAAAATAACTGAGATGTGACAAAAACCGGTTTTTAAATTTTTGATACTTTGGTACTAAATTCGGGCTTACATTTTACAATTGTGAACTGAACTAAATTAAAGTAATTACACTTCAACTAACGGTGCATTTTTTAACAATTATCAAAACTATACTTACGTCCCGAAGCGTCTTTTAGAAGCCATTGTCCATTTAAATTGATATCTGCGTTAACCCTACACGTAACTGTATAAAATATAAGCAACAAAATACTCCATCTTTTCATCATGGTGATCACTTAAAATCAAAATAAAATAAGTATGTGAGCTTCATTTTAAATATTCTAAAAAATATAATACTTGATCTTTGACATGTGCCTCTCATCTCCTAAAAAATTCCACCAAACATATAATTTTACAAATGCTTTGATTTATCGGCGATAAAATTTCACATTGATTATAGAAATAAATATATAAATATAGTTGGCTGATAAATGGCCAAGACAAAAGTAGAATGTAGAATTAGGTTACCTTGTATTTGCTGCTTTCTGCTAGTATGTTAGTTGCAGTATACTACTTACATAAACGAGGAGGAACTTTATCATTATTCTCATTATTATTATTTTATATACTGTGTATTTATTTATTTTTTCCATTGTTTAATATGTGTATAGGTATGTTATTATAATCCGTATTTTTATGTAATAATTTTTATTGACCTCTTTCGTGGCATTTCTACGAAACAAGTGCAGCAGCACTTATCGCTTATCAGCTTTATTCATTTTATTTTATTATATAATAAAATAATAGCTATTTATATTACAAGTACATAAACAAGGGCTTTATTGAACGAATAATTTTATAGCCGAGCGAGCTTGCGAGAGAGGCTATAAAATGAGTCTATAAAGCCTGTTTATGTACGCGTTATATACATGATTTTATGTTCGATTGCAATTAAAAAATAATAATAAATTGAAAAAATTAAAATTTGATACGATTTTGGCTGACAAGTAGATGTTTATTTTTTAAACATGTCAAATGAGTTGTCTTGCAACTTGTCAGTGACGTTGGCAATTACTTTATTTTACTAGTAAAATAAAGTGCACTTTATTTTACGTAAAGTGCTACTTTATTGACGCAAAACTGTTCTATAAACAGCGTTTTATTGGTCAATCGTACATAAAGATTATTATTATTATTATATTAAGTTATATCTCTGAAGGGTTCAACAATAATTTATAATTTACAAAGAGTAAAAAATCTTAGACAGAAACGTTCACCTGTAAATCAAGTGCATTGTATCACCGATGGGTATATAAAGCATTTGTATAAGACAAGCAAGTTTATTCAACGTCATTCCTAGACGCCACTCAGGTATTTGACAAGGTCTGGTATGGTGACCTAATTTAAACATTAAACAAAATGCTTCCGTAAACATTTATTGAGATCTTAATATCTTATACATCAACAAGAAGATACATATTCTTAACTAAAAGAAATTAAAGCTGTTGTGCCTCAGGGAACTACAATAGGACCCATCATTATACAGGGTGTGTCACGAAAGTGGCTCATTAGCCATATATAGAGAACTATAGATATTTGAAATTTGAAAATTGGGTTACGGGGCTTTATCATTACGATCTATTCAATGAAAATATTTTCAATTTCCGGTTACTTCCGGTTATACCGGAAGTAGACATCAACTTTGTTATTTCAAATGGTATGTATAATTTTTCTTTTTATTTTTAGATTCAGCATCAAATTTTGAACAAAAAATTATCAACATACCACAGGTCTAAGTTTAACAGTTTCCAAGATATTTGAGATTTTTGTAAAATTTTTTGAAAAACACGTATTTACTTTAATTTCCGTATCTGGCTTAGTTGTTAAGCTATTAATTTCAAATTTTACACAGAGATTGTGAGAATATCCTTCTAGCTTGCGGTGAAACACCAAATGCCATATTTTATACAGGGTGTCTAGAATGGAGCGTCCAATATTCATAATTTCAATTCTCAATAAGTCGATAATTTCAAATGAAACACCCTGTATTTTATTATCATGCCTGAAGCAGTTTTTTATTCTCTTTCGATCTGCATTAGCATTCCCTATACCTAAAGTTATGTATTTCTGAGTTATTGCTAGTTTAAACATGATTCATTTGAACGAATTTTTGTACGACGCTGATGAAAAGTAGTGCACGAGTGCAACGAAGTGTTACTGAATATGTACGTAGTCAATGATAATAACAGTTAAACCTACAGAAAATTATCTTATCTATTAAATCTTTCCTTTATATATTTGTCACTTGAACATATTAAGTATTGGCATCAATTATTTTATATCTTGATAGATATACTATTTATCTTAAGTGTTAATAATTCCACCACAATTATATTTTTTAGAAGAGGATATAAAATAATTGAAGTTACTAGAAAACTGAAGTACATCTATAATATTTCACATTATGATACGCATTTGAGAATGTTTCATTAGAGTACGCAACTTTTTGTGTTATACGGTTGGTAATATGAATCAACAAATGACATGAATTGACATTTGTCTATTGAAATTAAATCTCAAATCTGTCAAATTTTAAAAATTCTACAACAGTGCTACCAACTCATTTTTTTAAAAGCAAACTTCTCTATAATATGCAAAGTATAAATTTATTAAAAAATTAATAAAATGGCAAAATATAAAAAGAATTATAAGGAACTTATATCATATGGCTGTTATGACACTCGTCCTTTAAACTTGGACTAGTGTCATAACAGAATACCATATGAAATGCGTTGCTTAATGTACTATTATGTTGTCGTTCAGCAACGATTAAGATGTTAATAAAATATTCAGTATAACTGACATATTAGGAATAAGAGTTCAAATTCAGCCAATTAGAAAAACTAAATTAGTCCCGCAATGTAAAAAATGCCAAACTTATGGGCACACCCAGAAATATTGCGCTAAAGAACCCAGATGTGTGAGATGCACTGCAAGGCATCTCACAGTTGATTGTGATAAGCTAAAAAATGCAACCCCAAAATGTGTTCACTGTGGAGAAGGTCACCCAGCGAACTACTTTTGCTACATGGTAGCCAAAGAAATTCAAAAAATTAAAAATAAACAACTGAACAAAACAAAACTGCCTACTAGCGAGAAAATAGAGAAAGTAAAGAATCTCCAAAACAGGGTGAGAGTTATAGTCAAAATAAAGCCTATAGTCAAGCAGTAATACAAAATATTGCTCAAACTAACAAAAAACCGCAACACCAAGGTACAACAAGTACAAATATTGACAATATGCTCGAACAAATCTTGGACTAACTAAACAAGATGGATGAGCGTATTTTAAACCTAGAAAAACGCGCTCAAGGAGCAATCCCTAAAACCAGAAATGGCTAAACACTTAAGAATCCTAGAATGGAATGCAAACGGGTTACTACAGCACCAACAAGAACTACAAACAATCCTGGAACTAGAAAAAATTGATATCTGTCTCATTGCTGAAACGCATTTCACTAAGGAGTCATTTATCAAATTTAAGGGTTATAAGGTGTAACATACTATCCATCCAGACAATTCAGCAAAAGGCGGAAGTGCAGTTATAATAAAGGAATGTATATTACACCACCAAGAAATGGGTTACCAAAGGTAGAGATACAGGCCACATCTGTTCAAATTAAAACAAAGACTTACAAAGTTACAATCACAGCTTTATACTCCCCACCGAGACATGCTATAAAAAGAGAACAATATGCTGACTTTCTGGATAGCCAAGAAGACAGATTCATAGTTGGAGGAGACTTCAATGCGAAACATACCCACTGGGGATCCAGACTTAACATCTAAAGGTAAAGAACTATTAGCAACATGCAACAATCTCAAATGTGAAACACTCTCAACTCGAATTAGAAATATATCCTCAAATTATATACATGTAGAAGAAGCTTGGGACATGAACTCAGATCACTCACCCATACTTCTTACACTGAGTGATAGTGTGATTCAAAAAGAAAATCAACCTAAATTAGTCAACAAACGAACGGACTGGCAAAGCTTCAAAATCAAACTTGAACGGTTAATTAATCTCTCGGTTCCGTTGAGAACACAAGAACAACTAGATCAGGAACGTTTTGTCAAAGATTTTAAATACAAAACAAAAGGAAATATTTATCCAAAAGAGATAAGAGACCTTATACTAGAAAAAAGAAAAATCAGAAGAAAATGGCAACAGTCCAGAGCACCAGCTGATAAAACAGCTTTAAATAATGCAACACAACAGTTAAAACGCGAAATTCAGCGCATTAAAAATGAATAGATTGGTGAGTACTTGAGTGAATTAACTAATGACAGCAGTATCGATTATTCACTCTGGAAAGCAACCAAACGATTAAAAAGTCATATTACATATAACCCACCAATTAGAAAGGAAGACGGGAGTTGGGCACGAAATAATATACAAAAAGCAACCAGATTCGCAGAACACTTAGAAAAGACTTTCCAGACCAACGATGGTGAAGAGACCCAAGACTGAAATGAACCAGAACAGGGAGATTCAGTCATTAGACCTATTTCTCCAAAAGAAGTTTATGTGGAAATCGAAACAAATATAAATCCTAAAAAGCCCCTGGATTTGATCTCATTACCGGGGGAATCTTAAAACAACTCCCACGTAAAGCTGTTGTCAAACTGACCAACCTTATCAATGCATCATTTAGGATGAGATACGTACCTCAGCTATGGAAAGTAGCAGAGGTTATAATGATACCTAAGCCAGGTAAACCTCCCCAAGAAGTAACGTCATACCGACCAATCTCTTTGTTGCCTGTTATTTCGAAACTCTACGAAAAATTGCTTCTTAAGAGATTAAAACCTACAATAGAAGAAAAGGACCTGATTACCTCCCATAAATTTGGTTTTAGAGAAAAACACTCAACGATCGACCAGGTGCATAGAATCACAGACATAATTGAAAAGTCTTTAGAGGAAAAGAAAGTCTGCTCCATCGTCTTTCTAGACGTGGCCCAGGCTTTTGATAAAGTCTGGCATGAGGGCCTTAACCACAAGTTAAATTTGTTACTACCACGTCAGTATTCAGAACTCTTAAAATCCTATTTATCAAACAGATATTTCAGAATAAAACAGGAAGATGTATATATTCTGATCTAAGAGAAATTAAGGCAGGAGTACCCCAAGGTAGTGTACTAGTTCCAGTACTCTACTTACTTTATACCAGTGATATTCCTAACCTTGAGCACGATACTATTGCAACATTTGCTGATGATACTGCCATTCTGGCTATTGGAAAAGACCATGAAGAAGCCAACCGAAAATTACAAACATCTGTAGACCAGATTAGCACCTGGACTAAGAAATGGCGTATTAAGTTAAATGAAAATAAATCTGTTCATGTTAACTTTACTAATAAACGAAACCAACACATTCCCATAAGAATAAATAACGCTCAGATTCCCAATGCTAATACAGCAAAATATCTTGGAATAACACTCGACGCTAGACTTCGCTGGAAAGTCCACATTAAAAAGAAACGTGAAGTGCTTGGTATAAAATATAAAAAGATGTATTGGTTATTAGGAAGAAACTCCAAGTTGTTCACACATAACAAACTGCTCCTCTACAAGCAGATATTGAAACCCGTTTGGACGTATGGTAGTCAGCTTTGGGGCTGCGCCAGTAAAAGTAACATTCAAGTTACTGATACTGTCGCAACAGTGATCTTCATAGGGACCTGGATGTAGAAACTGTTGACAAGACTATAACTAAATCTGCCAGCAGCTATGAACAACGGCTGCTCCAACATGGGAACGTTGAGGTCATCCAGCTGCTCGATAATACCAATTTAGTAAGAAGACTCAAGAGGACCAAACCTTTTGAACTAGTTCAGTGACAGTGCTAGTTACAAGACTATAACTAAATCTGCCAGCAGCTATGAACAACGGCTGCTCCAACATGGGAACGTTGAGGTCATCCAGCTGCTCGATAATACCAATTTAGTAAGAAGTCTCAAGAGGACCAAACCTTTTGAACTAGTTCAGTGACAGTGCTAGGTTACAAACAGAGTATTGTGCGGATTTGTGTTACACGTTACCGGTAGTGTTACTAAAATTATCAGACCCTAAGGTACACTAGTGAGTAGGACCTTAGTATTTAAGAATTCTAGTTAAGTTAGGTTGGAACAAAATTGCTTATTGATCTTCACGATCAGATTGTAATTATAGAAAACATTCCCACAGAGTGTTTTGATACGAAAATATATATATATATTTTTTTAAGCTAAAATTTTCAATTTAATATATCAGCAACATAGAAATTTTTAGGTAAGATTTCCTAAGAGTATTATTCGGTTTCAGTGGAGTACACGCCCGATAAATCTCATATCGATCAACTGACTATAGTTGTTCCTCAAAATTTATGTGAAAAATTCAAATAACGAAGATTTTGGTTTTTTATTTTTATCTTTCACAAAAAAAAAATTTTTTTCACGAAATTTGGTGAAAACTTACCTTTTTATGTACCAAATACACTGAAATTTTTTTTGTTTTAAAATATTTATTTTTTAACCTTATTTTGACTTAATATAGAAAAAACAGTCTAATTTTCAATCGAAAATTCTCACGTCAAAATATCTGCTTTTTTAAAAAATTCAGTGGACTTTTTTGTTCGTTGAAATCTCTACTTTTTGATGGCGTAAAAAAAATATACATTACTATGGTAAATGTTCTCAAAAAATGTAAAAGAAACGAATAAAATTCGAATCCGAATTTTTTTTTAAATCATCATGTACAATTTTGAGCTATTTATTATAATTTATACTTCAATTACTCGAAAAACGTAAATGTAACACGAAATCTTACTTTTTTCGAGTAATTAAAGTATAAATTTTAATAAATAGCTCAAAATTGTAAATGATGATTTAAAAAAAACTCGGATTCGAATTTTATTCGTTTCTTTTACATTTTTTGAGAACTTTTACCATAGTAATGTATATTTTTTTACACCATCAAAAAGTAGAGATTTCAACGAACAAAAAGTCCACCGAGTTTTTTAAAAAAGCAGATATTTTGACGTGAGAATTTTCGATTGAAAATTAGACTGCTTTTTCGATATTAAGTCAAAATAAGGTTAAAAAAATAAATATTTTAAAACAAAAAAATTACAGTGTTTGGGACATAAAAAGGTAAGTTTACACCAAATTTCGTATAAAAAAAATTTTTTTTGTAAAAGATAAAAATAAAAAACCAAAAACTTGGTTATTTGAATTTTTCACATAAATTTTGAGGTTATGTGAAAAAAGTGTAAATACAAAAGTTGTAGATATTTTTATTACCTACAACTTTGCTATTTAACATTTTCCATAGGACTTGTAGTTTTGCCGGAAATCGAGATAAACAGTTTTCTACCCTTAAAAACTCCGCCCTTCCACTTCCCGATCCCAGAGCGCCTGTAAATTATTTTTCCTATCATTTTTGTCATATTCTCTTCCTTTTCCAATGAGTTTCATCCTACTATTATTTTATGTGGTTTCAAAAATTATCTGCACTGGTCTATAGTGTCGACTTGTTGGTAAAAGTTCAGTTATTTTTTCGTTTGACACTCGATAATAAAACTGATCTGAATATGCCTTTAAAAAAAAAAGATGAAGCTGTTGAAAAATTTACAATAGCTATACAAGATAGTATTTGGAAAGCTACCCCTAAGAAACAGGAAAAAACAGCAATGAGGAATTACCTATTATAATAAAAGAAAAAATAGCCATAACGTAGGTACAAGAAAATCTGGCAAAACACAGGAGCTCCTCAAGATAAAACGAAACTCAATAGATGCTCAAGCCCATTTGGACCTACGGTATCCCTATGTGGGGATCAGCAGCCAATTCCAATATTGAAATTCTGGAGCGATTCAAATCGAAAGTGCTAAGAATTGTTGTAGATGCTTCATGGTTTGTGCCAAATTTTGTTATAGCCCGTGATCTTCAAGTGGAATCGGTCAAAGCGGAAATAAAAAAGTTATCCATAAGCTACAAAAATAGATTAAGATATCATCCAAATAGACTGACATCTAACCTCATGGTACAACCAACAACCCAGCGGTAGACTTAAACGTTATAATCCATGCGACCTAATTAATAGGTTTTAACGTGTATCCCCAATAGACAAAACAAATTAATCTAATTACTAATTATAGCTGTAAGAGATAGTAATCACTGGATTCCTGTCGAGCATGTCAACTGAATTGTCACAAAATTTGCTTATTATAATAATTATTATAGATTGCAAATAAATAGGAAAATTAAAAAAAAAAATTTTTCGTTGCTCATTATATACCCTGTTTAATTTGTAAAAAAACCGTAAGCTGTAATTTTTGGAAAAATCCTGTCTTTCGACAGCTAGAGTATTATGTCTTAGTTTTATAATTTGTTCAGGATTTGAATGGTCTTATAAAGCATATTTTGTCTCACGAAAAAATTAATTAATCTGTCCTTTGACGATTAGACTAATTTTAGTCAATTAGCTTAAAGTCGACCAATTTGTGGTCTAAGTTTCATTGGCGGGAAATTAAGTTCATTTTAATAACTATAGTTTTTTTCATTTTTTTGTATTTTGGCGGCATTGTAATTATTAGAATTTTGCCTTAATTTCTAAGCCTTGTTGCATGAGGCCAAGTTATAGTTTCTTTTTATTGAAACGTAGTTTAATTCTTTTTTTGTAAGTTTGACATTTTCTTTTGTTAGCCATTTTTTATTAGTTTTAATAGATTTGCTTAAATTTTAATATTGTATTTTATTTGAGTTAATCCCACTCCCACTTAACGAGCTATTTACTAAGATTAGACTAGTTTTAGACACACCCTGTAAGACAAAGGTAATTCGTGCCATTTGCCACGGGGACAACGCCCCTAGGACAGACTGATCTGGGTAGAAAACTAATAGCCTTCAGACCGCTTCAAAAAATTTTGATAGACACGCAGCCTTATAACCTAGGAATTTTTGGCTATTATATTTGGCGATAGCTAAAATAAAGGGTGGTACATTACAGTAAATATGTTGGATGTTTTTCAACAGGGAGGTTAATTACGCTTCACGGATCTTCGGATAATAGTATATGAAAAATTATTAAAAGTCAACTTTAATGAATATGTGAAACATTTATTTTTTTGTTGCAAGTTCTCTTTTATTATATTCATCTAACATGGTAGAAACTTCCATTCTTTCTTCTGCAATGTGCTGAATATTAGCAAGTAAATCTGGATATGGATTTATTGCTTTAACAAAATCTTTCTGATCTAATCTATAAATTTCTGATACTTCAACAGCTACTACTGAAGCTATTCGAAAAGTATCTTTTATTAGAAGTGCAATTTCTCCAAAATGAGCTCCATCCTCCAAATGACAAACCTACAAATATAAATTTTTTATAATAAAAGCACTTTTGAATTGACAGCAACTTCTTAATAATATTTGGCACTAGTAATAGTTAAACTCATTATGTTTTATTGAAATATCCTTTAGCAAGAAATAAGAAAAAAGGCGCCATCTTGGCCTTGACTTTGAATCCGGTAACAGTGACGTCATGAACCGGAAGCCGCCATCTTGGCCGTGACCCCCAGACAGAGACGGAAATTGTACGTCGCATCGGTTTTATTTGTTTTCTCTCCGAAAGGAAAGACAAGAAATATTGTACATTACAAAGCATTGCAATAAATTATGGTTGAAATTATTTAATTGTCATTTTATTTCAATACATGGTTGTACTGTACAGGGAATATTTTTGGTCTCATTTTCTTCATAAGTACAGCTGTTCGAAGCCGGGACAGGCAGCTAGTAATAGATAAAAAACGGTCCCAAAAAAAAACTTAACTATGAACTTGGCGTGTTAAAAGAAAACTCCAGAACGCAAATTTCCATCCTTGGCACGGAACGTGTTAACGTATAAACTGATGGAATCCCCTGAACTCGAATTCGCGTCTTCGGCGTGTTAAATGAAACTGCTGCAACATGAATTTTGGTAAAGAATGTGTTTTTACTCTAACAATAACTAGCGTCTACGTCCGAACCGTTTTTCGAGTGCCCACGGTGTTGCCAAATGTCAATAGAATATATTTACTTGAAATATTATTTTCTATATCGTTTTTCTGACCTGAGCTGACCTGACGTATAGTTCATGTAATACATATAGTATCTAGTATCCCCAATTTAACAGCTTTAAAACGCGGCGCCTTTAAACCTACCAACAAAACCTCACTCTTTAAGCGAACGCGGCATTCTTTAATTGACTGCTTCCGAACAGTTAAACCATGATTTGGTCGAGTAGCCGAGCAATTAGTCGTTTACAACTTAGCGATGGCACATGTTTTTATTTTTTTAATTTATACTTTCCACTCTCTGGCTCCCGAGCTCTATATTAAACTAGAACACTCGATAGCGTCAGTCAGTGTAATTGTAAATATGAAAATATGAACGTATTTACTTATTAGTTACTATCATTTGCGCAACAAATAATAGTGATCTCAGGATTTCTTGTGTCATGAAGATATGAACAATCTGTAGGTATATTCAAAAAGATCCTGCTGGTCTGCCCTGTGCAACAAGCTGGAAGAAGATGTATGGGGAGATGCGTACAAGATTGTAGCGAAGCAGCTGCGAGTGCTCTCGCCATACAACCCCCGCGAGCAGAGAAGAAGCGAAATTGCAAGACTGCTGTTCCCAGCGAGAGAAGTGGAGGTATATGAGCGGGTCGACACCGGGCAGACGGATGAGTTCAAGGAAGGCGAGCTATTGGCTGCAGTGTCTACGATCAGGGCCGGCAAGACATCTGGACCAGTCTCTATACCGCCAGAGGTAATCAAGGTGGCCACGACAGTGATCCCTCACGACTTACTCAGAATGCTGAACGGACTGCTACGAGAGCAGTCTTTCCCGAGGGGCCTTAAAGAGGCTAAATTGGTGTTAATCCTCAAGCTAGGTAAGCCAGAGGGAGAGGCTGGATCATCATCTCTTGGATTGTATTGGTAAACTATACGAACGAATGATCCTGGAAAGGTTGCTAGAAAAGCTGGAACGAGTGGGAGCCATCTCGGAATTCCAATTTGGATTCTGGACGGGGCGGTCCATAGTTCAAGCTGCGAAGTGGATAAGAACGAATGTCTTGGAATCTAGGAAAGCCTATGTAGCGTTAGTGGCGTTGGACGTAAAGAATGCGTTCAACTGTGCGAGCTGGAGTCTGATGGTGAGACGTCTGAAAGAGCTGAATGTGAGGAGGTACATGGTCATTATTGACTACCTAGCAGAGATATCGCTAATTCTAAATAAAGGCGAGAAGATGGAGCTGAGAGCTGGGGTGCCGCTATGGAACTTATTGTATAATGGGGTAATTAATGTCAGAATGCCTGAGGGAGTGAGGACGATCGCGTTTGCGGATGACTTAGTAGTTTACATGGAAGAGAACCAGCCACAGCTGATGTCGGAGAAGGGAAACATCGCCCTACAGCGCATAGAAAGGTGGATGACTGAAAACGGATTGGAGTCGGCCGAGGGGAAGACAGAGTCTATCGTCTTGAAAGGCCCAAGACATCGTTCCAACATTCAGTTCCTGATTGGTAACACCCTGGTGGCGCCGAGCAGGAGTATAAATACTTTGGGGTGGTTTTCGACGGCAAAATGAGGTTTACGGTTCATGTGAATGAGATATTGGGTAACATCGTTCCAACATTCAGTTCCTGATTGGTAACACCCTGGTGGCGCCGAGCAGGAGTATAAATACTTTGGGGTGGTTTTCGACGGCAAAATGAGGTTTACGGTTCATGTGAATGAGATATTGGGTAAGGCTGGGAGAAGGCTTATGCCGAACGTCGGTGGGCTAAGCTCAATGAAGAGACGAGTGCTGCTATATGCGACGCCTGCGCCGGTATGGCATGGTATCATGAGGTTGGTATTGATCCGGGCGAAAACGACGAGTGTCTGTACTACGAAGCATATACCGACGATGCGGAACACACGGTGTTCCAATGCGAGAGATTTGAAAGGTATAGAAGTGAAATGGAGAGAAGTTTGGGTATGGTCGTCACTCCAGATAACTTTCTGGAGGTGGTAACAGGATGCGAGGGAAATTTTAAGGTAGAGTTTGGGACGGTATGTAAGATGATGAAAGATAAAGAGGAGGAGGAAAGATTGGCTCAGGGACGAAATGCATGGAACATGTGAGGTGGCAGTGAATGATGATGTGCGTTGAAGTGAGAATGAATGAGTCTCTCCCGTGGGTTTGATGTAACGCCGACAAGGATTATACGACGTAGACGTGGGGCTGGACTACGGAGGGTTATCGTTCCCTATAAAAAGTTTCGACCACCCAACAAAAAAAAGGTATGTTTGTTTTTATTGTAGAAGACATTGCAGTAATAAAGTACCTATGTTGTTTATTTTAATTTTTATACCTATAGGGTCAATGCATGTAAAAAGCATATCAGATGTCACTTGACCCTCCGCAATCGCCTTCCTTTTATGTTACCATAATCTTACTATGGAAATAAGTGGTTTCCCAAATTTTCAGCCTAAAATACCACAAGGAAAATTTTTAGGCTCAGTTTTAACTTTATTCAAAATGGCAACAAAAATAAAAATAAAATACGCGTTTCCTTCGTATTTCTCATTAACGGTACATAAAAAAGCAACAAAGACATATCTGACGTAAAATTTCCCGTAGAACGTGGTCACGTCAACCGCTTTCAATTTTTCAATGATTCCACTCGGAAAAGCCGGAAAATGCGAAAAATTTAGCTGAAATTCACAGTACATATTCTTGGAATTTCAAATCTATATATATATATATATAGTGCATTCTGTGAGTCGGAAAATACCTCGAAAAATGCAAATAAATTTTTGACGCCCCCAAAGTAAGCCTCCTCCACCATTTTCGAGGATACTAAACACGATGGTGGGCGTTAAAATTCTTTTAGAGTTCACCCCACCCCCCTAAATGGGATTCGCGGTTCCGCGTCTTTCACCGGCAAAACTTCGTAATCCCCCGTTTTAGAGGATGCTGAGCACGATGGCAGTGGTTACAATTCTTTTAGAATAAAAATTTTTTTTCACCCTTTAGGGGGTGGTTTCTGGACAAAAAAGGAACGCGATTGCGGAGGGCCAAGTGACATCTGATATGCTTTTTACATGAAATGACCCTATAGTCAAATATAACATTTTTTGTAGACATTTTTTCCATGTTAATATCAATAATATCGAGGGGTAAACCGCGAGGTTCATTTTGGTGTATAGACGTCGTCCATTAGTAGCCATTACGCAGCCATTACTAGACAATAGTGAGCCATTACTAGCCATTACTAGTCATTATTACTAGCCATTACCAGCCATTAGTGGCCATTTTTATGACAAAAATCCATTAGTTTACCCCTAGAATAATTTTAATTAAATAATTTGATATAAGAAATTTTTCTGTAGATTTTTAGTAGTTTAAGGTTTTGAAAGCTTAAAAACATTTTTGGGCGTGGCACCAGCTATTTTATGCTGGATTTCTTATGGGATTTAACATGGGGTTTGCGGGGGAACTGTCATAGCACCTTTACTAAGTAGATCTAAACTAGGAGTATTATTTTTAGTTCAGAGCTTGTCAGCCTTAGGTATATTACAAAAATAATTTATATCTAACGTACGTACCTCTTTTCCAGATTTTGTATATATCGCAACTGTTCCAGTGGAAATAAAATACATACTCGCACCTGGCGTATTAGCTCTAATAATTACATCATTGACAAGAAAAACTTCTATATTCAAACAGGATATTATTCGAACTAACAGATTTAAAGGCAGGTTTCGAAAGAAAATCACATTCTCGACTAATTTTTTACATGCATGCATATTCATTTCCTAAAATAAATTTAAAAATTTCTTAACGCAGGCGTAAGTTTTTAGGTAAGTGGGAAACTTTAATTTTTTTCAAGTTCCAACATTTTTTCTAATTCTGATATACAATACGGACACTTTGGCAATATAGTGCATTCTGTGAGACGGACGAACATACAAGGAATTTTTGACGCCCCAAAGTACGCCTTCACATCGTTTTTGAGGATGCTGAACACGATGGCGGGATTTAAAATTCTTTTAGAGTTGGCCCCATCTCGGTTATAACAAGAAACACATTTTTCGCCCTTTTGGGGGTCGTTTTTGGACGTTTTAGCGTCTTCAAAAACGGGGGATTTGCCGATAAAAGATGAGGGTGGTTTTTGGCTGTTTGGGGGTGGGGCCAAATCGAAAAGAATTTTAATCCCCGCCATCGTGTTCAGCATTCTCGAAAACTGGCGGGCACTAAATAAACACGGCAATGATTTCAAAAGGCAAATGAAATGAAGTAAATGAAAAATTTGGAAGAATAGAAATTTAACAGCAGCAGAAAATAAATTAGCCATAAAGAAGATTTAGAAACGTTAAAATTATAACCTTTTTGATTCAAATAAGTGGTTTTATTTCCAAGAGTAATTATTGCAGAATGTTAAGAAAATAACTTAACGAACAGAATGGTTTAATTGAATTTAGTTCTTTAGTAACCTGCCAATGCGCTTAGTGTCTCCTTTCAGATTTGTCGTATTTTATCTACACATTGAAAACGATACTTACTTGTTTGAGTTGTTCAGACATTGTTGCCAAAATTTCGCTTTCTCGAAAGTATCTTTTTTGAAATTTAAATTTATAGTATGTCAAAATTCTGCTTCTCATATAGGTCGGCAGTTGTTTATGCCTCATATATTCCTTAAGTTGTCTTTCCATTGCATCGTATTTATTTGCCGAAGAAGTTTTACCAGTATTAATTTCCATAATCATCGCTGAAAACATACAGATTATTAGTTTCTTATGAACATTTCCAGAGAGCACCCACCAAAGTAACAGAGCACGTGATCGGGCAAGAGAGAAATGTATACTAGTAATACTAGTAATACTAGTAATACTAGTAGCTTTGGTGGGTGCCTTGCTTTACAAAAATCTATCTGTCTCGATCTATTTTATCTAAAATTGTATTTGAGCACCGGGAATCTCAGTCAAAACTATGTTCTTACATTACTATACTATATCCAAAATAAAGAAAGCAACAAAAACAGCACGTGCTCAGGTCAAAAGCTTCGAGCGGATAGAGATATGGAACACGGCGCCACTGTTGCAGGACCCTGTATAACCCTAACAGCCGACGGCGTTGCCCCCCTAAATCTCTGGGCTGGAGCCGCCCGAATTTAAATTTAGTAATTTTATTTTATTAGATAGTTGCCAGTATCGGCCAACTTAAAAAGTACAGGCAGCAGAAAGGGTAAATTTTTTTAATTTTTTTTAGGAAGAGCCAAAAACACATTAAAGGACCCTGCACGGAATACATAGCATTTTGGTTGATTGCGGAATTTAATGAAACTATAGTATGTTGTATGATCATGACCTGCCTGTAATACTTTAAATGGACTATAATCAAATCGTATGACTAGTTTCAGAGAAACAGGGTGATTTTAAAAGTAGTTACAAAAACGAAAATAAAGGTAATTTATCACAAATTTAGACTATTTTTGGTTTGTTCTCGTGATTTGGCTAAAATATGTCATGACTTTGGAAGCGCAACACTATTATGATCCAAATTAGTATTTAGTTTACAGGGGTCATCACAAACGTACTCAAAAAATCATATTTGTTTACTTCACTTATCAGAATTGAGATTCTGCTCCTGCACCTTGAACGTATTCCAAATATATTGGTAGTTGGAAAATTTATTTATTTATATTTTCCATAATATGCCTACTGAGCTGAGGTACCAAATAGTACTTGCCACATGATAGCACAGTCCCACCAGCCTGGCATCCGACCGACATGTGCAGTAATGTCCTGTTATTATTGTTTGTTAGTATTGTTTCTATGCCACCAAAATAATCTGAATCTAATAAAACCATTTTTATTGAGTTTTGTATCTATATCAATGCTGTGTCGTCCGTCCTGGTCCATATTATTCTGTATATAGGATGGATACAGGCGCAACTGGAAAACTCCAAAAGAAAAAATAGCGCCATTGGCGAACACTGTGAGAAAAAATTACAGAGAATTTGGACAAACTCCAAAGATATAGTGCCGCTGACAATTTTTTTTAGTAGGGATCTTATTATTATTAATTATTATTATTATGTATTTTAAAAATATAACTCTGGCTTAAGGGTTTTCACATAGTAACGTTGAATGTTAAAAATATATGGTTATTTAAGATTTATATTGAGAGAATGAAGTAAATAACATCGAAATAGGATATTTTGAGGTACTTTTCCAAACTGTCAATACTACTCAAATAGAAAAAATCTCAATTCTGATAAGTGAGTAAACAAAACGACGAAATATGATTTTTTGAGTACGTTTGTGAGGACCCCGGTAAACTAAATACTAATTTGGATCATAATAGTGTTGAGTTTCCAAAGTCATGACATATTTTAGCCAAATCACGAGAAAAACCAAAAATAGTCTCAATTTTTGATAAATTACCTTTATTTTCTGTTTTTGTAACTACTTTTAAAATCACCCTGTTTCTCCGAAACTAGTCATACGATTTGATTATGGTCCATTTAAAGTATTACCGACAGGTCATGATCTACAACATACTATAGTTTCATTAAATTCCGCAATCAACCAAAAGGCTATGTATTCCGTGCAGGGTCCTTTGCCAATAGACATCTCACAAAATATAATGTTTTTTTTATTTTTTCTTTATTTAGTTCATAAATAGAAAGTGTAGGTTACGTAGTAGATTACGGCCTTTTTGATGTTTAGATAGAACTTATGTATCAATAGCAATGATGCCAAAATATCGCTCATAAAATAGAAAAATTGTTTAGGAAACATCCACTAATTTTGACATCCATAAAATATTAAAATTTTTTGAATAAATTGAACGTTAATGATCATAATCAAGTTTCCTAATTTTTACATTTTCTCTCTGAATTAATAAAGTTGAGTTAAATAGTTCGAATTATAAGCTGAATATATATTTTTTAGGGTATTCTCGGGCTTTTACCTAAAAGAAAACAAATCAAAAAATTGGAAAATACAACATTTATTTACAAAAAAGAAATCAATTGAAAACAGTGGAATAGCTTACCTCAATACTTTTTTTTAACCTGAGGACTGGATACGTAAGTAATAACGCCAAAATGGCAAAGACACTTCAAAGTGACTATGCTCATCTGTCTTCTTGGAATATATTTTTCCATATAGTGTTTTTCAATTGCAATGGCCTGGTTTGATTTAGCCCAAGAATACCCCTAAAAATAATGAAATCAAAAACAATTAATAAAACCAGACAATTCCCTAAGGATATTTCATATCCAAGGGCCACTTGTCATGATTAATAATTCGCCGATTGGCCAAGTTACCGGACTAATTAACCATACCAAAGTTTTCTATTAAATGAGTTTGCAAAAAATGTGGCTAAATTATTAATCTAAAATTGGCCAAAACCCATTTATATATCAAATGAATTTAAGAAAAAGGCCTATAACTTTGTAAGAACAAAAGTGGACTATTATTGATTTTTAAATTATTTTTTCGGTATGTTATATTTGTTATTAAAAGTAATAATTAAATATAATCGAGACAAGATTTTGACACCTTATATTGATCGATCGATAAACTAATTCAGTCAGTGTTGCAAACTTAAGAATCTTATTACGTGACTTATGCATTAGTTGGTAAAAGGTCTATAGTGATCTGACATGGGGGCGTGGCCTATCCAAGATTGCGCCAAACGAAACTTCAAACAAGCTGAACGCATGTTGACAGTAGCTGTGTGGACTTGGTGGCTTTCTGTTTATCAACGTCGAATTTGCGAGGTAATCCCCATCAAATTAATGGGAAAATTGCAGGAGATGGACAAGTGACGAGTGTTGTTTGTTCCTGCAAGGCTGGTTCAGGGAAAAAATGCAAGCACTGCACAGTGGCGGATCTAGGAAGTTTTTCAGGGGGGGCCATCAGTAAATAGAAATTTGTAATCAAAGTGATTAAGTGATAAAAATTTGGGATGATTGAGTCTTTGAGAAAATATTCAATACAACGAATAATTTTGGTTTGTATAACGTGTGTTTTCGTCTTTAGGCTAGTCATATAAGAAAATAGAAGGGCAGTTAGCGGAAAGTTTAGGTACAGTCCTAATTCTTTTTATTATTTATGTTTTCGTGGTCGCTGAACACGAATTTGAGATTTTCTGACAGACATTTTGGCCGGAACATTGTTTTTTTGCAAAAAAAATGCAAATTGCCCTTGGAAAATCTGCACATTTTTGAACGCACTCTAGCGGCGTAACTATTGGTCGTAGAAAAAATTGTTATTTATGAAACTTGTCACCTTCAATTTTGTATAGAATAGTCTTTTCGAAAAAATGGATACTTACACAGATTTAGGCCAAAAACTAAAAAAAATTGACAAAATTTACATTTTTTTTTGCAAAAAAAACAATGTTCCGGCCAAAATATCTGTCAGCAAACCTAAAATTTCCCTTAACTTTACTAAGTTAATTAGCCTACTTGTTGAAAACCAATCAAAAGGTGTACTTGAAATGAAATGATTTATTTAATATCATGATAGATAATTTTTACAAACAACAACAAAAAAAAACATATTTTACCATATAAATGTCCAAATTACATAAAAGAAAATAAGATAACATTATTAAATTAGCCAAATGAGTAAATGTTAAATGTTGGTTTTTATAAAGCGAATTAATGTTCTCTTAAAGGCACCTACATTATGGCTATTTTTAATATGCCTCGGTAGATTATTAAACCGCACAATTCCCTTGTGAAACAAACTTTTCATCGAACTGGCCTTGTTGGTCGCTTTAACATAAAAATTTAATGATTCTGTAGCTCTAGTGTTATGTGAATGAACACTTGAAGTTAGCACCAGCTGATTGTTCAAATAATCAGGTAGTATATGGTTTACTTGTATATCCAGACTCTAGTTGTTGAACCAATATCAACTATTCAGAACTCTAGGGGCATGGCCCCCATGACCCCCTCAGATCCGCCAGTGGCACTGCATTGCTATGTGCTATGTTGTTGCACTGTTACAGGTTATAGTGGCGTGTGTGAGTCGGAAGAACATGGACCAAAATTTTCCCGGATCGAGAGTACCTCCTCCCCCCGTTTTTGAGGATGCTGAAGACAGTGGCGTTATCAGAATGTCTCTTTTCGCCAGCCGAACCCCTAAAACGGCCAAAAACTAAAAAAATTATTTTCCCCTGTTTTCGAGGATGCTGAACACGGTGGTGGTGTTGAAGATTACTTCCGACCCTCAACAACCCCTCCACCGGCACCGGCCAAAAATCACCCCCCGACAGGGGTGTACTTTTTTATTTTTTATATCAGCGGCAAATCGTCTTTCCCCCAGTTTTCGAGTATACTGAACACGATGATGGTGTTTAATATCACTTCCGACCCCCACCAACCCTTCCACAGGTCAAAACTCGCCCCTGACCCGTTTTGCAGCGGATATAAAAAAAATTCCTCCCTTTCGTTTATCCGGCTCCGGAAAATAGTGAAATACAACGTCCAGACATTTATTAGAGTTATTATTATACCCTGGTACTGCGCAGTACACTTTATTTTTCACGCTGTTTTAATACAATATCTCAAAAATGGATTTTCCCGTTTGATGTAATGTATTTCTTATGGAAACGTCACACTACTTTGTTTTCGAAAACAAAGCGCTAGGGGGCGTATCGCTGGATGTCAGATCCCAATATAGAGTCAATATACGCCACCCCGACATCGGCTGGCGCTACGCGAGCGCCGCTCTAGCGGCCGCGCGCAATAGCAATTGTGTGTCAAATTTAAACCGCGATCGCGGTGGTCACGCGCAAGACTCGCTTAATAACTGTCCACAATGTCGGTTATGCTGAGATGTGGGTTCAAGCTGGTCAATTTAACAATTATCCAAGAGAAAAGCCTCATTAAAGACAAAAAACTCGTCGAAAGCCATCATGTTTCCGAGATGCACGAGTTGAAAATTGACGGGTCATCAAGATCAAAGGTACTGTTTTGCGCGAAACACCTATGGCTAGTTTTCGAAGTACAGGGTGTTAAACATCGGAAATACCACTTTTTTGTAACCAGATGTAACAGACCTGTTTTATTCGCGTTTGTTGTAGAAAACATAAATTATAGATTATTTAGCATTAATATTTTAGAAACAATCACCGTAGAATTTGATTAGTTACAGGGTGGTTCGAAAGTAAATAATATTGTTTTAAAAAAGCGAGCAAATGTGGTTAAAGAGGACATATAGTGTTTTAAGCTTGAACGAGTCACCCCGTATATATGCTGTGTTATAAAATTTGTATATTATATTAAACAAATGTACGATCTACCACTCTATGACATACAGGGTGTTAAACTGTTTGCAAAAACTTTAAAAATTTGAAAAGATGTGTTTTGTGCACTACCCTGTATTTTTAAAGTTTCTCCGTCAACTTTATAAATTAATAGATTTTCACATTAACAAAAGCAAAAGCAAAATTTTGTTGTAATCCTAAAATGTGCACCCTTAGATATTAAAAACATATTTCAACTAGTAAATATGGGTACACATTTTAGGCAAACTGGTCATAGGATTACAACAAAATTTAAATTTCTCCGTCAACTTTATAAATTAATACATTTTCACATTAACAAAAGTTTAGTATTTAAATTTAAATTTTGTTGTAATCCTATGACCAGTTTAACAGTTTAACACCCTGTATGACATAGAGTGGCAGATCGTACATGTTTAATATAATACAAAAATTTTATAACACATCATTTATACGGGGTGACTCATTAAAGCTAAAAACACTATATGCCCCTTGTAACCACATTTTGTGTCACCCTGTATAAAATATGATTAATCACCAAGAAGTAATTATTTAAAAATTTACATTCATATTGCAATGACATTTGCTCGTATTTTTAAAGCTGTTATAAAAAAATGATCTCTTCAAAAAACCATATTACTTATTTTCGAACCACCCTGTAACTTACCAAATTCTACGGTGATTGTTTGTAAAATATTAATGCTAAATAATCTATAATTCATGTTTTCTACAATAATCGCCAATAAAACAGGTCTGTTATGAGAAATCTGGTTACAAAAAAGTGGTATTTCCGATGTTTAACAACCTGTACTTCGAAATCTAGCCATAGGATTGGTATGCGCCAATGGACACTTTTTGTCAGTGCATCGAGTTTTATAACATACCAACGTTTCAGAAAATTTGACCGGGACGTTTTTTACATTTAAATGGTGCGGGGTCCTTTATTACCAGAATTGTTACTCTCCCATTCGATATAGTATAAGAATCCCATTTAAGATATAAACGAGGATCCTTAACATATTATTAAAACAATTCTTCAGTATTTAATTTTATAATTAGATTTAATTTGAAAGGAATTCTTGAAATGAAACGAAAAACACATTATGCACTTTAACCTAATCTATTTTCTAATCACAAAATCTAACCTCCCACACGGTCATACTGTTCATGACTTATTATTGTAACGTCCGGCTCCGACAATAGTTTTTTTATAATATAATGTACAATAGAGATGACGACCGATTTTTATTTATAATTTGATTATCCGCTTAAATCTAAACAAAAATGAACTAAGTAAATTAAATTTTTTTGTTCCCTCTAATTTAGGAAGATAAGAAAGACGGAACAATTCGCAACTATAAAAAACTAATATTTTGTTCGAGGGTAAACTTACAGTAAGTATGAAAAGTGTGATTTTTAGAAATTGACAGCCAGAATTGGTTTTGAAGAAAATTATGTTTTATTCTTACTAAAAATTCGTTTCTTTTTTTGCTTTCTTAGGAATGAATTTAAGGCAAAATTCATTTTTTGTACTACAGTCACATAAGTCTGCTAAATCATTTAATTCAACGCTTTATAAATAATCCAAAAATACAAAAATATTCGGTCCAAACAACACAACAAACTGAACGTTCATAACTGGTCCACCAGCGTCTAATAGACGTCTACTCAACTATACAAAAGTTAGGGTTGTTGGTCCAGGTCTGGACGTATTTTTTGAACGTTGGACTCGCACTGGACACCTACCGAATTGGACATATATCGGGACGTCCTTTTTTGGACTACAAAAGTATTCTTTATAATGAAGTCGATCTGGCGGCAAAAAACCCGTTAAACGAAGTCGCTCTTTTCGAAAATTTTTTTGTGATTTCATAGATTCGAGGTCACTCTTTCACGTGATCACTATATGAAAGCTAAGAGAGGTGTGGAAGGGGGGTAAATTAACATGTAAAGATATGGAAAATCGGTTTTTCGCACGTAGCTCTCTGAGGTTTATTCGAATCGAAACGACTTCTACATATAAAATAAAGTACTCGCGAAAACGCTTTAACTGAATTTAACCCGTCTAAATCGGTCTAGCGGCTCTTGAGATATTGCGATTTCAAAGTATATCGATTTTCGCCGCGGCGAGAACACACCTAGAGACGTGTTCACGTTTTTCGCATGGAAGAAAGTGACTTCGAGACTTGATGTTTTTTCCTCCGATAGATAGTCATGACCCAAGCATTGTGTCCAAATTTCAACCCGCTAGTTTAATTTGGGGGGGAGAGGGAGGGCAAACACTGACAAATATTTGACTCGAGGTAACTTTTTTATTTCTTGACCAATCCGGTTCATCAAAATGGCAAACTCTTTCATGAGGACACTGCTACAGGATGTATTATTAAGCAGATGATGGTTTTCGCGAAAACGGACAAATGTCGACCGAATTTCGGATTTTGCATAGTTTAATTTTTGATTTTCGCAACGAAGCAGTAAAATGAGGAAAATCTTTTATGCGCCCTCGGTTGCGGAATTTTTTTCTCTTTGATTTGAGCCCTACCATAACTCGATGCGATAAACAGGAAGGCAGAGAGGGTGGTGAACGCGTTTTGCCCTATAGAAGGGCAAGTGATAGGGTTAGTGACTTCGTGCTAGGCTCATTTTCAAGGGCAGTCAGTCCTCTTTCAAGATTTTTTTTACCACAAAGATCTAAGTTTATAGAGGACTGCAGGTGTGCGTGATATATTTATAAAAACGAGTGCGCTCGCTGAGCCGCTGTAAAATTAGATGCCGCGATAGGAGCTAGGCGCTCCCTTTTATCTCTCGTCTCTCTCACATTATCATGGATCATAAAAAAGCAAGTGCCTTAGTACTATTGGACTTTAGCAAGGCCTTTGATACGTTGAATCGCCTTCTTTTAATAGCCAAGTGCTCTTATTTCGGTTTTGATTCAATTTCACTAAACTTTATTAAAACTTATCTAACTGGTCGATCACAGATGGTAGTAATAGGTAACCAATTTTCAACATCTTATATCATTAAATCAGGTGTACCACATGGGTCAGTTCGCGGCCCCTTACTCTTTTTAATTTACACCTCTGATATTTCTAATAGGATAATGGAAAGTGCAGTACAATTCTTTGCTGATGATACCCAAGTATTACATGAATTCAATGTTGAAAATTGTGATCAAGCCTGTGACCAAATTAACCTGAACCTAAGCCGAATTAATGAATATTGTATTAAGCATAATCTCCACTTGAACCCATCTAAGTCAAAATGTATCATATTTACTAACAATATTTACAGAGAATTTGTCAAGTCCAATATGAATTTGACAGCTCAAAATGAAATCATTCCCATTGTTGATCATTGACGGAATTTGGGTCTAATTTTTGATGAAAATCTTAGATTTGAGAAGCATGTCAACCATTTGCTCAAGATAAGTTATGGTCCACTTCGCCTACTATACCTTAATAAGCATATACTAACTAATAAATCTACCAGAGCTAAATTATGTCAATATCTGGTCATATCTAAAATACTGTATGGCATACAAATCTACTTTCCTTGTTTAACCTATGCCACTCGTAGGCGTTTACAAATAATGCAGAATACGTGCTGTCGGTTTGTTAATAATCTGCGGAAATATGATCACATAAGTTTACATTTTACTAGATTAAAGTGGTTGAATATTTTCAATTTATTTAAATATCTTCTACTAACTTTGGTATTTAAAACTATTGAAACTTCAACCCCTCCCTATCTCAGACATAGATTGATTTATAGAAATACAACACATAATGTTGTCATAAGAGACTTTACAACGTTATCTTTACCACGTTATTATAGTGCCGGTTATACCAGAAGTTTTAACTATAATGCGGTCAGTCTGTATAATACTCTAGCTGGCGATATGAAAAATGCTTCATATTTAAATACTTTTAAATTCAAATTAAAAAAACATCTTCTGAACAATCAATAATTTTAGACTATTGTAATTTTGAACTGTTTTATTTTCTATTTTTCTATCTTCCCCTTCATTTCTAATTGTACCTATTACACTGTGATTTTTATACGTGTATATTTTTTATTTAATGGGTTAGATGTAAGAATAGCCCTAGGCTAAATCTCGCCCTAATCAGGCACATCTTTGTACAAGTACAAATAAAGACCTTTATTATTATTATTATTATTATCTATCTGCTCTCTCACAAATACTATTCCGGCATCTAATTTCACGGCGGCTGAGGGAGCGCACTCGTTTTTATAAATATATCACGCACTCCCGCAGGCCTTAGTGTAGATAGAGCTTTGGGGTAAAAAAATTTAGAAAGAGAACTGATTACCCTTGAATATGAGCCTAGCACGAAGTCACTAACCCTATCCGTTGCCCTTCTACAGGGCAAAAAGCGTTTACCCCCCCTCCCTCCCCGCTTATCGGATCGAGTCCCTGTAGGGCTTAAATCAAAGAGAAAAGAATTCCGCAACCGATGGCGCATAAAAGATTTTCCTCGTTTTACTCTTTCGTTGCGAAAATCAAAAATTAAAATATGCAAAATCCGAAATTCGGTCGCCATTTGTCCGTTTTCGCGAAAACCATCATCTCCTTAATAAATCCTGTAGCAGTGTCCTTATGAAAGAGTTTGCCATTTTGCTGACCCGGATTGGTCAAGAAATAAAAAAGTTACGTCGAGTCAAAAATGAATCAGTGTTTGCCCTCGCTTTCCCCTCCCAAATTAAACTAGCGGATTTAAATTTGGACACAATGCTTGAGTCATGACTGTCTATCGGAGGAAAAAACATCAAGTCTCGAAGTCACTTTCTTCCATGCGAAAAACGCGAACACGGGTCTAGGTGTGTTCTCGCCGCGGCGAAAATCCATATACTTTCAAATCGCAATATCTCACGAACCGCTAGACTGATTTAGACGGGTTAAAATTCAGTTTAAGCGTTTTCGCGAGCACTTTATTTTATATATAGGAGTCGTTTCGATCCGAATAAACCTCAGAGAGCTACGTGCAAACAACCGATTTTCCATATCTTTACATGTTAATTTACCCCCCCTCCACACCTTCCTTAGCTTTCAGATAGTGATCACGTGAAAGGGACCTCAAATCTATGAAATGACAAAAAAAATTCGAAAATAGCGACTTCGTTTTCAAAACCAGATCTACTCCACTATTACCATTGAATGTCCACTGGACCAGGCAAAGCATCCACTCAATGTCCGTCTTCGGATTAGATTTGGTCGTTAGGATGTGAATATTAAAATTTCCCAAAACGAGAATTAATTTAGAAAATGTAGTCTTCAAAAATGGATTTACCTAAAATATAGATGCAAAATATGCTTGATCCATACCAAACAACGTAAATTAAAATTATTTCCAATTCTGTTTTTGGTACTGCTTTACCATATCCAGCATTATAAAGCAGTAAAGATTTATGATGGAGGGCATTAATATATTTTATCCACATTTCTTTAGCAATTGGGTATCTGAAATTATCACAAAGTATTTTAAAATAAGGATATTTTTAATACAGTAACAGAAAAAGGTATTAATAAAACCAATCATTAATATTACTCCAGTCGACAGGTTGAAAACAAGTAGTAACGGCACCCGCTAGAGAGCGGGAACAATAGACTTCTAAACTAAACAAAAAATTATTTATTAAATTTGATAAATCGTCGTAGAAAGCTGAAATTTAGGAGTGCACATATTCAAGGTATGCTGAGCTCATATCCGTTGTCCGTTAGTCTCTATCGGTTCTGGAAGCTGAGCTATAAATGCGTACAGACGGACAGACAGACAGAAGCGTTCCATAAGACTTTTCTAAACTTTAAGGTTTAGAAGTCTAAAAGAGGGGTTAGGTGTAAAAAGGTCAAAACTTAATGAAACTTTGGGATGTTGTTCAGAGATGGTTAATTAACATTTTCTCAAGTTTTGGACCTCGAGGAACCTGTGCGAAAAGAGGGGGGGGGGGGGGAGTCTGCAAAAATTTTGACCTTCCTCGAGCTTTTTTCCTACGGCAAAAGCATTCCTATACTTTTTTGTAGAGGATTAAATTTCCTACAATTTTGACTATCGGGCAACATTCAGCCAGACATAACAGCCGACGACGTACTTAAAAGTATACCTTTTTTGTTCAAATTTACAGGGTGTATCATAAAGACTGAAGTGATTTGAGCACCTTTGCAGTGGTTTCCCGGTACAGCCTTGTATTGCTGACCTTTTAAACCCTGTTTGATTTTTGTGGTTTGATAATGTGGGCTGTATATAGAACGTACAAGAACTCTTTCTCCCTTCTCTCCAGTATTACCAATAAAACAGGAATTTCATAACACCTTTTATTTAATTTTCTTTAACGAAGAACAAGAACAACATATACAAACAGGTAATAACATGTACTATAATTTAACTACAAATAACTAGTGTGATACCTCAACTAGTTGAGCAATTCACTGAAGTGAATGTTTAAAAAATTAATTTGGAAATTGAAGTTGCAAATATTCGATCACATCGATGTTGTGCGATCTGAACTGAACGGAGTGTTGAGCGATACTGAATAAGATTGATTTTGAAATTTGCAAATAATTGATCGCCGCGATTTGTGCGATCTGAACTGAACGGAGACTTGAGTTATAATTACGATGTTAACTAGACGAGATGTGGAGCGATACTGAAAAATTACGAACACGCGCGGCTTGCCGGTAGCAACGAAGCATTCAGAGACCAAAGAGCTGGATAAAAAAATTGTTTTTCGGCTGGCTAATATTCTAACCGTCGTTATGCAATACTAATAATCGTTATGCAAATTACGATTTATGTTCAATTTTTGATTGAAAATTGAACAAAGACTAAAGACTAAAAATTCAAAAAAGGCCAGGAATAAAAAAAAGTTGATACTTATCTTCATCCAGTAGAGTGTATCTTTATCTAATCTCAAAATTGATAACACGCTTATGATTTACTAACTTAAAAATATAACCATACCAAATTTCAAGTCAATATGTTGATTAATAAAGAAATTATTGCAAACAAACGAAAAATAAATTTTATCTTCAACACTCTATATCTTAGTAGTAGATAACATTTGACCCAGAGTTATTTAGTAAAATACTTATATTCCGAGGTCCTGAACCTATGATACACCCTGTATATTCAAACAAACTTAAGAGTTCGCAGAAAAAAATACGTTTAAATATTGTGTGGTTACAGAATCTTTGGTGCAACATTTGATATTCTGCTTGAAAAAAATGTCAATTATCTATCATCTTATTAGACAAAAAAAATTGGTCAGTTGGCAGGTTGTTTTTAAAAATTGGTCATAATATTTTAACTTAATTAACCCTTCGTTACACCATCAAAAATACAGTCAACGTTATACTCGTACGAGGGATTCCCTTAAATACAAAAATAATAAGAAAATCATTTTTAAACAAGTTTATTATAAAATTTTACAGTTATATTAAAAATTATTTCATTGTCATATTTGATGTTTCAAAAGTAATTTGAAAATTACAAGGGTACGAGATAATTGTATGACAGAAAAAAGCCAGGTAATGAAGAGTTAATAAAAACGTAACTATTGTATAAAAATATATTTACCCATCAATGGATGTATCGAAAAAAGCTTCGTATCTCTTAATATATATAATATTTGTCCTTATAAATTCGACGACACAACACATAATATGCCAAAACAATATAGTATTTAAAATAACCATTGTAGTCATGTAATTGAAATGATTTATATGAAAGTACTAAAAATATTAAAATTAGATTAAAATAAATTAAAGACCCCTGCCTTTTTCTTGGATCTTCATATCTTTTTTTAAATTTTTTATCGGATCTAGGAAAATTCCCCGACAAAAACTGTGACCACTAATCCTTTAAAAGGTAAAAGTATAATCGGCATGCCTATCTTGTACCCGTTTGATAAATATACCAGAGTATCCGATCTAATTTACATCTAGGAACTAATAAATTCACCGATTTAAAATAAAGTCCTAAACAGGTATTATAGAATAATTGGAATTTCCTTACCTAACCTAACCATTATGTGAATCTTCCGTACTTGTTAAAATAATATCATCACTTAACGTCAATTATTAAAGTAAATAGTAAAGTTAGATGTTCAAAACCCTATATTATTTAGAAAATGGAAATAACACAACTTATAACATCAGTAGCCCAGATGTGTTTGCCTTAATAAAATCTAATACTATGAGAAGATGGAGGTCTGATTGGTCACAATTTTGCTCCACTTACTCTAATCAATATACAAAAATACAGAGAAACATCCCAAACTCACCCTGGTTTAGAAATCATATTATTCCAAGACATTATATTACATCTTTAATTAGAACTAGATTTGGTCATGCCAGTTATCCAAAACACCTGTTTAAAATTAATGTAAAAGAAAGTGAATATTGCGATTTTTGTGGTTCAATTGGAGACCTCAATCACGTTTATTTCGAATGCAAAAAATACACGGAACATTCAAATAAACTTTATATAAACCTTATAAAATATAATATTCCTTCTCCTTTGAATGTAGAAACGGCTTTGACCCATTTCTCTGATAAAATTATCGATTGCTTTTTGGAATTTCTGAGAGATACTAAGATTCGTCTATGATTAGAATCTTAATCTTGTTTCCTCCGTTTTTATACCTATTTGTTTACCCCCTAACCGAGGCCTACCACTGTTTGTCAAGAAAAAAAAATGTCCTGATCGGTCCCTGGACGAGAAGCGTGTGTCCCTGTCATATATTGTTTTTCTTGCTATAACTTCTGCTGTTAGGTAATATTTTGGGATATTTCTAATTATAGACGAATCCGTGTCTGGCTGAATGGCAATCCGCCTATGCCAAAAAAAAAAAAAAAAAAAAAAAAAAAAAACCCTATATTTTTTAATGCGTATTAGGGAGAGCTTCTAACTGAAGAAAAATATACAGGGTGTCCCATTTGAAAAAATTAAGTTATTGCCATTTGAAAACTAGACTATTGGCACGCCATCGGCAAACACCCTGTGCTACAGGTGAAGATGTTGTGTGATTATTGTGATAGGTGCATGTTTCATTTACATCATAGTAGCTTTTTTGAGGAACTTTTTAAAAAATGTGGTTTTTGTGCTAATATTTCTGAAGTGCTGTTTTTTCATTAAATCTGCTTAAAATAGGAATAACTTGTCAACGCCGCCTCGGATTTACAAATACAAAAAACTACCGTAAATCTAATATTAAGTAGAATCAGAAGACGTAATCGTATACAGGGTGTTCAATTTAAAAAAACCAAATTAATTTTCATTCTACAAAAATTAGCCACCCTGTATACATCAAAATATTTTAAAATTGTAGTCCGAGTGACACTGTCTACCACTACAAAAAATCTTGTTGATATCTCTTTTAGTTTCGGTGCTAGAGATCGAGTGGAAATAATTGGCGCACCCTGTATTTAAACTAACTGAACTGATTCTGTAAACATTTATTTTAGTTAGTTTGTTTGTTGCTGACTAAATATCAACAATAAAATTTGGCTAATTTTCATTAACCATACCAACTGAGATAGAAAATCCTAAGAAAAAGTAAGGGGTTTTATTATGAATACTGCATACTTACATTTGCTATAATTTTAGAATAAATGGTAAAAGATCGGATAAGTAAAAACCTGAAAAGGGTTATCCACATAATAATTGCAATGTGTCCAACGCTTAATTGAATGAATATATCAAGGTATGTCGGTAGTGCTGATAAAACGTCAGGCACCATGTTAGTTTTTAAATTGTTTCTGTAAAAAATAAAACACTAAGCAAACGAGTTCGAATCCAATACATCAAATTCCAAACATGTTTCAATTTTCTGATAAATTACTATTCTGAGTGATTACATTTTGGTTTGGGTAAAAATGTAAAAGAGTTGCCGATGAGATGACTTGGGCATCATTACTATTTAACTGTATAAAAGTATGACATGTCATTTTCTCCAAATTTGTGTAATTTAAATCTATGTTGAGCAATACCAAAAGACTGAAATGAAAATTCAAATAGGTGTATATTTGGGAACGACTTGCCTGAATGGATATTTTTGAAAAATCAAAGGTAAAGAAAAAACCTACTTAATTAACACATGGCGACCCTTTTGAATCCCCGAAATTTTGAAGCAAATGCTCTGGAAAAAGGGAAAGAAGATCGGTCAAGGTTCATATAGATGTCTAGTCTTTGGGTATAATTTTATTTATAATGTTGATGATGATGTTTTGATGCCTTTTTGTAATATATTTTAGAATTAGTAGTTCATATCACCTGGCTATATCACGTACAAGCGATACATGTTATTGCTTCTGTGATGCCCTTGTTTATTTATATCTATGTACATTCGATAAATAAACTTATTATTATTATTATTATTATTATTATTATTATTATTATTATTATTATTATTATTATTATTATTATTATCTCAGAACAATCTAAATAAAAAAGATTTGCAATTTATATCTCGTATATCAGCTACACGATTTGTCTATTTTTTTTAATGAAAATCCGTACGACATAATTCGTTTTTCAGAACACTGGCTAGACCAGACTTGTTTAAATATGGTAAAACTTAATGATTATTTGCTAATTTCTAGTTTCACTCGTCCTACGAAGTTACATGGAGGAGTGGCAATATTCGCTAAAGATGGTGTAAAATGTAATCCTATTGATCTATCTGACTTTTCTGTTATTTGTGATGCTGAGTTTTGCGGAACAGAGGTAATCAACAGCAAAACAGTTTTAGTTTCATTATACAGATCGTCCAGTAGGAACAATTTTCATATTTTCAAATATAATCTCTTAAGACTTCTTAATTTTTTGCATTCCAAGTATCAGGTTATTATATTAATGGGGGATTTTAACGTGAAATTCTTGAAAAGGATGACAAAGCAAAGGATATATGTAATATTTTTGAATCTTTTGGTTTACACTGTACTATTAATGAACCGACTAGAATAGTTTTAAATAGTCGTTATTAACAGTAGAATGATTAAAGAATGTAGTGGATGCTTAATAAAACCTCTTACTCAGTTATATAACAAATGTATTGAAGAAGGCTGTTGGCCAAATTCCTTTAAAGTTTCCAAAATTATTCCTCTACATAAGAAAGGAAGTGTGGATGTTGCGGATAATTATAGACCAATAGATATATTACCTATATTAAATAAGATATTTGAAATTATTATAAAATAGAAGCTGATTTCTTATTTTGAGTCCAAAAATCTTTTATCTGAATTTCAGTTTGGATTTCGCAAAAAAAAATCAACAATCCGTGCTTTGATTTGTCTCTTAGAAGAGATAGTGGAAAATCTTAATGACGGAATTGATACAGTCGCAACCATGTGGAACTTGACAAAGGCGTTCGATTGTGTTCCTACTGATCTTCTTTTAAATGAACTTGAGTTTTATGGCATCAGAGGTAAAGAACTGCAGTTATTTGACTCTTACCTTAATAACTGAATGCAATACGTTGTACACGGAGGTAAAGAGTCTACTCTTCAACCTATTAACAATGGTGTGCCTCAAGGTTCAATATTAGGACCGATCTTATTTATTGTATTTGTAAATGATCTTTCTGGTGCAATCGATGAATTCTGCGTATTGTTTGTCGATGACACTACTGTTTTGACTGATGCGAACCAATCTCATCCCAACAAAAACGTAAGTGAATGGTTCTTGGCCAATAAGTTAAAACTCAATGAAAATAAAACTAATAACTTATTAATTAGTTCCGATAAATGGGCCAAACAATCAAAACCGGTGAAATTATTGGGTATATACTTTGACACATTCTTGAACTGGAAACCACATATAGATCACCTCTGTTCTAAACTAGCATCGCAAATATTTGTTATTCGTCAACTCAAATCGTGCTTACCATTTTATCTGCTTAGAACTGTCTATTTTTCCTTAATTCACAATAACATAAGATATGGAATTAGGCTATGGGGAAATTCCACAAATGCATATAAAGTATTTATACTCCAAAAGACAGCAGTAAGACTTATTGATAACGCTCTCATAAATACACCGTGTCAAGCAATATTTAAAAAACTAGGAATATTGCCCCTTCCTTCACTGTATATTTTAGAAACACTGTTGGAAACTCACATCAATCTAAATAACTTAAATAAACATGTTGATGTTCACAATTACAACACTAGATTTTGTCAGAATATAATCATCAAAAACTCTAGGTTAAAAAGTACTAAAAGTAACACTTTGGATGTTTCCCTTTTTATTCCCTTCAAAGGTACTTTTCTCACGTTAGATTTGAAAACATGTCAAAAAATCTATTTAAAAAATTTGTAAAAGATTTTCTGTTGAACTATTGCTTTTACAGTACGGACGAATTCTTAAAAGAATTAAACTAAAAATTGTATATGCCACTGTTTCTGAAAATCAATGCTTGATTTTAATTTTGGTTTTAATTTACTTGATGTTATGTGCAGTTCTCTCATTTGTATAAATTTTATCAAGTTTTTGTTCTATTTTTGACGAAACAGCTATTTTTACTACATGTATTGCTTATTATTATATTTAGGACTTGTGACTTCAAACGTACCTTGTATGTAAAGTGGTCAATAAACCATACTACTACTACTACTATTATTATAATAGGCATCATCGACTTCTATGGTCACAAAAAGTTTGCGGAAACCACGTCGACTATAATGTCCTCATTATACCCAAAATTATTTTGGTCATAAAACTTTTAAAGAAGTAAAAAAAAAACTTTCAAAATACATACCTGATAACAGATTTGAAATCCAACACTACTTTTTGCATTGGTTCATCATAGTATCCAGTTAAACAGTTGATTATCACGTTGAATATTAAAAAATTATCAAATATTAATCTGAATATATTAAATATAGGAGGAAAGAAGAAATACGGTTCTCTAAAATCGAAGTAAAGATACAAGAATGGAGTTACTACAAACTCACACAATATAACGAAAACCATAATTGCTGCCCAAACTACTCTAAAAAGAAAAAATATATATATTAACAAAAAAATTAAAAAGTTTGGGTTCATTATCTATAAAATATGCAGTGCCCCCCTCCCCAAGAGTCTTAAATTATTATTTTTTCAATAGCGCTACCGCCCAAACCGGCTCTCTGGCACGAGCCCACACTAAAGGGAAAGTAAACGCGAGAGCGGGAGCAAAAAATGAAATTAGAGCAAGTAAACAAAAAAATGGTGCATGTTAGACGACCCCCCCCGAGACGATGCCCCCCCCGGGGCTTGTCTCTGGATCCGACACTGAAAATATATGTTCATAACTTTAAAAAAAAAAGAACCACAATTATTCATAACTTTAAAAAAAATAGAAACACAATTATAACATTAAGAGAGAGAGAGAGAGAGAATGGGAATAGATCGAACTATGAAACCGTGCTACAACCCTCGTTAAAACTGATAAATTAAGCCCAGTAGAGAATTATGACAACTTAACCAAGCAAAAATTCCCAATTCTCTATTTAAGCTGAAACTAGAGCACGTATTGAGAAACATGAACAATTGGTGGACAAATCATTGCATATATGGATGCCATTTTTTTTGCCCTTTATGGGGAGGTTATGAGCCTAAATCTCAAAGTCTACTGTGAGAGTCCCCTATATAGTGGAGTCGATCTGGCGGAAAAAAACCCCTATAAAAGAAGTCTATCTAGCGGTTCTCGAGATATTGCGATTTTAAAGTCGCGGCGAGAACACACCTAGAGCCGTGTTCGCGATTTACGCATGGAAGAAAGTGACTTCGAGACTTGATAGATAGTCATGACCCAAGCATTATGTCCAAATTTCAACCCGCTAGTTTAATTTGGGGGGGAAAGGTAGGGCAAACACTGATTCATTTTTGACTCGAGGTAAAATTTTTAATTGTTGACCAATCCGGGTCAGCAAAATGGCAAACTTTTTCAAGAGGACACTGCTACAGGATGTATTAAGGAGATGATGGTTTTCGCGAAAACGGACAAATGGCGACCGAATTTCGGATTTTGCAAGTTTTATTTTTCGATTTTCGCAACGAAAGAGTAAAGTGGGTAAAAATTATTTATGCGCCATCGGTTGCGGAATTTTTTTTCTCTTTGATTTGTGCCCTACAAGAACTCGATCCGATAATCAGGAAGGGTGGAAGGGGGGTGAACGCGTTTTGCCCTGTAGAAGGGCAAGGCATAGGGTTAGTGACTTCGTGCTAGGCTCATTTTCAAGGGCAACCCCAAAGCCCTATCTATATTAAGGCCTGCATGTGTGCGTGATATATTTATAAAAGCGAGTGTACTCGCCGAGCCGCCGTAAAATTAGATGCCGGGATAGGAGCTAAGCGCTCCCTTTTATCTCTCGTCTCTCTCACATCATCTCTCTGCTCTCTCTCAGAAATACTATTCCGGCATCTTAATTTCACGGCGGCTGAGCGAGCGCACTCGCTTTTTTAAATATTTCACGCACTCCTGCAGGCCTTAATATGTATAGAGCTTTGAGCTAAAAAATTTTCGAAAGAAAACTGATTGCCCTTGAAAATGAGCCTAGCACAAAGTCACTAACCCTATCCCTTGCCCTTCTACAGGTGTCTTGAAGTCACTCTTCCATGCGAAAAACGCGAACACGGCTCTAGGTGTGTTCAAATCGCAATATCTCGAGAACCGCTAGACCGATTTGGACGTAGTAGTCGTTTCGACCCGAATAAAACTCAGCGAGGTACGTGCGAAAAACCGATTTCCCATATCTTTACCTGTTAATTTACTCAAAAATTGGTCTCAAAAATGTGTTTTTTTTTTCGCCGATATTTCCGAAATTTTTGTTTGGACGAAAATGAAGATCACTTCATTACCTAGAAAAATGATCCCCATCATTTTTGTTAAAAATATGATTATTTTCGACATAACCGTCTCCAAAACGCACCTCCATTTTTAGCTCCTGCCCTACATTTAGAGAGCACGCTCTAAAGGAGGATTCAAAGTTCAGATGAAAGAAGGAACCTGTATAATATCATGTTACTTTTTCCTTTTATCTATTTCTCTGAATTATTGAAAAACCGGGCCAAAGTTTGTTTTTGCTCGATATTTTGACCCTTCTATAAATTTAAAGACTAATTCCACCGAATCCTTTTGGATAATGGGGCTTTGCAAGGTGTTAAATATATTCAGAAAGATTCAATAAATTATTTTTGTGTATTTTCATAAACACCATGTTTTTTTAGGGCGTTTTTTTTTAGTTTCCGGAGTTTTCGAAAATGCTCGGGTCTATTGGGAATTAATAGATAATCAAGGACCATATCGGTTTTCAACGTACATCATTAGAAAGCTTAGCTTGTCCCCTTGTCGATGGCATTTTTCTTTTTTTTTTCTTATTTTTTGGTTTTCCGGAAAATTGAGAAAATTCTCACCCCTATGAAAAGTCGACATTTTTTTTGATGATTATTTTCTTTTCGTGCTAAAATTTTTTGGGGTTATGAATTGTACTAAATAAAAGATATTTTCATCAATATATATCAAGTATTTTATTAAGTGCACGAAAAAAAACGCTGCCTTCAAACTTTCTCAAATTGGATTTTTTACAATAAATTTATTAATCAAGTGCAAAAAGTTATCTTTTGTCTTCAGACAAAAACAGGAGGATATTCAAGTTTTGGGAGGATATTCAAATATTCCGTTTTCACCACAAAAGAAAAATTCGCGATTTTTTGAAACACCGTTTTTGCAAAAAATATTAGTGTAGCGTAAAACATCAGAGGGACAACTTCTGTAGGTAATGAACTGCTCTTCATTTTTTGTCTATACAAAAATGCTCTAAGGGTCATATTTCGGCAGATATTGTCGAAAAACGGATTTTCGGGAACTCTAGAGCCATTTTCCCACCCTTCCACAAATTTCACGTAGCTGAGATTTTCGGAGGTAAATGCAGTGGCGCAAATAAAGGGGGTGATCAGGGTGATCAATCACCCCCCAAAGACCAATAATAATAATTAAAAATAAAATCTAAAAGTTTTAAAATAGTGCTGTTTTAACATATAGCGTGAAGTGCTAGGTTAAGAAAAGCAAAGACCACCGGCCCCCTTGATTTGAGTTAGGGGATTCCTCGGTAGTGTCTCCTTCCAGGTTAATCACCCCCCAAATTAAAATCCTATTTACGCCACCGGGTAAATGTACCTATGAATACCTGCAAATTAAAAGAAATTTTGACGGACAGACTTGATGCCCTTGATGGCCAGGTTTGAGGTTTTTCCGGCATTAATTTACTGGACTACCAGTCCTATTGCTTTTAAAAAGTTCAGGATGTCGGTACCTAGACTTATAAAAAGTACATTGGTAATGATAGCTTTAATAAACACGAATAACAAATAATAACCATATAAATGATTATCAAACAATACATAAAAAGGATTTTAAAATGATTAATGCATAACAATGATTAAGTAGTAAGCGATTTCAGTTGACTATAAATATTACCTTCCTATACTAAAAGGATGAATTACATAAGGATATTCCTTTAAATGTCTTTTTCTTTCAGCGGAAATAGCACCAAAACTTCTTAAATGATGTGTATAAAATTTACTGGTTTCTGATACGACTCTCATTCGGGCCCACCATCTCTTTAATCTAGCATAAACTGAATATCCTGGAGCATAATCCCAGTCATACTGGTCTGTTATATCTTCTAGCGTACAGTCGTGGCCATAATTGATAAACTGTAAATATACTTAATTCTTTACACCAATGTTACTACAGTGAATGAATGTAAAAATCTTAGATTAAAGAGACCAGAGATGTAACATTGTCCTTTGCGCATGTTGTCTGTTTCGGCATGAATTCACCCACCAATAGAGAATCAAAGTGTGTCCGACTAGACCCGAACGGCACCAAGTCACGTACCATTTTCATTTCCAGGATCGTCTTCTAGAGCATTCTGTGAGTCGGAAAAAAACCTCGAAAAACACAAATATTTTAAGCAGCAACCAAACCACCTCTCCCCCCCCCCCCCGTTTTCGAGGATTCTGAACACGATGAGTGTGGTTAAAATTCTTTTGAAGGCTACCCAACCCCCCAAACGGCCAAAAACCTCCCTCAAAATGGTGGGAATCTCGTATTCCGCATATTCCATCGGTAAAATATTCCATACCCCCCGTTTTCGAAGATGCTGAATACGATGGCGTTGTATAAAATTATTTTTGACTTGACCCAACCCCTCAAACGGCCAAAAACCACCCAGAAAATGGGGGAATCGTGGACACCGGCAAAATTTATATTCCCCCTCGATTTCGAGGATGCTGAACGCGATGGCGGTATCCAAAATTAGCTTCGATTTAACTCCACCCCTCAAACAGCCAAAAACCACCCCCAAAATAGGTGAATCGCTAATTCCGCGTCTTCTACCGGCAAAATATATCTTCCCTTCGTTTTTGAGGATGCAGTATTTGAAATTATTTTCGACTTAGTCCCACCCCCCAAGCGGCCAAAAATCACCCACTACAGTGTAAATTTTTTTTTGCTGTAGAAGAAACACCGTGTCATCTCCCGTTTTTGAGAATGTTGAGCACAATGGTGATGTTACATCTACACACCGACTTGGCCACATCCCCCAAACGGCCAAGAATCACCCCCAAAATGGGGGAATCGAGAGTTTTTTTGCTTACAGCAAAAAAATGTTTCACCCTGTAGAGTGTGATTTTTGGAAGTTTTGGGGATGGGACTAAGCCGAAAATAATTTTGAATAACGCCATCGTGTTCAGCATCCTCGAAAACGAGGGGGCCGTCACTTTTTGTTTGTTTTTGTTTGGTTGTATTTACACATTTACAGATAAGGATAGGTCCTAATAGTTGAAAAATGTATTCCTTTTTTATTATACTTATATGTAGTTATTTAAATGTACATAGAAACAATATTTTTTTCCAATTTTCATTTGTTTCAGTTAGTGGATAATTGTGATTCGAACAATTTCAAACGAACTAAAATTGACCCGAGTCCGTCTCTGACCAAGTTCTCGTCTCTTCAGAGCTCGTATCGTCTCGGTTCCCGCGCTCAATTCACCCAGTTTAAAAAACTGGCAACATTCGCGCAGCTAGAACAAGCGTGCATGTTACATCTCTGGTCTCTTTAATCTAAGGTAAAAATCAACCGATTTCCGATTTCGGTGAACCTCCATCGATTTGCATGAAAATTTGGGATTGACTATATTTTACCCTCAACTTCAAAAATGGCATATGCTCGACTTGCGCTTTTTGCATTTTAGGGGTGAAATCCACCCCTTATGTTGAAAATGGTAAAAAATGCAGATTTAAGCATTCTGGCGTAAGTAATCTCGTTTAATTAAATTAAATAAATATTTTTCAACATTTATATGCATAATTTATGATTTTAATTAATTTTTCAACCCTTTTAGCAACCACCCCTTAAATCGAAAATCATGAAAAAATCATTTTTTATATTTCTGAAATATGAAATCACATATTAACATTACACAAACAGTTTGTTTAATGTTTATGATATAATTTTTGGTTGACTGTGAAATTTCAACCCTTAAAAACCACCCCCTTAAAGCAGAATCATTGAAAAAATTGGTTTCAAGAAACTTTAATCATTTGAATATAACATTCTTAACAAAGATGTTCACTCACACAACATAAGAAATATTAATAACATATATATTTCGCGAACTTGCCATAAAAGTACAATGAATTCATTGTTTTTTAAAGTTTTCTCAGACTTTAACAATCTACCAATAGATGTAAAAAATTTACAATCTCTCAATGTCTTTACAATAAAGATCAAAGAATTTATGAGTATCAGATAAAATTGTCCAATGGTAATAGTTTTTTTTGGATTGTATTATATTTTTAATACGTAATAACTTTAGTGTTGTCAATTCAATAGTTTTGTGTTGTATGTAAAATTCTTTTTTTAATTCCTATTTTAATAAATAGAATAATTTTAACAAACTGTTTATTGTATTTTTTATTTTATATACTGCAATTTATATCTTATTTGTATATTAGGGGTTCCTATTTAATAAATAAATCTATCTATCATTACTGAATTGAAATCTCATTTACTGAGTATTAAAGTCTTTATTTATTTATTGCGAAATTTTCCACCCTTAAAAACTACTGCTTGTCATAAAAATAATGGAAAATTTGTGATGTACAGAATTCCTTTCACTTTTTCTATCTTCAAAATATACATACACACACTAGTCCAGTCATTAGGTATTTCTTGCGTGCAAAAAGTCGCGAAGTTTTGAAAATCGGCAGGAATGTAGTCTTAGGTATCCAAAATTAAGTGCACAATTTTGCGACCTCACGTGACCGCCGCTCGCGCCGCCATCTTGAAAAAATGGCGCCCAAAATCAGTTTTTTCTTATATCTCGGTTCCTGCAGGTTTTAGAAAAAAAGTCAAGAGTATAAAATTGAAGAGGACAAAATTTTCCACAAAATTGCTTTTATACATTTTTTTGTCAAAATAATACTTTCCGAGTTACAAGGTCGAACACTAGGATGAATTTTTCAAAATATCGTATAATCTGCATTTACATGTTACTTTTTAGACATTATGTATAAATTAGCGTATAGTAGAACCCACTTGTTTAGGAGAATGAAAAAACGTTCTAAAAACACAAAGGATACCGCTAATAGAAGGAATGCTGATGAATCTGGACATTTTTGAGCAGTTTAATGTCGAAAACACCCACACTGTCCATATACATAAAAATAAAATAATATTTTGGCTATTAGCACCACTGTGCAAAGATTCAACAACCAACTTAGCTGGATATCGTTATAGGGGAGAATGGCGTATAATTATTTAATATGAATTTACATTTTAATTTCTATAACGCATATTAGATTTGAATAGAGGTTGATATCTTCATTTTTTGATCTCTTGTGAGATTAACAAACGTTACTAATTAAAATTTTGTCTCAAATTTTAATTCTAAAATTAAAAACACAGCGAATAAAGTCATAAATATTATAAATTAATTAAGCTTACCTACCCTATCTTAATCCTCACCATCGGATTCACTGTCATCAACATTGATAATAAATTGGGTCGGACTCGTTACATAAGAATTGTCTTCTTTGATGACATGTTTGATTTTTTTCTGTCAATCAGCTGAAATTTTGTTAATTTCTTCTTTTACCAAATTTGCAACCAACCCGTCAAATTTGGGAAACACGTAATGACGCCTTATTCTTTTTTTAAGTTGTCCCCAAATTAATTCTATGGGGTTAAATACACAAAAATAGGGCGGAAGGCGCAATACCTCGTGGCCCCTTTTTGATGCCATTTCATCAATAAAGAATTTTTTTTCAAATGATTGTGTGCCTAATACTTGAAGCAATTGTTTTTTTGTATAATTTTCTTCGAAATAAAGTTCATGATTTCTTAAAAATTCCTGAATCTCAGACTTATTTGAGTTGGTATTGGGAACTTTTTCTATTAAGCGGGAATGATATGAAGCATTATCCATCACTATGATGCTATTCTCTTCAATATTGTTTAACAGCTGATTTTCAAACCAATCTTCAAAACTTTCTCCAGACATATTTTTGTGGTAATCTAAATTACAATCTTCCAAATTTTTTCCAGAGAGTTTGAGGCAATTTTGTACCCACCCTGAGTCAGATCCACAGTGAAGAATTGTAAGTCGAGTTCCCTTGTTACAAGGAACATTTACTGAACATCTTCTTGTTCCGTCAAACCATCCTTTCTTTGGCGTATCGTGGGTATCGAACCACGTTTCATCTAAATAGTATATTTTTCTGTTACTATTTCGAGATGCCTTAATTTTTTCCAAATATTGTATCCTCCATTTTATGATCCTCTGGCTTTCCATTATTACAGTCCTCTTGTTGATAGTTTGGTATTTAAATCCAATTTTCGATATCCAACGCTGTGTTGTGCTTTTAGAAATTCTTAAATCTGGCCTTTTACTTTTTAGTAAAGAAAATATACTATCCACTGTTGGGAACTCATTTCTTTGGTAAGATTCATAAATAATACTACCAATTAATTTTGATATTGAAGGATCTAAAGTTTTAACACATCCTTTATCACACCTCTCTTTACGATTTTTTGGACCATTCTTTATAATTCTATAAAGAGTGCTAATGGGAACATTTGTTAAAAAAGATGTTTTTTCAATGGCACTCCTTTCACCTTCGGAAGTTACAATATTCTTATAAACATTTATACATATGGTTTGGGCATCTTTACAAAGATATTGTTTTTTCGAGGTGGATATTTCTTGATACTCTGAAGTTCTTTCACCAAAAATGTTCTCTTCCTCATCGGAGCTACAGGAATTTTTGAGACTACAACCTGATACCACATAATCCATTGGAATATCATTTAATGATTGTTCCGATTCTTTAGATCCACTTAAAGAAACTGTATTTTCCCAAGGACGAAACATATTGAAATTGACACCGAATAAATAAATAAGAAGTACACTGTAACCATGTTTCAAAATAAAAAAAGTATGTATATACACGGAAGCCAAGAATAATTTTAACTGAAATAAACTAACGCCACGAATCACCTACCACCTACTATTCATTAAATCAAAAATCAAGTGCGAACACAAGCACACTGTATCACTGTATGAATATTTTCCTAGCCCCCACTACTGAAGACAATATTTGTCTAACTTCTACTTCCTACTTTAATTGCAGAACAAAATGATCCCGCTTGATACAAGTCGCTAATACCGACAAATCCACTTGTCGGCACATCTACATGCCGCTAATACCGACAAAGCCACTTGTCCGCACATCTACATGCCGCTAATACCGACAAAGCCACTTGTCGGCACATCTACAAGCCGCCAATGCAACCTGTCTGCACATCTGAGAATTTTGTTTCTGCAATTGAAAATGTAAAAACTATAACCACACTTCCATTGTCGCCTCTTATGAGTGTAACCTCACACTCCACAGTTTAGTTAAATTAATTTAAGACAAAATTTTAATTAGTAACGTTTGTTAATCTCACAAGAGATCAAAAAATGAAGATATCAACCTCTATTCAAATCTAATATGCGTTATAGAAATTAAAATGTAAATTCATATTAAATAATTATACGCCATTCTCCCCTATAACGATATCCAGCTAAGTTGGTTATTGAATCTTTGCACGGTGGTGCTAATAGCCAAAATATTATTTTATTTTTATGTATATGGACAGTGTGGGTGTTTTCGACATTAAACTGCTCAAAAATGTCCATATTCATCAGCATTCCTTCTATTAGCGGTATCCTTTGTGTTTTTATAACGTTTTTTCATTCTCCTAAACAAGTGGGTTCTACTATACCCAAAATTGTTTAGTGCAGTGAAATAATGAAAAAAAATAGGTTATCAACTGCTTTCCACACCACCCAGGAGGTAGAATTGAGCGGCACTTTTTTTTTATGTTGGTGTCCCCCCAGTAGGCCTAATCCACGCATCAAATTTAAATGCACGTTTTCTGACGTTTTATACCATGGGATGTTTCTGGTTCATTCTGTTCACTAGTAGGTTCAGTATATGTCAAATCTTCTGTACCCACTCAAGCGAATTAAGCCTCGTTTGTATCCTCAAGATCGGAATCAGCTCCTATATCGAAAATGTGTTCACATGCTGTCCCATTATAATTCATACACAACACTGAGCATTTCAAACCGATTTTCCTACATCCACACACTCCTGAACAGCCTTTTTTACATTTGCAGTGCTTTCCTTAGGAGCAGCTAGAAGCAGTATCAAAGTTGAAGATATTCCTGTTTTCATCAATCCCCTGTTATTATTTTAAAGAATCTGTATCGCGTGACGAGGAATTAAAAGGTTATTTTAAGTATGAACTTGCTCCATATCCTCTATCTCTATTTAATAATGATGGCATGCGGAAGAGAACGAAATGATCACTATTCAAGGCGTTTTCCCCAGTAGACCAGCTTCTACAACCAGATAACAACATCTTGCATGTTTTGGGTGGCGGCTGTTTGTTGCATCGGGTGATATGGCATGGTAATGATTCGTACTGCATACTGCATTCAATATGTACAAAGGCACTATGGTCATAACGCAGCAGTAGTCTTTTGACGGTTATCTAGCGAACTCTACTAGCCGCAGAAAGATATGCTCATTGTTCAGACAGCCATCGTCTTTTACGTGTGCTTTCGTTGTCGTAGAAGATATAGATCTATTGGTTCTATTAACTGCAAAGGCAAGAGACCGGGATAACATTTTTTTGCTATAACCAGCGAGAGGCAAAATTGCAGAAACGATTTACTCGACGCGGAGCCTGAATTATACAAGGAAGATGTTGCAAAGAACATTTTAATTGCAAAAAGCATTTCATTTTTAGACGCTATTAGCGGTTGTGATACCACATCTGCCCTTTTCAACCAATGGAAACTAAAGTTCCTCACTCTCCTGACTAGGAACAACTCATTGCTTGAGACTGTAGCAATCTTCCAACATCCCGAAGCAGATGTCAATGCTCTTGCTGCAGCTGGAAAAGCGTTCTTATTAGCACTACGAAAAAACACACTTGATTCGCTTAGATAGAAGAACTTCAAGAACTTCACCAAGTTTGTGTTCAAAAACAAATTTAATCTTGCGCCTCTTCCACCCACAAGAGATGCTGCAAGGCAGCACTGTGTGCGATATTACCATCAAGTTGCGATGTGGTGTCACAGCGAAAAAGATCCTGAGCAATACGAATGGCAGAAAAGAGAGAGCGGGCTCGAAGCTGTTAGAGCAATGTCAGAAGCTGCTCCAGGCGCAATTTTAAAGTAGATATCCTGTAAATGTAAAATAAAAGAGCATGTGGATGTAGGAAAGTCAGTGTTGTTTATGAATTGTAATGGGACAGCATGTGAAAACATTCCCGATTTAGGAGATAATTCCGATCTTGAGCATACAAACGGGGCTGATGACGACCTTAAATCGCTTGAGTGGGTATTGAAGGAGACGGAAGATTTGACATATAGTAAACCTAATAGTAAACAGAATGAACAAGGAACATTCCATGGTATAAAAACGTCAGAAAACGTGCATTTAAATTTGATGCGTGGATTAGGCCTACTGGGGGGGATACCAACATAAAAAACGCGCCGCTCAACTCTACCTCCTGGGTGGTGTGGATAGATCATAACCTATGTTTTGCGTTATTTCACTGCACTAAACAACTTTAGGTACGTTAATTTATACATAATGTCTAAAAAGTAACATGTAAATGCAGATTATACGATATTTTGAAAAATTCATCCTAGTGTTCGGCCCTGTAACTCGGAAAGTATTATTTTGACAAAAAAATGTGTAAGCGCAATTTTGTGAAAAATTTTGTCCTCTTCAATTTTATACTCTTTTTTTCTAAAACCTACAGGAACCGAGATATAAGAAAAAACTGATTTTGGGCGCCTTTTTTTCAAGATAGCGGCGGTCACGTGAGGTCGCAAAATTAAGGGCATGTTAAGGACATCCTATACTACATTCCAGCCGATTTTCAAAACTCCGCGACCTTTTGCATGAAAACGCTACTTTTTTTATACGTACTCATTAGAGGATTTTAGTCCGAACGAACCGAACGAGCAGAGCGCGCACCGCCGAATTCGCCTAGTCAGTACCTGTTTCCGGGCATAGTTTTTCCGAACCGAACGCGCCAAACATTTTCGACGGCTTGTCGGTAAATGTATTTTGCTCAAAGGGATTTAGTTGCTTACGTTCGTTGAGTGGGTACGGAAGTTACTGGTCCCTGACGAGCATTCGCGTGCAAATTTATTTAAACTCACACTTTATTGTTTTTTAATATGGATTGGGATAGAGAAAAGTGTCTCCAATTGATAGACATATACAAAATAGCATTTTCGGGATCCATTGTCTACACTCGACCATTTCACAAACACCACTGAACACGCGGGAACACAGCGAACACACACAAGCACTCTGAATATCGCGATTTTTGATAGTGCGCGCTCTGATCGTTCGGTTCGTTCGGACTAAAATGCTCTAATGAGTACGCAGCTTAATGATTAGACTACACATCTACTTCTTACTATCTATCTATTTTCCTGTATATACATACAAAATCTCTGCTCGTTAATTTTTATATCAGGTTCATCCAAAAACCATTTGAAAGGTAATTTCAAGGGCTATAACATCGTATTAAATTTAATCTTTTAAATCCCTTATTTTTTAAAAGATAAAAGGTTAAAGGGCCCCTGTTACATGGTTCTCGCAGTAAAATTTAGGCTTTAAACGACTCTATCTCGGTTATTTTTTATCCTACAAAAATAAAAAAAAAGTAAAATCTTTGTTAAAAAAAACTCAAATTTCGTTCTCTATCATTTTTTACGTATATCGAGTATTTTTGGAGTTATTATCAAAAGAAAATGAAATTTACGAAAATTTGAAAAATTCTGATTTTTTTAAATCTTATTTTTTTTTCAAAAATATGCATTCTAAACCGGTCAAAATTTTTGAGGTCATTACTTATGCTAAAATAAAGAAAGTTTTATAGGGATTACTGTAAATTTTCATTTTTGTGGAAATGGCGTATGTTTTATTTTTCACTTTTTCCTAAAAAATTCGAAAGGATCCTCTTATTTTCATTATAACTTGCTTAATTTTGATGCTATCAACTTCTTCTAGAGCTCATTTGTTAGGTATTTCTGCGTACTTTGAAAAGTGTCCAGTAAGTATATTTTATAAAATGCATCGTTTTCCCGTTATTTAAACTTGAATACTTAGATTTGAGTAGTCGCCGAAAAAAAAATATATTCAATTACCTATAACTCACTTTGAATTAATATTAAAAGGTTTTTCAAGTAAGGAATTTATTCGATTTTTTATTAGCTTCAATTTTGGTAATGACAACTTTTTTGTAAAAACTTATAGTTTTTGAGTTATTTATGAATAACCGCTTTAAAACATGCATTTTTTTCACGAAAAATCAAAACCTTTGATCTTTAATAACTTAAAAAATATTGATTTATTTTAATAACTTTATATAACAAATTTTGCTTAGTATTTTTAATAAAATAATTTCCACCCCCGAGAACGGGTGGCATCCACCCCCAGGGTAAAAGCGCAAGTTGGCACCATGTCACTTTTGTTTCTTGAGGTATCCTCTAACTACTCACCAATTTTCATGAAAATCGATGCAGGTTCAACGAAATCGGAGGTGAAAGAAAACCTTCAGTGACTGTACTATATATATTTTCGTATAGGGGATAAAAGACATTTTTCATATGTAACTTGAGATTTACTACATGTTCAAAAAAATACGGAAGGCATTACTCCATACGGATTCCCGGATGCGTAAAGCCAGTCCCTACCATTGTACAACGCATTCATCCCAAAAGTCGCCCTGTATCGTGGTATACTTTGGCCAAGAGAAATGCACGTAAACGAAGGACAAATCCTACCATCCTACCGCTCTGCGCTGTATCGTGGTCTTGAAAATAATGATTAAAAAAAAACATCAGGAACCTGTGCAAAACCTTTCCCAAAATTTTTCAAGAATAACTGAAATTATTTCCCTCAACGGATCGCCTAATAAGATCAATACCATTCAATAAATAAATAATGTATTAAGCTAAAATTAAGATTCCAGCCCAAGTAGAATGCTTTTTAACCACAATTATCGCGAAACGGATTCAGGCTGGTCGTCCCACAAACAATGAATTAGGAAGGATGTAAACTTTACGGCCGTTTTAATATAAAACGATTTGAAATCAAGTAAAGCACGGCCTTCAATTATTATGTTTTCAACATTTCAATTGATTTATTTCAACATACTTTGGAAACCGGGTTTTAGGCACTTTTTCGGTCAAATACACCAGTGGATAAAGCAAATTACCACAAATGCATTAGACACTTTACCAAAAATTTCATCTTTTTTTAGTGGAAAGAGTCCCCTAGTCGTAAAATATTTCATATTAATTTAGCAAATTTACTTTTAAAATATGATTTACCATTTTATATGCATCCGATTTTCCTTCTTTGTTACTTGACACATTTATCCTTGATTTATTAGAGGGTTTAGTTATTCTTAATTTGGATTTTAAATTATTTAACATTATGATTGGTACTTAAACAATTCAACAGTGATCCTAAAATTCTGAAAATAATTTGTAACAAGAAAAAAATGTACATTCAATTCAAACTCAAGAAACGTCAACAGATGACATAAATTTTAAAATCAGAATGACAAGAATATTTTAGCCAATTAAATTCGATTTAGGCGTTCGTCCTAGCATCTGCACCAATTAAATATAATTATGAAGTTAATATTGCCGAACTCTCTACATGACAGATACTGATTGTAATGAAAATAAAATACAGCGTGATCTACGAAACTAAACAAAAAATTATTTATTAAATTTGAAAAATCGTCGTAGAAACCTGAAATTTAGGCATGCACACATATCCGTTGTCTCTATCGGTTCTGGAAGCTGAGTTATAAATGCGTACAGACGGACGGACATACAAACAGAAGCGTTCCATAAGACTGTTCTAAACTTTAAGGTTTAGACCCAGCAAGCATGAAACATAACAGTCTCTAGCGCGATGTTCTGTAAGTGTCACAAATGTAACGTAAGTTCTCAATATCTCATGAATGTTAGTAGTACATTTCATTTACACATGAGATGTACTGTCTTGATTACAATGCTACATACTTTTGGTATATACAAGTAATATCTTTGGGATGTTTATGTGCTACTTTTCTTCAAATATCACATTAAGATGTACCATACATGTAATATTGTGATATCTCCGCATTGTCAAGTAAAGTTTGTACTGTGTATGTTTTCTTGAACAAATTGGATGACTACAGCAAAAATAACTCGATTGCTATATACCTGCTACATTATAATGTTGACATTTGTTAAGCTGTTTCCCGACCTAACCTTCCTTAAAGGTTTAAGGTTATGTCGGTGGTAGTAAAATACTGAACTGATGCCATAAAATAAACGTTTAGATGTTCAAGTTTGCAGTTGATTAGATAAAGGTATGTATTATAGAAAACCTATTAATTCTAATCTAAACTAAATAGAATTATAATATAATATTATATTATAGTATAATCTAAGATGTGTACGATATTGTTTGATTCATGATAGACAGATTTGCAAATATCGTTACATTTAACCATGTTAATAAATTTAATCACTATAATAAGAAAAAGTGATACTTTAGTCCCTGAAAAAAAAGGAGACTATAGTGGCACTTTAGTCTTTAGACACGAGTTGCAGATACTATTTTTTTTACGAATGCGGGGATACAATGAGAAATGAAGTAGGTGCCAACGACAAAAAAATCAAAAATTAATCAAATAAAAAGCAAAATATTTAGAATCAAAATAACTTTTTATTTTTAACGATACCTAGTTAACTAAAAAAGGCAATTAATTATTTTTTTTGAACAATTGGTGAAATTGAAATTTATATTTTTGGAGTTTACCAGAATTTTTAATTTTTCAAGGAAATTTGAGAACATAGTAACACGTTGGCTGCCAACTACGAGGTAACTCGTAGTTTCCTTTCTTGGCTATGACGCCGACTACGACTTCTCTCATTTATTTTAGCAAGGCCATGACGTCACACGTCAAAAATCTGGGGCGTTGCCAGGTAGAATTTTTTTTCGTTTACTAAAACATAAAATTGTGCCAGTTATTTTTTTTTCCTAGCTTGAATATAAAAGTGCATCTAATGTGCTATTAACTTGATTGAAGATTGGATTGAATGTAAAAAAGAACTGCTAGTCTATGGAACAATAAAATCTTGACTTTAAAGAATTTTCAATAGTAAGAAAAGACTCAGATAAAAATTAATAGTTATATAGTTTTGGAATTTTTATTATACTATGCCATTATGTTACAGTACATTGACACGTTGGAGGTAATTTTGTAACTACTCTAAGTGAGTAGCCACATTGATTGATAAATCAAGAATTTTCGCTGTCACATCGGCAACGTCGTGAAGTGTCGCCACCTTTAACAGTTAATTTTCCCTGTACGTTAAGTTTAAATCGTATTTGTTCTTAGTGTTTATACCGTTGGCAATAGAAATAACTATAAATTACGTCAATGGCCTTGCTAAAATAAATAAGGTATATTACAGAATTTAGACAACCCACGTTTGAGAGTATAATGCAGAATCACTGATATACTTGTTTTCTTACATTTACTTCTCTTTTTGGATTTAGTTTAGTTTCATACATTAAGCCGAAAAAAATTTGTTTGTCATTCGACTTTTTTATTTCGATATCTTGAAAACAAACTAGTTTAGATTTTGGTTAAAAATAATAAGGATATTTCGAAAACTATTATGTAATTTTCATATCTTATGTAGAATAACTACAAAATTTCAGCTAAATCGAGGATTCGGGCTAATTGGAAATAAATAATCAAAGCCCATCAAAATTTATTCTTTAATGGCGGAAAAAATCCCGTTAAACGAAGTCGCTCTTTTCGAAAAATTTTTTTATTGATTTCATAGATTCGAGGTCCCTCTTTCACGTGATCACTATATGAAAGCTAAGGGAGGTGTGGAGGAGGGGTAAATTAACATGTAAAGATATGGAAAATCGATTTTTCGTAGCTCTCTGAGGTTTCTTCGGATCGAAACGACTTCTATAAATAAAATAAAGTGCTCGCGAAAACGCTTAAAATGAATTTTAACCCCTCCAAATCGGTCTAGCGGTTCTTGAGATATTGCGATTTGAAAGTATATGGATTTTTCGCCGCGGCGAGAACACACCTAGACCCGTGTTCGCGTTTTTCGCATGGAAGAAAGTGACTTCGAGACTTGACTTTTTTTCCTCCGATAGATAGTCATGACCCAAGCATTGTGTCCAAATTTCAACCCGCTAGTTTAATTTGGGGGGGAAAGGGAGGGCAAACACTGATTAATTTTTGACTGGAGGTAACTTTTTTATTTCTTGACCAATCCGGTTCATCAAAATGGCAAACTCTTTCATAAGGACACTGCTACAGGATGTATTAAGGAGATGATGGTTTTCGCGAAAACGGACAAATGGCGACCGAATTTCGGATTTTGAATATTTTAATTTTTGATTTTCGCAACGAAAATCTTTTATGCGCCATCGGTTACGGAATTTTTTTCTCTTTGATTTGAGCCCTACAATAACTTGATCCGATAATCAGGAAGGGAGGGAGGGGGGTGAACGCGTTTTGCCCTGTAGAAGGACAAGTGATAGGGTTAGTGACTTCGTGCTAGGCTCATTTTCAAGGGCAATCAGTTCTCTTTCAAGATTTTTTTACCACAAAGCTCTAAGTTTATAGAGGACCGCAGGTGTGCGTGTTATATTTATAAAAGCGAGTGCGCTCGCTGAGCCGCTGTAAAATTAGATGCCAGGATAGGAGCTAAGCGCTCCCATTTATCTCTCTTCTCTCACACATTATCTATCTGCTCTCTCAAAAATACTATTCCGGCATCTAATTTCACGGCAGCTGAGTGAGCGCACTCGTTTTTATAAATATATCAAGCACTCCCGCTGTCCTTATTGTAGATAGAGCTTTGGGGTAAAAAAATTAAGAAAGAGAACTGATTGCCCTTGAAAATGAGCCTAGCACGAAGTCACTAACCCTATCCGTCGCCCTTCTACAAAAAGCGTTTACCCCCCTCCCTCCCTTCCCGCTTATCGGATGGAGTCCCTGTATGGCTCAAATCAAAGAGAAAAAAATTCCGCAACCGATGGTGCATAAAAATTTTTCCCACTTTACTCTTTAGTTGCGAAAATCGAAAAATAAAATTTGCAAAATCCGAAATTCGGTCCCATTTGTCCGTTTTCGCGAAAATCATCATCTCCTTAATACATCCTGTAGCAGTGTCCTCATGAAAGAGTTTGCCATTTTGCTGACCCGGATTGGTCAAGAAATAAAAAGTTACCTCGAGTCAAAAATTAATCAGTGTTTGCCCTCCCTTTCCCCCCCCCCAAATTAAACTAGCGGGTTGAAATTTGCACACAATGTTTGGGTCATGACTATCTATCGGAGGAAAAAAAGTCAAGTCTCGAAGTCACTTTCTTCCATGCGAAAAACGCGAACACGGGTCTAGGTGTGTTCTCGCCGCGGCGAAAATCCATATACTTTCAAATCGCAATATCTCAAGAACCGCTAGACCGATTTAGACGGGTTAAAATTCAGTTAAAGCGTTTTCGCGAGTACTTTATTTTATATGTAGAAGTCGTTTCGATCCGAAGAAACCTCAGAGAGCTACGAAAAATCGATTTTCCATATCTTTACATGTTAATTTACCCCTCCTCCACACCTCCCTTAGCTTTCATATAGTGATCACGTGAAAGAGTGACCTCGTTTTCAAAACCAGATCTCCTCCATTATTCTGGTAAATAGGAAATTACAACTCGTTAATTTTTAAAGTTAAAAAAAGTTGCAATCACAGTTCACATCGCTTAGCCTATTTGGAACAAACGAAAGATTTTTTAGATGTCTGTCGGGGATTAGACGGGAATTTTGCTGTTCCAGTCCTAATCGCCTTAATAGTTGGCTAATACCTAGCCAACACAAAAGTGGACTGACTGTATACTGCTTCCTGGTTCGTTCTCGCAGACTTTGAAGAGATGGAATAAAATGCAACTCTTAACAAAACTCCATATATTAGGTCTCTAAACAGGTTTACAACAATTTACAATGTAAAAAGAGTAAGAAAGTTACAATTCTTACTTAGTTATTAGCAAGCAATTGCTCAGAAAAACAAACTCATGTGGAACGAATTTGTTATTCACTGAGTGAAGAATGTATTTATGAAAAGCCTTATGCTTAAACGAATGTAAAATTTGATTATGACATGTTGTCTTCTTGAGTGCGTAGGCAATGACGTCAAGAAAGCCACGTTTCTTCCCAGTAAACACAGGATATCCAATGGACATCCATCAAAAGTCCATAATTGGTCCATATGGACATGGACCAGAAAAGGACGTCCAATGGATGTCTAGTGGACGTCGTTCATGGACATACAATGTATATCCATTAATGGACATCCAATAGATATCCTTTTCCGGTCCATGTTCTTATGAATCAATTATGGACTCTGATGGACCAAATAACTTCGAAACAAATTTAACCAATTGGTAGCATTGTTACTGTTAGCATGCCTGATGGTAATAATTTCAACTTCACAACTGACAATTGACAGGTTATTTATTTGGTTCCAAGTTGTAATGGATTTAGAATATTGTTAATAATTGTTAATATTGTTAATAAGTTGTTCAAAAAAGAAAAGAGATTTGTATTTTGATCGCCAGGAAAGAATGGAGAAAAACGTCGTACGAAAGAAATACTTAAACAAAGTCTATAAGAGAACTCGAACAGAGAAAACTTATCTTCTACTAGTGAGGCACAATTCCTTCCATCAAGTTCTGCTTTTGTTTCACCACCTGCTTTGAGGTTTCAGTCTGATTTCAATAATAGTAATTCTAGGGAAAGTTGTAAAGATTGTGTTCAACAGTCAACAAATATCCTAAAAGTGGTAGTGTTCAGTCTCCTCCATTCGCAGAAAACGAGCAGCAACATAATAGTAGTGAAGCTGACTCATCGTCATCAGAAATGTTCGTTTATTTCAGTTTTATCTTTAAATTAATTATTTTAGAATATTTTTATTTCATGTTCTGTGCTGTTTAAAACATGTTCATATTTGAATATATATTGTTATTTATATGAATCGATTTTTATTACGTAAATAAGTTCATACATTGAAAATGGTGCTCATTGATCTATCTATATGTAGATTGTAGTAATAATGGTAGACGTCTACGAAAATCTAATGCATTACATTATTTTTTGGATAGAAAGGCATTTCTCAAAAACTAGGAACTGAAGTCCATAAGATGTCCATCACTGGTCCAGGTAATGTCCATTTATAAGTCCAATAAACCTCCATCAGAGGTCCAGATTTTGGTACATTTTGGTACAATTCACGTCCAAAATATGTCAATTTATAAGTCCAATAAACCTCCATCAGAGGTCCAGATAACATCCATGACATGTCCATCGAGGATCCAATTATTGTCTATTTTGGTACAATTCACGTCCAAAATATGTTCATATTAAATTAAAAATGGACATCTATTGGACGACCAAGTTGGTGACCAATGGATATCCATGGGATATCCAATGAACATCCTTTGTCCAGATAACATCCATGAAATGTCCATTGAAGATCCAATTGTTGTCAATTTTGGTACAATTCACGTCCAAAATATGTCCACTTATAAGTCCAATAAACCTCCATCAGAGGTCCAGATAACATCCATGAAATGTCCATCGAAGATCCAATTATTGTCCATTTTGGTACAATTCACGTCCAAAATATGTTCATATCAAATAAAAAATGGACATCCTCTGGACGTCCAAGTTGGTGGCCAATGGATATCCATGGGATATCCATGGGATATCCATTGGACATCCTTTGTCCATCAAAGGACATCCAATGGATGTACATAATGTACGTTTGGGATTTTGGGATATACATTGGACGTCCATTGGATATCCTTGTGTTTACTGGGTTTTCACGTGCTAAATATTAATTATTATTTGTTCAGACTTCGCGGTCTATTCAAATTATCGGTTTTTATTGGTTCAGACCTCGCCCTCTTTTCAAATTACCGGAAACTGTTTGCGTTGGAACAATTCCGAATAACACCGGACCGGACCGATCTTGTTCTTGAAATATATTTTATGCACCTTATTTGACATAATTTCGCTGACATTTGACGTACAAGACTGCGCCCTTAAGTAGAGTAGCACATAAAAAAATTCTTAGCAGTATGTGGATGGCCGGAAAATTTAGGATAAATTAAAAAAAATAAATTAGAGAAATTAAAAGTTCCGGAAGTTGGGTGGGGGTAGCTAAATATACAACTTGAGGGTTGGATATTGGTTTTTTACGATTTGTGGCTGAAATATACTTCCTATCGAAAAAATGTAAAACTTTTGTATTCATTATTTTTCAACATAACCTCAAAATTATCGAGAAAAACGATAAAAACCATTTTTTTGTTTTTAATTCTTATTTCCCGCAAAAATATTTTTTTGTGAAACTCGGTAAAAACGTTCTTCTTTGTGTTTTAAATAAGCTGTAATTTTTTCAAAGCAAAGAATTATTTTTCGATTTTATACGAATTTAAATAAAAAAAGCCTAATTTTCAATCGAAAAAGTTCACTAACAAATTTATATTTTTTTAACTTTATCATCGCTCATTTAAATTCGTATAAAATCGAAAAATAAATATTTTGCTTTGAAAAAACTACAGCTTATTTAAAACACAAAGAAGAACGTTTTCACCGCGTTTCATAAAAAAACAATTATTTTTGCGGGAAATAAAAATTAAAAACAAAAAAACGGTTTTTATCGTTTTTCTCGATAATTTTGAGGTTATGTTGAAAAATATATAATGAATACAAAAGTTTTACATTTTTTAATTATCTACAACTTTTACATTAAACTTTTTTCCATAGGATGTATATTTCAGCCACAAATCGTAAAAAACCAATATCCAGTTTGTTGTATATTTAGCTACCCCCACCCCCCCTTCCGGAACTTTTAATTTGTCTAATTTGTTTTTTAATTTACTTATCTACTTCTTATGATGCCTTACAGGATTCCTGCGTTGGCGATCGTCCCTTAGATGTTTCTATTTATTGCAGCTCTTTGTAGTTCTTGAAAGTTCTGTATGCCTGTCCACTGTCGGCTGTTTCGTAGCCAGGGTAATTTTTTTCTACCTAATTCCTCTTTTTCCACCTTCGATTTTGCCTTGAAGAAGGTATGAAATTTTCCTTCCTTTTATATATACAGGGTGAGTCACGAGGAACTTTACATACTTCTACCATAAGCAAAGGCACCTTAGAGGATTACCAAATGACCATTAAAAAATGTCTTCTGTGTTTCTTTAATAATGTACAGAGCGATTTATAGATTTGGACCAAAATAATGTTTGGTCATATCTTTTTAATGATTAAGTCGATTTGTCTCATTTTTTGGTAAAAGTGTGTATTGTGTCTAGCAACTAACTGACATAATGAGAACTAAAAAATTCCAGGGCCGGCTTCACGAAAATTTGTTGAATTGCTATACTTGCAATAATTCACCCTGTACATAATTTCTCTAAAATGTGATATGATTTCTCCAGAGGATATAAATAGACAGTTAAACCTGGATATGTGAAATTTTTGTTACACTTGCCTTACATTTTTAATTAAAGATTCATTTTAAAGTCAAATTGAAAATTGGCGAAAATGAAATATCTTACTGTATAATAATGTTTAGTAATTATAAAGAAATCTTTAAAATAAACAATAACGACACACACTGTATTCCAGTATAGTAAATACCAGACTTTGAATCAATTTACAGGGCCGGATTTAAAAATCTGGCATATCTGGTTCATGTCAAAAATTCACCCTGTATGGAACTTTTTCCACCCGCAATGGACTGAAATTAGATTGTAAATGTTTGGATTAACCTAGTTTTGTCATTTGTTTCAGCGAAAATCATGTGTAATTATTTTAATCGGAATCAAATACTATTAAACGAGCAAGGTTTGTATGTATGTATGTGTGTATGTGTCCAGATGATCTCGAAATTCACTCGTCAGAATTCAATGAAACTTTCAGGGTAGACTAATTCCTATCTAAATCGACAAAAAATGTAGGTCTCATGTCTGTGACTATTTCACGCACTTGTAAAATGAACCAATCAGGAGCTCCAGTCAAGTTTGGCTTATCGATAATTCTGAACTTGACTCTTGACTCTGATTGGCCTATCAAGTTCGGTGTTTTCAGATTTACTTATGTGACAGTTGAACGTCAAATATAAATAACCACGCTAAAAATGAGCTACGCCTGTCGAGACACTAGCTGTTATATTAAAAGACTTGGGCATCAACATGATAAAAATGAATGGTTCTGATTACAAGGAATGTGTCGTAAAGACAACTATTGCAAGTACAAGCGGGTGTTCAAATAATGAAGCTCAAAGCATTGTATATAATAACTGCACCATTTATAATTATAATTGAGAAATGTTTAACTACGTTATGTTAATACTGATTTAATTCAATATGATTTTTGATCGATGTCAATGGTTCCTGTTTATTAAACTTTATTAATGTTTCCGATCAACTTCTTGCCTTTTCTGCTAATTTCCTCTAATTCTGCCGAATTTCAGATTTTTTACCTTTTACTTTGTTTGTGAAATAGTCTAATAAAATTCCACTCTTGATTGAATTTATCTCATAAGTCTGTCTCTTATTTCATAACTCAACAGAGTTGCTTGAAGAAAACACCACTCGTCCTGCGGACTCGTGGTGTTTTCAAGCAACTCAGTTTCGTTATGGAATGAATCGACAGACTTATCGCGAAAATTCAATCACTTGTGGTATTACTGTTGAAAATTCGATCTTCCGAGATATTTACAAGAAAAGTTAAGTTTTTAGTTTTATTTCCTAGCAACGCCAGATATAACAACTTGTTTCTATAGTAATATATACTATAAAGGAGAGATGAGTACAGTAAGGTGGGGATATAACGTCATATTTCATAGGCGTACTTTGCAAAATAAGTTTCTATAATATAAATAAGGTCACAGCATATAAAATATATATACGCACTTCGTAGATTAAATTTTGAAGTTATATTATTTACAAAAAATAAAAATAAACTTTATGCATCTGACACTTTAACATTCAACGAATTAAATTTAACCAATAAATAACTTTTTTTAATCTCTTGGCATTAAAAGTAACGCTTCAGTACTTACCTAAACTCTTCACTAAAACTACTGGTATCACTATAATTGTCTTTTCTGATCCATTGATATATCCACTTTCCTAAATGAATTTTCCACATTTTTAACATGACCAATGCATTTTCCCCAATGTTCTCTATTGACTGCCTTCAAAAACAAATTTCGCACATCAGGAAATTTAAATGTTTTATTGTTTTGAGAAATATAACCTTTTAATAATTGTGACCAGATCAGTTCAATGGAATTTAACTCTGCGTGGTTCGGAGGCAATCTGAGAATTTTAATTCCTTTTTCTCTGGCCATCTCATCTATAATATATTTTTTGAATCTGTTTTTATGTTGCCTTGCTATTACTAATAATTCTGCCTTCAAGGATTTATGAGGACTGATGATATTTTTAGAATGAAGCCATTTTGAAATATATATTAATACAAAATTCTGAATCAATTAAAATACATACGATATGGCTATGAATAAATAAAGTCTGACTTATCTGTCAAAAGAATAGGTTTATCACAGTAAAAACCATGGAAACAAGATTAAATCTAGACAAAAACTATATTAGGCCGATCAGATGTATTAAAATTTAAATTTTAACTACAAATAAGCATTGAAGGATGAGGTAAAAATAAAATTTCTACCTCTTGAACCTGTACTACGTTCTGCAAATTAAATACTGCACTTCTTTCTTCTGCATAGTATAGTAGTAAAAAGGTTTGACTTTATTTAATTTCTGGCGTTTTAATCTGAAAGAATTCAATTTTAAATTTGCCGCTTTATATAAAAAAGGAAAGGTTCATTTGACGGACATAAATAGTTTGCTTGTCAAATGACAGCCATCTCATAAATTCAAAGTTGAAAATACAACGTTGCCAATTCAATTTCAGAAATCATGGGTTTAGGTAAATATTTATAGGAACGTTGAGTAACACTGTTAAAATGGACACTTGTCAAAATGTTACACCTGTAAAAACGTGACAACTGTTAAAATGTGATACGTGTCAGAATGTAACAACTGTCAAAATGAACAAATGTCAAAATATGACACCTATCAGAATGTAACAAATGTCAAAATGTCACACGTATCGTACTTTTCTTTATTTATTACAAAGATCTAACCTAACCTAAAGCTAATCTTTTTTTTTGGCGGGTGGAAATGCTTTATGCACATCGGGTTCTTCCCTTCCCCGATAGTGTGAGACTACCCCTTACGGCTACTATTTTATTATGCGGACAGTTTTAATATTTAAGTTTTCATTATCATAGAGAGAGAGAGAGAGAAAAAGAATGAATGCTTGTACACGTGTACTATTAACATAGATTTCAATTTTTTATTTTACAAGAAACTTTAAAGAGACATTTAAAATTCTCTATTTTCGTAGTACATTTTAAGGTTGATTGTGACTTTGTATTTTCCAAGAACAAATTGTAATATCAGACCTATAATTTTCCTTCACTGCAGATCAATAAATAGTAAAATCAATTGAACATAGAGTTTTTCTTATATAGTGATAAATAGAGTGAGCTGAGCGATCTTCTGTTAACGGGACGTGTGCCCTACACGCTGCTGTTGCCCGTCCCGGAAACGGGGCCTGTCCACCGTGACAATTCGCGAAGATCAAGCGTCAGTAGATGTTGCCCCAAAAGGGTGAAATCCCCAGAAACTAGGCAACTTTTAATGCATTTAACTAACCTCTGTGACAAGCAGTTGATAAACGTCAACAACAGCTGCAACCAATTGAAAATTAACACTGACAGCTTTTTTAATTTTCCGTCTACTTTCAAGCCAATCGCCAATCAACTTTTTATTTATCTCCCTATCAGTAGTTCAAGTAGATGTCGCCCACTCCGTGATTTTCGCGAATTAATTAATAATTTGTCATGTTATAAATATACTTAAATTATATACTCATTGGGCTGCTTAAAAATGTAGATTTGAATATTAAGAGCGAAGCTCGGTGGCCAGATATTGAAATTAACAACCCCAAGAAATGTTTATTCATAAATTTAATTAAGAAATAAAATAAATAACAATAACCAAAAACAAAACAGTTCTAACAATGCGGAACAAAGTAATAAATAATTTAATAAACATTACGATTTTAAAAGATGTTCAAAATAAAATCCATTTGCCTCAATACACTTTTCTTGGCGAATGTTTAAATGTGTAGTGGACTTTCTTCTTGTCAATGGGTTATTTCTGATAATATTGCAACAGCGAATAATTCTATCAATGAGCTGTTGTTAAGAAAGTCCATTACACATGTAAACATTCGCCAAGAAAAGTGTATTGAGGCAAATGGGATTTCATTTTGAACATCTTTTAAAATCGCAAGGTTTATTAAATTGTTTTTTACTTTGTTCCGCATTGTTAAAACTGCTTTGTTTTTGGTTATTGTTATTTATTTTATTTCTTAATTAAATTTATTGGGGTTGTTAATTTCATTCCGATTAAAATAATTACACATAATTTTTGCTGAAACAAATGACAAAACTAGGTTAATCCAAACATTTAGAATCTAATTTCAGTCCATTGCGGGTGGAAAAAGTTACATACAGGGTGCATTTTTGACATGAACCAGATATGCCAGATTTTTAAATCCGGCCCTGTAAATTGATTCAAAGTCTGGTATTTACTATACTGGAATACAGTGTGTGTCGTTATTGTTTATTTTAAAGATTTCTTTATAATTACTAAACATTATTATACAGTAAGATATTTCATTTTCGCCAATTTTCAATTTGACTTTAAAATGAATCTTTAATTAAAAATGTAAGGGAAGTGTAACAAAAATTTCACATATCCAGGTTTAACTGTCTATTTATGTCCTCTGGAGAAATCATATCACATTTTAGAGAAATCATTATTGCAAGTATAGCAATTCAACAAATTTTCGCGAAGCCGGCCCTGGAAATTTTTAGTTCTGAGTATGTCAGTTAGTTGCTAGACACCAATACACACTTTTACCAAAAAATGGGACAAATCGACTTAATCATTGAAAAGATATGACCAAACATTATTTTGGTCCAAATCCATAAATCGCTCTGTACATTATTAAAGAAACACAGAAGACATTTTTTAATGGTCATTTGGTAATCCCCTAAGGTGCCTTTGCTTATGGTAGAAGTATGTAAAGTTCCTCGTGACTCACCCTGTATGCGAAGAGTTCCCGGTCTTTACTTATAATTTACCCTAAATTTTCCGACCATCCACATACTGCTAAGAATTTTTTGTTACAAAAATGATTGGCCTTGGTCTAATAGGCCATATACTCATTCAATAATTTCAGTTTAACAATATAGTAAAAACTAGTTTTCGCCGGCGCCGGCGTTTTATTTATGTCTTTGTAAAATCAGCGTTCGAAGGAATTAATTCAGTTTTAGCAAGGCAAATGCCATCTCATCATCAGAATTAGTTTCCGAATCCATTTTTCCTTTCCTTTTGAAGGAAATGAAACGTCGTCGTTTATGATTTGTATAAGAATGGGCCCTTGTGAATAAAACTTATAACAATCAGTTGGTTAACTGTGTCCATTACTGATATTTATTTGTAGAAGTAAAGGACATGTCATGTGTGAATGAATAGTAACGGCCATCAACAATTCATTTGTTCCCTTGTCGCTGGGTGATGAACTTGGATCTTGGGACGAGGGAAACGGAGAGATGAACTTTGGGTCATGTTCTATGCCAGAAATTTGTAAGTCAGGTTATAAATAAAGACTGACCAACTGTCAAACTGTCATAAATGTAGAGACGTGAAAGAAGTGAAAACGTCACTACAAAAATCAGTTAAAAAATGATTAATTCTATCATTTTTGCCTCAAACGGAACAAAGATTCAATTAGTGAAGAGCTGCTAAGATGAGAGGATTTTAGGGGTATCAATAAAAAAATCAAATTTGTTAACATCTTATATATAAAAAAAAATTATATACAATACTAGTTAAACCTTCTTTTCTTAAATGTCCCTTTCTTAGAAAATTTCCTCTTCCTTTTATTAGATTTTTGTGACGGTCTTCCAAAGTCTGTTATTTCATCTCCTAAACTACCTAATGTTGTAAGTTGACGTCTTTTGTGTTTTTCTGATTTCGTAACAGGCAGACGAGTCATAAATTCCTCTTCGTAGTCTTGTCGTTCTTGTTGTTGCTTACTTAATACCTGGTAAAAAAAATCTATTCAGCCCTGTAGCAATTTGAAAAAATTGCTATTATTTAAAAAGCTATTTCGGGCGCAGCAAATAAAATTAATCACATGATCTTTTCTAGTGCAGACAAATTAGATTTAGAGTCAATAATAATTTTCTGCAGGGTTTTTATGATTGGAAGTGGTAAAGGGGCTTACAATGAACATAAAAAAAAATCGTCGAACAAGAGGGGTGCTAAAGGGTTAATTTGAGGGGGGCGAAAAGGGGTGCAAAATGGTATTTTGCGATTTTTCGCGAAAATTGACGTCTTTTCAAAAATGTGGAAGTATACCTTTTAAGCCTCAAATACCCATAAATTTTTTCAGATTAAAAAATCTAACGGTTTTCAAGAAAAGTTTTTAGGTTTTAGGTTTTTCAAAAATAAAGTTGGATGACAAAAAATCATCGTACATGGTTCTTTGGGTACCCATTTTTGTTTTTACGTGAACCTTTTTGATACAATAAAAAAAATAATAGTCCCCATTTAAAAACATGCTCAAAAATTGAAAAAACTCACAAAATGATTTTTGCAATAACGAATTCTTCAGTAATTGTTAATAATTTGTTTAAATTTTTAATATAATTAAAAAACTGATTACTCACTTGAATTCTACAGAAAAAAATAAAAAAAAAACTGTGTTTCATTGTTTTATTTGAAATTTGATTTTGCAAATATAAAAAATTATTTTTTAAATTGTTTTGTTGTATAATCAAAAAATATCCAGTACGAAATTTGTAGATTATGAAAAAATCTTCAACTTTTAAATGGTCACCTTTTAACATAACCTCAAAACTGTCGAGAAAAATGCGAAAAATCGTATTTTTTTTTTTAATTTTTAGTATGTCTTTTTTATGAAACAAATACAGATCCAAAAATCATTGCTCGAAACGCCTGTAAATTGATTTCGTCTATTTACAAGTGTAAGAATTATGAAATATCTCTGTAATCCAGTAAATTAACGCCATAAAAACCCCAAACCTGGGCAACAAGTCTGTCCGTCAAATTTTTTTCAGTCATAGGTACATTTAACTCCGAATTCGTGGAAGGGTGAGAAAACGGCTCTAGAGTTCCCGAAAATCCGTTTTTCGACGATATTTGCCGAAATATGACCCTTAAATCATTTTTGTTTAGACAAAAAATGAAGAGCAGTTCATTACCTACAAAAGTTGTCCCTATGCTTTTTTTCGCTACACTAATATTTTTTTGCAAAAACGGCGTTTCAAAAATTCGCAATTTTGAGAATCTGAAAATTCGCAATATTTGAATATCTTCCCAAAACTTGAATATCCTCCCGTTTTTGTCTGAAGACGAAAGATAAGGCGATAATAACCAACTTTTTTTCACTTTTTGCACTTGATCAATAAATTTATCGTAAAAAAATCCAATTTGAGAAAGTTTGAAGGCAGAGTTTTTTCTCGTGCACTTAATAAAATACTTGATATACAGGGTGTCTCATTTATCAAGGGATAACATTGCTATATATCAGAAACGGTAAGAGATATAAAGATGAAAAAAGTTGCCTATTTTAGAGCCCATTAGAATTCTACAAAAACATTCACTGTATCTCTTGCCGTTATCAAGTTATACAGGGTAAACCGAAAATGTCACTTTTCGTTTTGTGCATCTACCAGGCTTATTTCAAAAAATATTAAAAAATGGAAAAGGAAAAATTTTTTTGATTACAAATTCTAAATAAAATGCCATTATCAAAACTTATCGGCGACGTTTCGTTTCTTTAAGGCTACCCTCTACTTCATTTTTTTAAATACGGACCTGTATTTTTTTATTAAAATTTCGATAAAGCATTAAAAGACCAATTCACTGATATATCATACAATATGATGTATACGTTTCGTGACAAAAATAATCATCAATTTTAAAAATCCTTCAATACGGCCCTGCTTCTATTTGGGGTTGTGCGTTGCTTGTGTTGGGTTAAAGTCAGTTACAAATAAAGAGATCAAAAATAAAAAATAATAATCAACACTGTATTTTTACAACCAATACGAAGAATAAAAGCATCAAATCCTAAATACTACACTAGAACTACACTTACATTACTTATAATAAATGTTCGAATTGGCGTCCGCGATTTCTAATACAATTGCGACATCTCTTTATACAAGTTTTATAACAATTTTCCAACATTTCTGGCATAGAAGCAGGACCGTATTGAAGAATTTTTAAAATTGATTATTTTTGTCACGAAACGTTGTATACATCGTATTGTATGATATATCAGTGAATTGGTCTTTTAATGCTTTATCGAAATTTTAATAAAAAAATACAGGTCCGTATTTAAAGAAATGAAGTAGAGGGTAACCCTAAAGAAACTAAACGTCGTCGATACGATTTGATAATGGCATTTTATTTAGAATTTGTAATCAAAAAAAATTTTCCTTTTCCATTTTTTAATATTTTTTGAAATAAGCCTGGTAGACGCACAAAACGAAAAGTGACATTTTCGGTTTACCCTGTATAACTTGGTAACGGCAAGAGATACAGTGAATGTTTTTGTAGAACTCTAATGGGCTCTAAAATAGGCAACTTTTTTCCCATTTAATCATCTTTGTATCTCTTACCGTTTCTGATATAGCAATGTTATCTCTTGATAAATGAGACACAATGTATATATTGATGAAAAGATCAGAATGTGATCTTTTATTTAGTACAATTCCTAACCCCAAAAAATTTTAGCACGAAAAGAAAATAATCTTCAAAAAAAATGTCGATTTTTCATAGGGGTGAGAATTTTCTCAATTTTCCGGAAACCCAACAAATATGAAAAAAAAAAGAAAAATGCCATCGACAATGATGTGCGTTCAAAACCGATATGGTACTTGATTTTCTATTAATTCCCGATGACCCGAAAATCCAAAAAAAAAAAAACGCCATAAAAAAACATGTTGTTTATGAAAATACACAAAAATAATTTATTGAATCTTTCTGAATATATTTAACAACTTGCAAAGCCCCATTATCCAAAAGAATTCGGTGAAATCAGTCTTCATAAAAAAAATATGAATTAATTTATAGGAGGGTCAAAATATCCAGCAAAAACAAACTTTATTCCGGTTTTTCAATAATCCAGAGAAATAGATAAAAGGAAAAAGTAACATGATATTATAGCTACAGGTTCCTTCTTTCATCTGAACTTTGAATCATGAAAAAAATATTCATTTTTACGTGATTTATTAAAAAATTTGTAATCCGCTTGAGTGTCATTCCTTTAGAGCGTGCTCTCTAAATGCAGGGCAGGAGCTAAAAAAGGGGAGTGCGTTTTGGAGCCGGTTATGTCGAAAAGTATCAAATTTTTGAGAAAAATGATAAACAAACAAAATATCGGCGAAAATAGGCCAAAAAAACACATTTTTGAGACCAATGGGCCATTTTCCGCCCTTCCACAAATTTCAGACAGCTGAGATTTTCGGGGGCGAATTAAAAAAATGATGCCGGACAGACCTAATGCCCGGGTTGGCACCTACTGGATGATTTGAGACTTCAGCAGTATTAAATATTAACGACAAAGTCGACTTTTAAATTAGAGAAATTGCAACCAACAATTGAGGCAGCTATACAACACTCTTATAGAGCATATTTCCAAATTCAACCATGGCTTGGAAACAAAATTACTGCAACAAAGTGGGGCTGAAATGCTGGAAAGAAGTGTTGGCAAATAATTCTAAAATACTTATGCGTTGCTTTACAGACGCTTCAGTTATTCCTGAAGATTTGTTGAAAACGATTTCTTGTAACTGCGAATCCGGTTGTGAAAGTAATAGATGCGGATGTCGGAAAAGCACGGACTGCATTGTACAGATTTAAGCACTAAATGTTTTAGTAATTTTTTGCATTTTTGGCGAAAATTTTGAGGAAATGGTAAAAAATGACTAGAAGTTGTACATTTTTTCCAGATCTACAACTTTGCTATTGGATATTTTTTGTAAGACATCAAGTTTCGCGGAAAATCGCAAAATACCATTTGGCACCCCCTCAAATTAATCCTTTAACACCTCTCTTGTTGGACGATTTTTTTTACGTTCCTTGTAAGACCCTTTACCACTTCCAATCATACAAATCCTGCTGAAAATTATTTTACGTTTTTGCAATTAAATTACCTAGTTGTCGAAATTGCCTAAAAAAATTCGTAAAGTTCGCAAAAACGGTTTTTCGCTAATAAAAAAAGTATAACTCCAATAAAAAAGAGTAAATGAGACAGTTGTAGATAATAAAAATATCTTTCGATTCGAGATATATCGAAAAAACCGTTCAAAATCGCATTTTTTTGTTTTTGCTATAACATTATCAAATTTAAATAAATTTATTTGATACTTGACAAAAATTTAGCTCGTGTCTTGTAGAATAGGTAGGTATTTCAAATTTTTAAAAATATTTATTAGTTTTCGAGATATTTCGATTTTTCGAAAAAAAGGAGCTTGCGAAAATCGGCTACTCCTGCTCGAGGGGTGATCGTAGAATAACGATCTTGATCTTATTTTCTTCGGATTGACTTGTACTTTCGTCCTATAAAAAGTTTATAGCAATTTTTTAAATTTTAAGTACAAAAAATGACTTTGAAAATTTGGTTTTTTTTGTAACGTTACAATTAAAATTGAAAAAGATACAGATAAAAATAGCGATCGAAAAAAAAAACAAATAAGAATGCGAGGTACTGTATTTGGGAAACTGTCCATCGTAGAGGCTTGCGGAAAAAAAAGTTATTACTAAAACGGCCCAGAGAAAAACCTGGAAAATATTTTCAAGTTTCTGAAATGACCGTTAGGGGGCGTAACTGCAATCTTGATTCTAAGAAAGTGATGTTTCTGTGAATTCCGCTATATTAACCTAACAAAAAAATACCTGATATTTAAAGTATAGGATAATCTGAACCTTTTTTGTTGGACAATTTTTGCTGTATCTCTAAAAATAAAGTGGTGGGGGGTATTCAAAGGTTTCAGTAAAAAACACCCTGTATATTTGAAACGGCTGAGCCGATTTTAACAAACTTGGGCTAGTTGAAATGAGCTATTCTTGGGCTACAAATGCTATAATATTTGAAGTTTTGATAGTTTCAGATGTCGCCGCTAGAGGGCCTTTTTCGACATTTCGGCAGAAATCGTTAATTTTCTCAAAAAAATTAAATGCATTGGTATGATTTCTTTTTCATGAAAAAGTAGCTAAATGATGTCTAAACAAGCTCCCGAAAACCGCTTCTCGATTTCTTGTTCCTAACCTAAAATTTAGGCGAACGAAAATTTTATACGGAAATCCCTTAAATTTTTATTTTTTAAACTAATTAATTCCTTTTATTATGTAAGTTGTGGCCCTAAAAAGAACCGATTTAAAAAAGAAAGGTTTTTAGTGCCCCTGTAAATGCTCTAAATGCTGATCATCACACTCTATGCATTGCTGAAGCCTCTCATGGGTAGACAAACCTGCATCTTCAATTTCGGCTCTCGGTATGTTACGTAATGCATTCATTACGAATCCATTTTTTCATATCTCTCTGGTCGTAGGTTGAGTCTGAAAATCAAGACAAGTTAAGTCTGGTGATCGCGCAGGCCATGGAAACAGACTTCCTCTTCCAATCCACCGCTGTTGTAATACTACATTAATATGCTCTCGCTCAATAATAGCATAATGAGCAGGGCAACCATTCAACTGCAAAACCAAGTTTTGGCGTGTTTCCAGTGGCACATCTTCCAAGACCAACGGTAATTTATTGGCCAAAAACTCAAGAAAGATATTGCCGCTTAGGGATTGCTCGAAAAAATATGCCTCCCAGTATGTCACACCACACATTTAAACTCCAACGTCCTTGGTGCTGAACTTCGCGCAATCAATGCGAATTTTCTGCAGACCAATAATGCATATTGTGCAGATTTTAAAGGTGGCTTCATCGGTCCAAAGAATTTGAAATAAAAATTATCCATTATTGTGCGAGAGCATATTAATGCAGTATTACAACAGCGTGGATTGGAAGAGGAAGTCTGTTTCCATGGCCTGCGCGACCACCAGACTTAACTTGTCTTGATTTTCAGACTCAACCTACGACCAGAGAGATATGAAAAACCGGATTCGTAAAGCATTACGTAACATACCGAGAGCAGAAATTGAAACTGCAGTTTTATCTACCCATGAGAGGCTTCAGCAATGTATATAGCGTGATGGTCAGCATTTCGAGCATTTACGGGGGCATTAAAAAAACCTTCCTTTTTTAAATCGGTCCTTTTTAGGGCCACAACTTACATAATAAAAGGAATCAATTAGTTTAAAAGATAAAAATTTAAGGGATTTCCGTATAAAATTTTCTTTGGCCTAAATTTTAGGTTGGGAACAAGATATCAAGATGCGGTTTTCGCGAGCTTGTTTAGGCATCATTTAGCTACTTTTTCATGAAAAAGAAATCATACCAATGCATTTAATTTTTATGAGAAAATTAACTATTTCTGTCGAAATGTCGAAAAAAGCACTCTAGCGGTGACATCTGAAATTATCAAAACTTCAAATATAGCATTTGTAGCCCAAGAATAGCTCTTTTTAACTAGCCCAAGGTTGTTAAAATCGGCTCAGCCGTTTCGAATATACAGGGTGTTTTTTACTGAAACTTTTGAATACCCCCCACCACTTTATTTTTAGAGATACAGCAAAAATTGTTAAACAAAAAAGATTCAGATTATCCTATACTTTAAAGATCCGGTATTTTTTTGTTAGGTTAATATAGTGGAATTCACAGAAACATCACTTTCTTAGATTCAAGATTGCAGTTACGCCCCCTAGCGGCCATTAAAGAAACTTAAAAATATTTTCCAGGTTTTTCTCTTGGCCGTTTTAGTGATAACTCGTAAGCCTCTACGATGGATAGTTTCCCAGATATAGTACCTCGCATTCTTATTTGGCCACCCTGTACAAGTCTTTCTGAAGAAAATAAGTCCTTGAACAGCAAGCGCCTTTTTTTTCGAAAAATCGAAATATCTCGAAAACTAATAAATATTTTTAAAAATTTGAAATACGTACCTATTTTACAAGACTCCTGTATATTTTTGTCAAGTATCAAATAAAGTTATTTAAATTTGATAAAGTTATAGCAAAAACAAAAAAATGTGATTTTGGATGGTTTTTTCGATATATCTAGATAAGTTACATCTCGATCGAGACTTATAAAAAATGAATCGAAAGATATTTTTATTATCTACAACTTTCTCATTTACTTTTTTTTTATTTACGAAAAACCGTTTTTGCGAACTTTGCGAATTTTTTAGGCTATTTCGCCAACTAGGATCGAGTTTAATGAAACAGAAACTCATATTATTTTTTTCTCTATACGACCCTATTTTTTGTTTTCGGGTTGGAATTTGCCATTACTTCCTACATATTGATTGGACTAATCCCTCTAGAGGGGCTAGTAAAGAGTAGAAAACTAGAATGTTTTTACTTATTTATTTTATATATATAAAAATAAGATTTTCAGTTCCCTATCTACTTTTCCACATTTTTTAAGGACTACTATTTAAGTTTATCCATTATCAAATTCTAAAACACCCTTTATACAATTATGAAATTTATATAAAGGCTCTATTCGTTTACAGACTAATAAAAGTAAAAATACCTGTTGAGCCCTACTGCTTTGAGAGACTTCCAACGGAGTATCAAGATATTCCTCACGAAGATCCTGCATGATAGAATTGGAAAGTGCCAGTTTCTTTTTACGCTCCTGCAAAAGTTTTGTTCTTTCTTTGGAAGTTTCATCACCTTTAAATTTAAAAAATTTCACTGTTATAAATGGCCTATGAAGAAATTTTTCAATTCAAAGTGATCCAAGTTTTAAAATATAAATTACAAACATATTATGCCATTATGTAATCCTGATGGTAAGAGGGACTTAATCCATTGTTAACTGTTAATGCGTTTCAGCTTTTAGGAAAATAGTGGTTCTAATTTAAAAGAAATAGCAATGGAGCGGCAGGTGTAAGTGAAACGTTTGACATTTTGGTGGAATGATTATCATACTAATTATTTCACTAAGAAGTATAACTCACTTCTATCAAATGGTGTATGACAGTGGTTGATATACCAAAAAATGCAAATATTGTAAAATGTAAAATGTTGCTAGAGGTTTCACACAAAAGTATGGTGTAGAATATGAAGAAACCTTTGTAATTGGTGTTTAGTTAGATACAAAACAAGATTAATTAAAGTATAAACCAAACTATTATTTGTTTGTTTATAGAAAAAATCATTTCCAAAAATTTTTATTTAATTTCTTACAGGTGTTCGAACTCACTTCATCAGAGAGATAATATAGATTTTCTCTGTAGTCATTATACCCATTATAACCAAAAATCTGTTAGTATTACCTAAAAATTGATATTGATATTATAACAATTAAAAGGTTTTTTTTCTACGATTAATAGGAATATGGCTATTCAAAAATGGGTGTTTATCTGGAAAAAATTGTATATAGCATCCTAATGAGAGACCAATATTGGGAACATTTTAAGACTATCCAGAACCATTTAACATAAGCAGAAAAAAAGTTATGGACAAAATGATTTTCTTTCAAATTATCGTCATTTTTTTTAGCACCATGTAGACTGTGGTATTTGAAAAAAAATCCTTTTGCAGAAAGTCGTAACATATGTTTCTACACTTGTCTAGTAATTTTTAGCTCTAAGGGATAATTATTTTCAATAATTTAATTGATCTCAAGTATTTACAGTAATTCTGTCATTGTACAACGTAGATATAAGCATTTTATTTAAAATTTCTTAATGTTATTACATATTTAAACAAATTAATTTTACTTGTGTTTGTTTATTTTTAAATATTAATATAATAATAAAAACAAATTTAAAGAGACAAGACTGTTATTCTAAATAAATTCCATTTTTTTATCTTTTGTCTGTATTGCCGTTTGAAATTGCATAGAATTGCATTTATAACCGTCAATGTCATTTTTTCGGGTCAAATATTGAAAAAACAGTGATTCCAATGAAAAAGTTTGTGATAACATGACATTTCGGCGATTATAAGCTTTAAAATGGTTTATTGTACATCTCGATATTATCAGTCAAAAAAAGTTATGGGCAAAAAATACATTTTTTTAATGAAATTAAAAAATCGTAATTTTCTATGTCCGTTAACTATGGCAACCAGGATGACGGTAAAAGATATTTTACAAACATATAAATGATATAACGTTTTTGGTATGAATTATACATGATTATAAAGTTTCTGGCCACTATTTTGGTTCCTCTCTTTCTAAATTTGCATTTTCGGAATTTAATTAATATTTACCAACCCCAAAAACATAAATAATGATATTTTTTTCATCAATATAATTAAAATTATTGCAGTTACTTTTGATTAATCATTAATTTAAAATATTAAATAAACAAAGATCGGCAAATTCTAATATATAAACATTTTAGTATTAGATTTTAGAAATGCAATGCAAAAAACCCCATCGAAATCGATTCACTGCCACTCTTGTTCGAGGCTTTAGATGACATCGAGGACGGTAGGTTATTCTAGATAAGGTTATGTTTCTCAGATTTCTGTTTGTATTGAAAGTCAGTTTTTTATCAATTTCTAGTGGAGGTTTTTTAAAGTATTTTCAAGATTTTTCTTATAATACATATTGTTTGAGATAAGTTGTTTATTCTAATTTTTTTATGACCTTTTTTTTTAAATAAATATCATTTATTTTTACATATGACTTATATAAATAATAAATACTGTTTTACCAACCTGTATAATGTAAGGCAGATAATTTAGGAGCCACATAAATGTCACTCTTTTTTCCTTCCTTGCCAGTTGGTCCATCTTCATCACTATCACTACTACCATTCTGGGCATCTTTGTCAATGAAGTTTTCTGGATTGGCTTTAAATGCAGTAGGATCATCTAAAGTAGATTCAGCAACAGCACTTTTCACCAATTTGTCAATCTGATACTTGAGTTTCTGATCTATTGGTTTAATTTTTTCCAAAACTGTTCTTATTTCTATTAATCTGTCAATACATGGGTCTCCTATAATTTTTTCTCCAGAGCATTTCCTCAAAACTACATATGTCAGATTGATAAGATAACTTAGGAGCATATTATATTTCATTTCTAAAAAGCTCAGACCCTGATCAGTTGTCAGCTCCCCTTTTCTTACTTTTTGGATCATATTGTCTACTAGTGTTGCTACATGTTGAGCACTCAAGTTCATTTCATTTAGTAAAATCAAAGCTTGTGGTAAGTCCTTGTGTTTCATCTTTGCAATATCTGGTGCCTAAATATTAAACAAAAATAAGTAAGTATAATTATTTTTTATGTAGGTTCAGTTAAAGTAGTGAACCGGTTCAAATTCTGAAAAAATACACTTTTATATAATTTGAATTGTGACCTCAACATCCAGTCGTTATAGAACTAAAACTCTTGATAAAATAATTATAGTTGTCCAATTTTAAGGAATATAATCCTAGCCATTAATTAGTTATCAATTTTAATAAGTATGTGTTGCCTATTATTATAAAGAGGAAAACAGTTGATGATTAATTAAGAACATCACTTATTAGTTAGAATTCACTTTAGACAAAGAAAATGACAAATTATAAAATCCTAGGAATATGATTTACTTTATTAGTATTTTTAAAGTTCATTATAAATTACTACAAATAGTTTTGCCAAGTTAATTTCACATTTAGTCTGCCAGAGTTTGCAATTACGCAAACTTTTTTATTATTAATTTTAGGAAAAAAAGTTCTGCATGTTCTAAACCCTAAAATACGATCATCAAATATTAAATTTCTTCAGTCACAGTTTGTCAAAAAATATGAATTTTACTCAAAATTAGGTTTCGTTATTTTTTACTAATTTTTCTATTTTGATGAAAATTTATCTCTTGTGATTATGAAACACATGATGACCTTTTTGTTTCTAACAATTTTGCAATTTATGCCGCTTATATGACTGAAAAAATTTAATATAGGTATGATGATTGTATTTTAGGTTTTAAAACAGGCATAACTTTTTATAAAGAATAACTTTTTTCCTAAAATTAATAAAAAAGTTTTCCACATGGTTCGAACTTAGGCACATTTATAAAATCAATTCCTGCTGCACATGCAAAATTTCTACCCAATAAGTATTTTGCTTCAATTTTAAATTAAAATAAACTTCTTCTCAACATTCTTTGAGTCATATTAAATAAGATGTTTAAAATATAAATGATTTAAAACGTACACAACTATTAATAGTGCTGTCTGAAGACTGGCGAAACGCAATTTTTTATTTTAAAACTAGTTTTATTCAAATACACCCTACATTAAATGAAATTTCACTTAATGTAATAAAGTTTTAAAATTAGCCAACTAGTTAGCTCTATAGATAGTAGTTCTAAAAGCCTTTAACATGTAATACTCATTGGATATTTATGAGTTACATTGCTATTATTAACTGGCTACTACTATTTAAAAACTAGTATTTTTACCACAAGCCACAATTTAACGATGTTACGCAAAATTCAGAGGAAAAGGAAATTTGATTCATAACTTTGATTTTATTTGATGTATAAACTCACTCTTTCTGAACTAGTTTTTCATTTCAAAATGCTGTTTAACATTTTTTCTACACAAACATCTACAGAGATCCTAGCTGCTATAAAACTCCTTTTTTTTATTAAGTTATTACTGGCACCTTATTTGTTAAAAAAATTCAATCGCCATCTTTTACCCTGACATCTATGTCAGAAAAAAATAAGGGCAATTTTAATTTCTTAAAAATTAATATTTGGAACCGCATAAACATACTTTTTCTAAACAAAAAAGTGTTGATACAAACCTGTACCATATTTTTCTGTTGTTTGTGGAAACTAAAAAAACATGGTTAATGGTTATTTTAATAATAAACAATGTGCACGTGCAAAAACTTTCTCATCAAAAATCACAATCTTTTTACGCTGGTCGATGATCGATTGCATTTGACAAAATACAAAATCGAATGAATTGTGAAATGATGGAATGCGGGAATGAACTTAACAGGGTCCCTAGATTAAGTAAGCCGGGTCAAGTAGGACTACCAATGATGGTCTGGTACAAAGACTGGCAACCGTGAGCGACAAAAATTCTGCAGACATTTTGACGGAAGCAAAGAAGAGATGTACCCAAGAAGGCGGACTCAAACGTCAAACCGATTGAATACGATATGACCTTGAAATTATTTCAAAGCAAACATATGGCGGGAATTGTACCTACCTGTTTTAAAAGCGATCTGAGAGCACTTTTGAAGTGTTTTTTGAAGATTTTTTATTCGAAAAATGCATATACCAAATTAGTAATTTAGCTTATTACCGCTAATAATTATAAGGTTTATTTGCTAGAGCTTTTGGTAACTAATGGCAGCTGATAAGGTCACTGAAACATTAGAATTAAAATGTATTTAGACGGAGTTTTATTTTTAAAAATGGTACCTTACAAACAGTAATATATTTATGAAGCATTCAATAAAACGTCTTTCCAATCTACTCCTCAGTTAGGCCCACCGACAGCAGAAATCATTTTCTGATTTTTAATTAATTAAAAATGAGCGAAAATATAGTCACGTCATGAACGGCTGAAGGAGTATTTTGAGCGTTGTGAACGCTTATAGTGGAACGTAGCGATAACAAGAGGCTAATAAAAAAACACCTAATAGTAGATCTGACTTTCGAAAACAGACTGATGAAATAGAGTAATTTTTTTTCCCAATCGATGAAGTCAGATCCCCCCATCATTCCTGCATTAAGTGTTCGACACAGGCGGCGGTGGAGGGGGAAATCCTCTATCTAAAAAATTTGAAAACTGTTTTTCCGATAAATCTGAACCGGGTTAGACCACACAAAAAAATATTCTTTTCAAAATTGAAGAGCTTGACAAAACACGTAATCTATCTGAACCCGATAACTCAATTAGTCGCGAAATTGCAAAATTTTTTTGTGAATATGAGGGTAATAACAAGTACTTTTATGTGCCGGAGGGTGGGGGTGTTGGGACAAGTAGGGGGAAGATATGGGGGGAAAAGAAATATTATTTAAACGCTTGTAACTTCCTTACTAATTGGGATTGGCGCAACCAGCCAGGGCCCAAATTGTTCACTTTTTCATCCGCTAAAAGATAACACTACCTTAATTTTAATATATTAGTGCAACAGATGGGAGAGCTGTGCCATTTAAGGCCTAGCTTACCATGTGACTCACACGACATTTGCACTTCATAAATAATTTTCAAAATCAACTTCGAAAATAGATAACATATTTGATACATTGGAAATCAGTAAAAATACCTTCGTGACCCCCCTAAAATCAGTAAAAGTACCTTCGTGACCCACCTCTGTTTGGGGAAAACATTTTTTTCACATAACTCGATGCAATAATTAGGAAGGGCGCTACGGGTCCGAAGTCTTTGCTGTATAGCGGGAGAATGGAGAGGAGTAGGGGGTTCTAACCGAGCTTAAAAGAAAGACGAGAAAATTTTCTAACCATTTATTCATTTTATTATTTTGCCATGTCAGTATCTTGTCCGCCCGCGCGAGTTACAAATGGAAAAACGGAACGGACTTTCTGCTCCGATGGAATGGGCCGACTGGACTCGGGCCGTTTGGATAGCTCATGTATGGCGGGCTTTACACTAATGATCCAGAACTTTTAGCCCAAGGAATTTATCAAACTGGTTATTATTTTGCTGTAAGTCAACTTGTAATGAACAGATAAATAACAGAAGTAATAATGCTATTAATGGGCATCTCTTGAACTAAAGGATAAAATATTCTGTTCATTTTGGTTTAATTTATGTTATGTTGTTTATAATAAAAAAGTGAATATTTCGGCCGGCTAAGTCACCTGATCTCAACCCTCTGGATTTCTTCTTGTAGGATTAATAATATTTATAATAATGAGCATAGTGAGGAGGTAAACACAAAAGAAAATATCAAACAAACTATTTTATATGAAACTAACGCTTGTACTTACTGAAAAAGAAAATAAATCTCTATTTCTCAACACCTATTCTGAATACATAAAATTGCAAGAGTCTTTATCAGTTATTATTACACTACATTTATTGTTGATGTCATGGTTCAGCGGTTCAGCGACTCTGGTTCGATTCCGGTGAAAATCAAGAGGTTCGTAATATTGGCAACCCACTATGTCTCGGAGAGCATGTCAATCCGTCGGTTCTGGATATATAACTGTAGTAATTAAGCCATGTTGAAAGCGGTAGTCGCAGCCTCAAAATTTCTACACCAGTATCAGACTAAACCACCACACGAACTTTAATACATTCATTGTATGTATAAAAGCAAATAGTAGCATAAAATCTCGTAACTATAAAACAGTGCCACTGTCAAGAGAAAAAAAAAATCTAGTGAAAACATAATTCTGTCCAATTGTTCCATATCATTTTTATTCGCTTTTAACAAATGCTACATTTGTAATTGTTTTACTTTTATAAATCAGTAAATGACTATTCAGATTGTTCGTATGAGTAAATGATTTTTTTCATAAAAGTTGCATTTGAAATTCTTTTTATGAATGAATCATTAAATGTGAATTTCGAAGGCTATTCCAACTAAATGAATTTTCACAAATGTTTCACTTAAGTTTCTTTTCCTTAAATTTCTTTCCACCTGAATGAATCAGTAAATGTGAATTTAGACTGGTCTTATGAATGAATGATTTTTCACAAATGTCACACTTGAAATTTCTTTCACCTGAATGAACGAGTAAATGTGAATTTAGATAAGCTTTCAGAGTAAATGATTTTTCACATAAATTGCACTTGAAATTCTTTTCACCTGAATGAATCACTAAGTGTGAATTTAAAGAGCTCCTTTGAGTAAATGATTTTTCACAAATGCTACATTTGAAATTCTTCTCACCTGTATGTATAACTGAATGTAAATTTAGACTGTACTTATGAGTAAACGATTTTTCACAAATGTTGCACTTGAAATTCTTTTCAGTTGAATGAATCAGTAAATGCGAATTTAGACTGTACTTCATAGTAAATGATTTCTGACAAATGTTGCACTTGAAATTTTTTTCTCCAGTATGAATGAGTAAATGTGTATTTAAATGACCTTTGTGATTAAATGATTTTTCACAAATGATGCACTTGAAATTTGGAGTTATCTTCTGTTTAAATGGTTTTTCTTCAATAATAGTAAAAGGTTGTTGACAATGACGTTTAACACCAACATCAAAAATTAACGTTTTTTTGTTATTCTCAACATCTCCCAAACGTTGCTCACTTTCATCTTTGATATGTATTTCTTCTTCTTCAATTTTTGAAATATTTAAATTTCCTTCAATACAAGTATCTTGAAATTTCCAATCATCTACTGTAACATCAGGTTTCTTTTCTTTCTTGATATACACTCCCTTTAGTTGTTTACTGGTGCTAATATTTTCTAAATGAAATTGTTCTTGTTCGTTGCAGTCTAAAATCTCATCCTTCAATACAGGTTCAATTTTTATTTCATTTTGATGTATTTCAATTTCGTGGGTTTGCATTTTACTTTCAAAGTAAACACACTTTAACAATTAAGTATAACAATTTCCTTGTATTAAGTCGTACTAATAAAAACGTATGTAATGTACACTATCAAACTATCCTATCATAGACATTTCTGTAAATATAAAAAGATACAATTCTGGTTATTAAAACTTTAAACTAGAAAAGTGAAAAGACATACATTGACAATTGACATAGCATTGACATTGACATTTGTGACAATCGGAACTACCAACTAATACAGTTATATAAACATTAGAATATTATAAGTACTTAATCAAAGTTATAAAAAATTTCCGGCCAAATCTGAGCTCTATTACACCCATATAATTTACTAGCTCCTCCGGCAGAGGGTATTTATCACTTTAATTTCAATTATGCGCATTCCCCAGCAGACAATTCTTACGTCTTAATTTTTAAGACTGTGCACATAAAATATAGTAAAGATTATTCTGATTGACCACCAGAAGGTAAATAATGATAAGTCCCCAACTGGTTAAAAATAAAATGTATCTAAAAATAAATGTCGGTACGCTCATGATAAATCGGCCATTTCCGTCAAATTGTCAACTGCTTTACGAAGGTAAAATTGGCTGTGAACGTGCAGCAGAAATTCTAGAAATTTGTGATTGTCAAAATTTGTTGCAAATACGTCACGTGACATCCAAAAATATTTACATTTTTGTGACGAGGACATAGATATAGTTTTTTTTGTACAAAATTTGTGATAATAAATGTGCCAAAAATAAAAACTTTAATATTAATTGTTTTACGTGTACTTCAATTACCAACATGCGTCTCACATTCCTAAATAATGTATTGTTTTATATCTTTGAACTTATGAACGTAAAAACAGAAATTTGTGAACAAAGAACTATGATTAAAAACGTGTATCAGTGACAAAAGTTTTTATAAACAGTAAATGGCAAATTCATTAAAACGGAGCCGGTCCCGAAGGAGGATCGCCGCCCTTTCATTTCTTTCAAATATAACCCTTGATGGCAGCTACAGAGATACAAAATTAGCCCTTCTTTCGAAAAATGGTGCCACCAATAAAGCCTCATTTGTGTGCACAGAACAAGTGCTTCCCGAAGAAGCGGAAAATGTGGAAGAAACTTACCTACTCGAACTACAACTAGATAACTTCAAAGAAAAATTGACTCCAACTCCGATTCTTGAGAAAAAACAATTCAAGAAGTACAGACCTAGCAACAGTGACTCAGATACAGAAAGTATAATTACTCCAATTAAAACACATGAAGAATTTTCAATCAAAACTAAGACCAATAAAGAGAAGTAAGTTGTTACATAACATTTTTAAAGAATCTAGAAAATTTATGGCACAGTTTTTGTGTGGAGATTTGTGTACTTTGACATCCTAATTCAATTCTAACGTGTCAATGCAAATTAACCTTTAACATTCTATTTGTGTTCTGTTTGTGACTTGTTACAACATAATTTTAAATAATGTCATTTGATAAAGTTTTATTTCCCATTACTGAAAAAAAAATTATCTAAGACAGAGTTTCCCAAACTTTTGAAGCCCACGACACAGTATCAAATAATATCCAGTAGCCAGTGGAAAATATGACCTCTAAAAACGCGTTATTATGCCACTCTGGAGGTGAAATTTACCCTAATGGGTCTTAAGGCAAGATACAGTTTTTTTTTGTCTTGATAAAAATAAACTCTCACAACATATAGAACAGCTTCATTATTTATTATTTTATTCTGAGTCCCGCGGCAAGAGAATGACAATTTTCTTCAAGTTTCATTTTGAAAATGATAACTATTTTTTTTTAGGTTTGATGTGATAGATCGTGAACAGAGAATAATTCCAAAGATTCTAAAAAAACTGCCACATCAGGTTTCAATATGCAGTGAATATGTAGAAAAGAAAAATAATAGCAGTTCAGAAAGTTTAGGATCAGTCACGTTTAGGAGTAAATCGGGAATAGAAGAAAAGAATAACAAAAAGATTTCAATTTTTAAACCTACGAAAGACCACAAATTTTCTGGAGAAAGAATTGTTTTTGTTACTGACAAACATTCTCCATTTATGATCTGCTCTTTTATTCCATATAAGAAAAACTTCAGGTATAAAATAACTATATATTATTTTTTAAGACATTTTCCGATACTCAGCTTTAGGTGAGCTTTCCAACCAAACAAATTATCTTCATGTACATCCTCAATATTAGTATGAAATCAAAACGGTACAGGACAGTCTGAACTTGTTTGAACTTACCAAATCGATAAATTATCCTTTTTTAATGAATTAATGTTAAATACAATTTTTTATAGGCCGTAGAAAATTACGATTTTTTTAATTTCATTAAAAAAATGTATTTTTTGCCCGTTTATTTTTTTTTTTGGCTGATAATATCGAGATGTACAATAAACCATTTTAAAGCTTAGGATATCGCCGAAATGTCATGTTATGACAAACTTTTACATTGGAATGACCGTTTTTCAATATTTGACCCGAAAAAATGACATTGATAGTTATAAATGCAATTTCAAATGGCCATATCCTCGATACAGACAAAAAATAAAAAAAAAATGGAAATTATTCGGAAGAACATTTGCTCAAAGTCTTCTCTTTAAATTTTTTTCAAAAATCAATAGTTTTCACGCTATTGACTAAAAATTGAAAATGTCTTGTAAAAAACAAAAATTTAGCTCAACTTTAACAGACCAAAACTTAAAAAAAAAAATTTGGACAATTGTAGAAACATATGTTATATGTTACGACTTTCTGCCAAAGGATTTTTTTTTCAAATACCACAGTCTAGATGACGCTAAAAAAATGGCGTAAAAAAAAAAAAATTTATTTTGTCCATAACTTTTTTCTGCTTATGTTAAACAGTTCTGGATGGTCTTAAAATGTCCCCAATGTTGTTCTCTCATTAGGATGTTATATACATTTTTTTGTGGAAGTCATATTTTTCAAGATGTTTATGCTAGAATGATCCAGTTTCCTTCGTATTACTCGTAGAAAAATAAAAAATATTATTTTAATTGTTAGTTCAAGGCCATAAAATTAGTTCATATCAATTTTTACATAATTCTAACAGATTTTCGGTTTAGAATTTAGGATATCTTAGTTTTAGGTTGGTTAAGTGTGAATGGCCATTGGCCAGACTTCGCCATTTATACATGTACCTACTATGTATAGTATTATGTATAATAAAGACATTATTATTATTATTATTATTATTATTATTATATTTAAAAAACTTTTAGTACGGTTTTTGTGGTGAAAATCGTAATTTTCTACGCCCTATAACTCGGGAGGTGTTTATTTTCATGAAAAATTGTATTTAACATTAATTTATTAAAAAATGATAATTTATCGCTTGCGCTAGTTTTTCTTTTTCTTTTTTTTTGTTCCCCTCACATTACCTTCTTCTATGGTATAGTGGAGGGCGGAAAAGTAAAAGCCGTAAAAAATAGCATATAGACTTTTAAGTATGTGGTGTCAAAAACACATTCCAAAAAAGAAAATGAAAATTGGATCACTGCCAACTTTGTTCGAGGTATAAATCTAAAGGCACTCCACTAACAATTTAAAAAATATTTATTGATTTATGCGTCATATTCTTATAACTTCCTAACAGAAACTATCTGAATTGGTTGATTCATTTGAATGGTTCTATTATAATATACCAAAAATTTGTGAAAAGCTCTATTTCAATATAATGTTGTTTCAAATTTACATTATGGAAAGGTGTATTGGTTTTTTTAGACCAGATATAAAAAAAGGAGATGGACAAAGAAAAAGAACTGCTTCTGGTAACCGGCCTTTGTCAGCTAGTGGTGATGGTTTTGATCCATTTGATTCGTTGGGTATTGAGAGAGCAAGAGATGGACTGGTAAAAAAATTACTTATTTAAAATCAAAATGATCATAATTTTATTAATACTCGTGTATCTTTGATAGGAATGTTCGTATGGTTACTTATTAGAACCCTCAAAATGCCATAAGGATATTCTGAAAAGAAATACAATTGATGATCCAACTGATCAGAATGAACCAATCAAACGTAATATTCGTCATACGGTATCAAGGTAACGTATATTTTACTTTAATAAAATTACTTTTAATTAGAATACTAAATAATATGGGTAGAAGAAACAATTTTATACTTATAAATGTTATATTCAATGCAATGAATTATGATGAATATTTACTGCCATTGATATATGAATAATAGGTAACCTCTAATAAAAAAAAATATAGACGCCAATAGGCGTTCCTGTTCATTTCATTAAATGTTTGGTCCACTGCCATCGAATAAATACGTCATCGATGACTAAACATTAATGGGCCCAATACTGATCTCTGTGAAACTCCATAACTAACTTGTAGTTTACTTGACAAACATCTATTTATCTTTGTCTGCTGAAATCTACTATTTAGATAGTTTTCAAACCACTTTAAGGCCTCATCTACTACTCCATAATTTTCTCAACTTTCTTATATTACAGAACGTATTTTTAGTTACAAACAGAAAAAGAAAAGAGAAAAAATACAAAACAAAAAGTAAGTTCTGATTTCTTACTAGGTGCCCTTAAAAAATGTAAAAACTCCTTTGGTAAAAGTTCGCAATGTACTATAAGTGTTGTAATTAGTTTTATTTATTTATTTGCTGGTTAAAATTTGATAATAAAGTACCAAATGACCCCGCACCATTTAAATGTAAAAAACTTCCCAGACAAATCGGCTGAAAATTTCGTGAAAAATTCTTCAAACCTTTCTGATTAGCGAATTTGAAGTCCAAATAAAATCCTATGACTCAATTTTTTGTTATAAGCATTAGAAACTTTGGAAAAATGGGTAAAAATACAAATTCCTAATTTTCAATTTTTCAACTTAACAACTTTGGCCATCTAAAACTATGAAATTGGGGTCTCAAAAGTCCATTTTAAAATCCAAATACGACGTTTGGCCGTAGTTTTTGAAAATATCACAAAACAAGTATACAGGTTCCGGCAAACCTCTGTCGTAGCTCTATTAACTCTTATTGTGTAAAACTTACAGATTTATTTGAAACTATTAATGATGGTTAAAAGTAAACATTTTAAAATTATTTTCATGTATACAGGGTGATCCATTAGTAAACCAGACGAATTACTTAATTGAGTTGAATGCTATACTTATTTTGTCATTTTTAGAACTGCCATAGTTAGTAACTATACACCCCCAAACTCCCTAAAACTCCCAGCCATCTCGGAGAAAGAACCTTTTTCCCAAAAATATTTGAATTTGCACATCCCTTTTTAAAAAATCTCTACTTTTTCAAATTTAACGCTAAAGCTTTAAAATTACCAATGAACAAAGATAAAGGACTGAAGATTTTTTAGACTCCGTTTGAAATTTTTATTTTGTTCAGGGTGGTCTAAAATAACATTCCAAAAACTTCCATTGGTTTTTCAGTTTTTCAAATGGGACACCCTGTATAAGTATTCATCAATGTATACTGAATTTTATCCTCTTCAACTTTGCCATTTACTCTCCGTGTCTATTTTTCGTCATTTAAAAGTTATTTAGAAAAAATACATTTTTGGTAAAATTCTAAGTGGGCTGTCATTTGCTTAGTTTACTAATGTACGACCCTGTATACATGAAAATAATTTTAAAATGTTTGCTTTTAACCAGCATTAATAGATACCTTTAAAATAAATCTCTAAGTTTTATACCATAAGAGTTGATAGAAATATGACAGAGGTTTGCCGTACCCTGTATGTTTTGTGATATTTTCAAAACCTAGGGCCAACCGTCGGATTTTGATTTCAGAATGGACTTCTGAACCCCCAATTTCATAGTTTTAGATGCCCAAAGTTGTTAAAGAAAGGTTTCTGATGTTCATAACAAAAAATTGAGTCATATGATCTTATTCAGACTTCATATTCCTTAATCAGAAAGGTTTGTAGAATTTTTCACGAAATTTTCAGCCAATTTAACTGGGACGTTTTATACGGCGTACAAGGTAATCTGATCCTATAATCCGACACCCGAACTGCAGACAACAAAATATTTGGAAATTTAAATTTTATTTTATTTAATAATGATTACAATGAAACAATACTAATAACCTTTGTATGAGACACACTTGACAAATCTAAACATGTCTACCAAATAATTAAGGATAACTACAAAGTCATTTATTGAGTTATACATTATATTGTGAAATCTATATAATGTGTAATTCTCATTCTCATGATGAATTAATTTTATTCTACTTCTATTTCATATTTGCAGATGTGCATCTTACGATCCTCCCTCTCAAAGGCCACTTTCACACTTACTCACCCCACCTATTCAGGGTGAAATAAAGGAAGAAACAACGGTAAAAAGTTACGTCTATCATCCTGATCTACTTGACGATCCCGAATTGATTGTGGGGAAACACCGGACAGTTTTAACTTTCACATCATATGTTACTTCTGTCATAGACTATGTTAAACCGTCCGATTTGAAGAGAGAAATCAACGAAAAGTTTAGAGATAAATTTCCGCACATAGATTTGACATTAAGTAAATTAAGAAGGTATGGCTGATTTTAAACTTTTGCTACACTTAAATTTATAATATTATTTTCAAGCAGTCTACTAAATATATAATGTTAAGGGGAAGTGATACTTTACAAGCTATTAAATTGGGAAATTGGCACCTTTGGTTTTCAACTTACTTTAAAAGCTGTAACCCAATTACTACGCAAAGATTATTTTTCGTTTGTAAATCCTTTCCAGACTGATTTCGAACACTTACGAGGGGGACTTTAAATTCTGTGAATCCAGCGCGCATTCATATCGGATTACATATAACAAGAAAACATAATCCATTTTTTGAAATTGATGTAAACTCTTTTTTTTTCAAATCCCATTAGCGAGCTTGGTTTTCAGTATTTTTGAATGATTTTTACACCCGTGTAAAGCTGTTCCTTTTGTATTCTGATGATGCTAATTTTACCTCGAATTATATTTTAACAAATGCAACATAATTTGTTAAACACACGTAATAATTTAATTCATTTCTACAGTTCATAGTGGCTTGATCTTTTAAATATTCTCCTTTATGAAAACGATATTATCGAGAATGGCCATTCAAAATTAAATAACGATCCAACTATTAGTATTGAAAACAAAATTTCTTAGTGATAAAGAACGAAGATCTCTTACTTCTCATTATAGTAAACCTCCACATTTTAATGGTTTACCCAAATAAATTTATAGATCGACTTTACCGAGATATTAAAAATAAAAAAGAAAATTTAAATCGCAAAATATTTCATTCAAACATAGTAAAAATCCCTTGTAGTCCAAAATTATCGGAAAATATTAGAAGGAAATTCAAGTTCTTTATTAATCCACATATTTGGAGCCAAAATGGCCATTGGACAAGTCAAAATAAATTTAATTTAAGAACAGTTTTTTTACATACATTAAAATCTTTAATAGCAAATACAAAACCATTTAATGAAATCCAAAATACAGAAAAAAATGTGTTTACCAATCATACACAAGGATAATTAGAAGAATCGATCAATAATTAATTAATAATAATTTGAACCCGGATTAAAACAGCTATTCTGAAAGCGGCGCCACTCTACGGATGCAAAATGTTACCATGTAAGGGTTTCGTAGTCCCTAACTTTTAAGGTTTATTTTTTATTATTAGTGGATGTAATTTTTGGTAAAGATCTAATCTATGTTGCCACGTTCTCCTTATCTGCTTATTCACTGCGGCCACAGAATTATAACCGCAAAGTTAAAGAAGCGGCACTGATTGGGATCTTACATCCAGCGATACGCCACCTGGCGCTTCGTTTTCGAACACAAAGTAGGGTGAAGTTTCCATAAGAAATACATTACATCAAACGGGAAAATCCATTTTTGAAATCAAAAAATAAAGTGTACTGCGCAGTACCAGGGAGTAATAATAACTCTAATAAATGTCTGGACGTTGTATTTCACAATTTTCCGGAGCCGGATAAACGAAAGGGACGAATTTTTTTTATACACAAAACGGGTGTCCCTTTCAGGGGCGAGTTTTGACCTGTGGAAGGGTTGGTGGGGGGGTCAGAAGTGTTATTAAACACCACCATCGTGTTCAGGATCCTCAAAAACTGGGGGAAAGACGATTTGCCGCTGATATAAAAAAAACACCCTTGTCGGGGGTGATTTTTGGCCGGCGGGGGGGTTGATGAGGGTCGGAAGTAATCTTCAACACCACCACCGTGCTCAGCATCCTCGAAAACGGGGGGGAAAGAAGTATTTTTTTACAGGGAAATGATGTGCTTCTCGTTTAACCGCTTTAGGGGGTAGTTTTTGGCCGTTTTAGGGGTTCGGCTGACGAAAAGAGAAATTCTGATAACGCCATCGTCTTCAGCATCCTCAAAAACGGGGGGAGGTACTCTCGATCCGGGTAAATTTTGGTCCATGTTCTTCCGACTCACACACGCGACTATAACCTGTAACAGTGCAACAACATAGCACGTAGCATAGCAGTGCTTGCATTTGTCCCCTGAAATAAAAGAAATGTGCATTGATTAGACACATATTTTGTTTTTGTTGACGTGAAAAATACATTTAAAAAGCAATTTTTGTAGTTTATTTTTTTCATAAAAACACATAAATATAGTTTTATTTCTTTAATTCATACATGAAATTTGTAAGCAAGACACATACTGTAAAAATTTGATTGATACAACCTATTAAATTAATGGGAATTTTATTTGATAAAATTTTAAAAGTTTTTATTCTTCGGATAGTTCTCTCTGCATGAATCCTTTCTCTCGCTATTTTTCTTATTGCTGGTGGTCCGAATTGTATACGAAAAGTTGGTATATTTAAACATTTATTAAAAATTACATCTGCTCCATTTAGTTCCCCAATTATGGCTTTGTGTATCAATATTCATATTTTGTTTACCCATACTTTCATTTTCATTTATTACAATAACAACAAGCAGGTACCAGAACGGCCAACCCAATAAAAATAATTGGGGTAAAATCAGACAAGGATAGATAGAAAAGTTACTAGATTCAAACCAACCGCCGCTTTTTCGCGCACGAGCTCTAGCTAAAATGCGAGATATGAGATGGGTCTATTATTAGCGGATTAAAAAATTTGTACTTGTTGGTAAAGATCTAATCTATGTTCCGACAAACTCACTTTTTTTAAATTTGCCTTGGTTCTTTTCTAAAAAAAAAAAACGGAAAAATCATGAAAAAAACATAGAATTTCTAGAAAAAATTAAATCAAATTATGAAAAAGTGAGTTCGTCCGAACATTGATTCGCTTTACCAATATGAATTTTTTTTTTTTCATTCTCTCAAATTGGAAAATGAACCTAAAAAGTTAGGGACTACGAAGCCCTTGCATATACTGTTTTATAGTGTAGTACAACTTCCTCTTAAAGTAAATAAATGTATTCTTTTATTTTAAAATAAAAAAAAAATATTAATTTAATAATCGGAGAAAAATGATGTGTTATACGTTTTCTATACAATTATCATATATCAGAACGTTTTGCGACATTTCAGAGTTTGGTATAACCTAGAGTCAAATGTTTAATAATATTAATAAACGCCTACAACTTATACCCTTACGAGTGAATCCCAGAAACAATGCTTGTGTGGGGGAGGGATCATATTGGTTATAAATTTATGCCTCATTTAATTGTTGTGTGTATTGAAAAACAACAAAATACTCACGTGTGAAATATTTTTTAAACATCTACAAAGTTATTTTTCGACGACTGGACCATAGAGAAAAAACTAAAATTAATAATAAAAAAATTACATTTACACCCAAATTATTCCTTATATTAGAAATTTAAATTAGTGGAAAACCATTTTACAAAAAAGTGTATTTTTCCAAAATTATTCACCATTTAGTTCAAACCTATTGTTCTATTCAATTCTGTGTTTGAACTGAGTCTCGAATATTTTTGAGTACCTACCTAGTGAATGATGCTACCTGCCTACGTTGATAGGTAAATCCAAGCCAAAATTTTTGTTCTTATGAAAACCAGAAAATTTTTCGTGGACCCCCCCTTACAACTTGTGAACCCGTTTTCTTTTCACGTCTACGTGTGGTCTCCTATGGACCCCTGGGGGTCCACCTGGACCACTTTGGGAACCTTTGATTTAGACCACGTATTCCTAAAATGTTCCATTTTCGAAAATTCAAATTTGCCGCTTAATGTTTGACATTCTAAAAGTATCTAAAACAAGTAGAGTTGCGAAATTTCGTTATTTCGGTACAATCACTAGGGTTTCGCTCAGGGCACAGGGTTAAAAGAACGTAACAGTGACAAAATCGCATTCTGCTATCTGTCATAACATAATGACTCATTACTAATTATGACTATAAACATGAGTGCATCTAAAAAGAGTATGAATTCACAAGAAAATGAATTTAAATTCAGTTTTAAAGCTGTTGAAAGTCAAATAAAGCGTGAAGAACAATTAGAAAACGACAAACATATCGATCGATTTGAAGAATGTAAGATTGAAGTTGATAAAAATGAATTAAATTTTGCCTTAAAAATGGAAAAAGATCAAATCAAATGCAAAGAAGAATTTGAAAATATTGATAAAATTAGCATTCAACTTGAAGAAACTATTAAAACTGACGTTATCATTAGCACGCAAAGAAAGAATAAAAATATGTTTGACATTACCAGTTTGAAAATAAAAAATGAAGAACTAGATATTAAAGAAGAAAATAATGAACAAGATTTACATCACAAATATCTAGTGGATGACGATACTTTTAAACAACCTTTATTAATTGTTACTGAAGAAAAAAACTACAAAGTTAACCACAAGTGCAGAATTTGTGAAAAATATTTTTCTATAAATACTGATCTTAAAAGACACTTATTACTTCATAGAGGTGAAAAGAATTTCAAGTGTAACGTTTGCGAAAAATCATTTACTTACAAAAGCAACCTAAGTTCACACTTACTCAGTCATACAGGTGAAAAGGATTTTAAGTGTAAAGTTTGTGAAAAATCATTTACTTACAAAAGGAATCTAAGTTCACATTTACTCAGTCATACAGATGAAAAGAATTTTAAGTGTAACGTTTGTGACAAATTATTTACTTACAAAAGTAATCTAAGATCACATTTACTCAGTCATACGGGTGAAAGGAATTTTAAGTGTAAAGTTTGTCAAAAATCATTTACTTACAAAAGCAATCTAAGTTCACATTTACTCAGTCATAGGGGAGAAAAAAATTTTAAGTGTAACATTTGTGAAAAATCATTTACTTGGAAGTGCGATTTAAAGAAACATTTACTGATTCATTCAGGAGAAATGAATTTTAAATGCAACATTTGTGATAAATCATTTCATGAAAAAGCCATACTTAAAAATCATTTATTAATTCATTCAGGTGAAGGGAATTTCAAGTGCAATATTTGTGAAAAATCATTTACTCAAAGGAGCTCTTTAAATTCACACTTAGTGATTCATTCAGGTGAAAAGAATTTCAAGTGCAATTTATGTGAAAAATCATTTACTCTGAAAGCTTATCTAAATTCACACTTATTAATTCATTCAGATGAAAAGAAGTTTAAGTGCAACATTTGTGAGAAATCATATTATCTAGAAAGGGTTCTTAAAAGACATTTAATAATTCATACAGAGGATAAGAAGTTCAATTGCAACGTTTGTGAAAAATCATTTTTTCTAAAAAGTTATCTTAAAAGACATTTATTAATTCATGCAGATGAAAAGAATTTCAAGTGCAACATTTGTGAAAAATCATTTACTTACAAAAGCAATCTAAGTTCACATTTACTCAGTAATAGGGGTGAAAAGATTTTTAAGTGTAACGTTTGTGAAAAATCATTTACTTGGAAGTGCGATTTAAAGAAACATTTACTCATTCACTCAGGTGAATAGAATTTTAAATGCCACATTTGTGAAAAATCATTTCTTGAAAAAGCCAAACTTAAAAATCATATTAATTCATTGAATGGGACATGGACCTGGACAACCATCATTCACCAACAGAAACTTTGCCAGGAAGTGATGTTGTTCAAATTCAATCCTAAAATAAAGATTCTTTACACCAATGTAAACAGTTACATGCAAAGAAAATACATAATTAACCACACGATTGAAGAATTGGAATGCAATTGTACATTGTTTGTTGAAACAAAAACTCAACCTGAACCCAACACAGCATATAGAAACTGGAATACAATTAGACAGGATGGTAACATTATTAATAATAACATCCGTGGAGGAGCATTAGTACAAGTCCACCCAGGTTTAAAAATGAGAAAACAAAACCCACCAAGAATTAATGATCCTCGCAATAACGCCCTTCACTTCAGTTTACCTTTTAAAGATGATGGATGCACTCCACATAATTCTTATCTACAGTCACCCACAGGCAAAATTGGAAGAATCAATTTTAAATATGGCAATTAGGTATAAGTACGCAATGATTATTGGTGACTTCAACCCAAGCACTCCAGCAAAACGTAAACAACTACAAATATTTTTCCAGAACTCCAATTTCATAAAAGCTGAGACCCAGCCAACATTTGTAATGCCAAACAATGATGACTCTACTCCTGACTTGCTACTTTTCACAAATAATTTAACAAGTTGTTTTGGTAGCATTGCAGTAATCCCTGACATAGGAGCAGATCATCTAGCCATAGTCGCAACGATAGATCCGGGACTGGATTGTAATGTTGAAGCACCTACTAATAAATATCGGTTCTATAAAGCTAACATAGAAAAAATCAATGAAGAAACAAACTCATACATTGCTAATATTGACCATGAAAATGTTACTTTGGACCAAATTTCAAACTTTAATGCTAAACAATCCGAGACTATTATGAAGAATACTCCCAAAGTCAAAACAAAATTTTATTCTCATGAACTCCCACCATTCATTATTAAACTCATCAAGACAAAGAGAAGAATGTACAGAGAGTATAGAATCTATCCTTCCCGAGAAGCTAAAAGATCCATCAATGACTACAATAGAAATATTCAAATGCACATAAAGCAGTTTCAACAACATGTGGCTAGAAGCTTGTGAAAAAATCAACAGAGAACAGGGAAAAACGTTTTATCAACACATCAATAAACTAACTAAGTATAAACACAAGAGAAATATTCCGGATGTAGTGGAAAATGGAGTCGAATACACTACAGACCAAGAAAAGGCTAATATATTCGCAGAACACTTTGAACATCATTACAATATTTCCACCAACCCGCTCTTTGATCTGCAAACCTGGGATAATGTAAATCAATGGTATGATCGATTTATTCATAACTACACTGTAGACCATAATGCTCCTTTAATTGATGAAGAAGAATACTTTGACATCTTAGCACATCAAAAAAATTCCACTCCAGGAGTAGATAACATTCCCTGGTACATTGTTAAAAAACTGGACCACTGATTTCACACTTTTCTCATCAAAATTTTTGAATTCTGTCTTTTACAAGGTCTCTTTCCAGAATGCTGGAAAACTGGAATGATCATTGTGATTCCTAAAGCCCACACTGATCACAAGAGAATCAATAATTATCGCCCAATTACTCTTCTTCCTGTGCTGGGAAAATTATTGGAAAAGGTTCTTAAGAAAAAAATTTCATCAATTGTAGATGATCAAATACCCCGCTTTCAGTTTGGGTTCAGAGAACATCTATCCTCATTACTTCCTACGACAATACTTGTCTCCAATGGCCAATCTGCTAAACTCAATAACCTAAAATCTGCTGCACTATTTCTAGACATAAAAAAAGCCTTCGATAGTGTCTGGCACAAAGGTCTGCTTTATAAAATGAATAAATTGAACATTCCGCACTCCACCCATTGCCTCTCCGTAAATTCACCTACATTAACTATTTCCAATCAGCTTATATATCCTTCTACTATAACGTACCTTGGACTACTTCTGGACTCGAAGCTAAATTTTAACGAATGCACTCAAAAATTGAAGACTAAAGTGAAAGCTAGAGCAAAATTATTTAGATCTCTTACTTATAAGAATGAAAGCATAAATCTCTGGACAGCAACAAAAATTTATAAATCTATATGCAGACTGGTCTTGGAATACTGCTACACAGAATTTTTAAATTGTAGAAACAACGCTCTAAAAAATCTTCAAGTTGCTGAAACCTCCTCTCTAAGAATCTTGACCAAAATAAGACATCCAAATAACCCACTTCACCATCCATCAAATATATACCTTTACAATAAGACGAAGATTGAACCATTGCAGCTGAGAAGGATGAAACTAGCTAAGAAATTTACGAAAAAGCCCCACAACCAACAAATTCTTCAACTGTTTCTTATGTTTCTTATTCAACGACAAAGACCCCCCAGAAGTAGACTCAAACACCCAGAAGAAACTATTCAAGAAATTCTCACAAGTTTGACCAATGAGCAATAAAATAAGACTATTTAATATATTTAAAACGTTATATTAATTTTTTTTTCTTTGTAAATACGGCAAGTTCCTCTTTTGTATAATCCCTATAGTAGCAAAGTTTCAGTGACAATGTAGTAATTGTATAGGCTGTAGGACTTCGGTCGATGGCCTTTTGGCTGTATAATTTTTTTTTATGACCAATAAAGTGCGTTTATTATTATTATTCATTTGCTCTGAAAGCTTATCTAAATTCACACTTATTAATTCATTCAGATGAAAAGAAGTTTAAGTGCAACATTTGTGAGAAATCATATTATCTAGAAAGGGTTCTTAAAAGACATTTAATAATTCATACAGAAGATAAAAAGTTCAATTGCAACGTTTGTGAAAAATCATTTTTTCTAAAAAGTTCTCTTAAAAGACATTTATTAATTCATGCAGATGAAAATAATTTGTGAAAAATCATTTACTTACAAAAGCAATCTAAGTTCACATTTACTCAGTCATAGGGGTGAAAAGATTTTTAAGTGTAACATTTGTGAAAAATCATTTACTTGGAAGTGCGATTTAAAGAAATATTTACTCATTCACTCAGGTGAATAGAATTTTAAATGCAACATTTGTGAAAAATCATTTATTCAACAAATACTAATTCATTTAGGAGAAAATAAGTGTGACCTTTGCGGAAAATTATTTATACTGAAAGCTTATCTAAATTCCCAATTACTAATTCATTCAGATGAAAAGAAGTTTAAGTGCAACATTTCTTAAAAGACGCTTATTAATTCATGCAGCTGAAAATAATCGTCAAGTGTAACAGTTGTGAAAAATCATGTACCCTCGAAGATGTTAAATGTACATTTGACGATCCACACAGATGGGTGTGTCTGTGCCTGTGAGTATGTGTGTAGAATCTGGTAATATTCACTGGGGATCCTCATGGTTTTGTTAGCTTAACTATATATTTTTTGTATTATTATGAAACTATGAATCCATACATCTACATTTTTGATAAATATTTACAATTTTAAACTAACTATATTTTTTTAAAATAATAGCTTGAATTGGATTTTTTTGTGTAATTATTTTTTTTAATGTTTGTTTACAAATCTTTGTTACATATTTATATTTAAAATATTAAAAGGGGTGAATTGAAGGGCGTATATTATTATTATTATTTAATATTTGAACTACATTACAAATTACATTTTACAATAAGTATTACATTTACAATAATGACATTGCAATAAACAATACAAAAAAATTTCAAATTACATTGTTAAGATTAATCTATTATACATTTTATATTTATGGTTCTGACCCAAATGAGAATTAGATTGAATGCAACTAGTGATATGAGTGAATGAGCCATACTGATGATAACAAAGTAGGTGCTAAAGTATTGAAAATATAAATTATTCCAAGATGAGTCTATACAGATTTGCATAATTCTGAAAGATGTGTATTTTGCACTTCTTGCTAAATGCCCGTTTCTCTAATAGTTCGATATCTAATTTTTTATTTATTTATTCAATAAATACAATCAATGATAAGCGATAAGTGCTACTGCACATCTTGAACATTATAAATAGAATTATATACAAATACCAGACATCTGTATGAACCTTAACCGATCTTCTTTCCAATTAAGTATTCCCTTTTTTCCAGAGCATTTACTTCAGAATTTCGAGGACTCAAAAGGGTCGCCGTGTGTTATAATAATAATAAAATGTCTTTATTTTGTACAAACAAAAAATAGTACAATTCGTTAGGCGAGACTTAGCCTATGGCTACTCTTACATCTAACCCTTAAATAAGATTTTTGAGAGTATGTGCATACAAAATGGGATTTACTCGTCAACAATACACATACGATGACATACTTTCTGTTAAGTTTAATTTGTTTCAATGCTAATGTTAGAAGGACTCGTAATACTGAGATATTTAACATTCCGTTTCATGTTACGAACTATGGTCAAAATGAACCAATTACTAGAATTTTAAAATAATATATAACTGTAAAGATAAACAAGATAAACGAGATAATGAGTACCTACAATAAACATAGTAATATTGTACAATAAAAACAGGAGCAAATAAGTTACACATAATTAAATAAGTTAAACAAGTTATTGCATAGTTAATAGCTTTTCTTTTAACATTTTTTTTTTCGTTTTCACAGACGACGCATTTTTCACTGTTACGTCCAGATTATTATAGTGATAAACAGCATTGTATGAAAAACTGCGTTTAAAGGTAGTAGTGTAGAAGCGAGGCATAGAGAGATTAAAATGATTCCGAATATTGACATTATGCATATCATTTCTAAAAATCAGTTTTTTGTATAGATAGGGTGGCATTGTTGTACAGAGAATTTTAAAAATCAGAGTCAAAAATAGATATTTAAATAAATTACTAACATTCAGCCATCGAGTCAAGGAAAATTCAAAAGAAATATGATCAAACTTTCTAAGATTATTGATGAACCTGCAACATGTATTTTGTACCATTTGAAGTCTATTACGATTTAAAAGAGTCAGGCAAGGATAATATACAGTTATACCATATAGTAATTTAGAGATAACTAAACTGGAGCAGAGTTTGGTTTTAATATTTTTATCACGAAGAACGAATTTGTTTGCATAGAGTAGACGTAATGCACTGTAGGCTTGTTGCAAAATATAATTTGTATGTTTATCAAAACGATTAGATTCATCAAAGAATAAACCCAAATTTTTTGCCTCATAGACATGAGGAATGCTGTCAACATAAATTTTTAAGTTTAAGCTAGCATGGTCTTGAATATATTGTTTGGCAATTTTCTTACAGAAAACTAGAAATTTGGACTTTGAAGCATTTATTTCTAAATTGTGGCTTGAGGAGTACATATTAATTTTATTTAATTGTTTCCACAACAGGGACATATTCATTAATTTTAAAATCATAAAATAATTGGGTGTCATCAGCAAAGAATTGAGCGGTACTACTTGTAATTTGTTTATATAGATCTGACGTATACAGCAAAAATAGTAGCGGACCCAGAACTGAGCCTTGAGGAACGCCCGAATTTATATAAGTAGAAGTAGACCACTGTCCATTTACCATAACTGCCTGAGATCGATTTTTTAAATATGTTTTAATAAAGGTTAATTATGCAGGTTTTTTCTTTACATTTGATTTTCCAAAAATATCCATTCAGGCAAGTCGTTCCCGCATATACACCTATAGTCCAATAAATGAAGGCCGGAAAAGGTATCAACCTGGGCATCAGGTTGCACAAGAATATTTTTTTTTAATTTGTAGCTATTCATGGGTACATTGAACTCTGAAAATCTCAACTCCGTGAAATGTGTGGAAGGGTGGGAAAATGGCCCTAGAGTTCTGGAAAATCCGTTTTTCGCCGATATCTCCCAAAATATGATTCAGAGAATTATTGTTCAGACAAGAAATAAAGAGCAGTCTATTACCTACAAAATTGGTCCTGATCATTTTTTTCGCTACGCGAATATTTTGTGCGAAAACGGCGATTGAAAAATTCATAATTGTAAGAGAATGTAAAAAAAAAGAAAAATACCGTAGAAAGGGGACAATCTAAGCTGTCCAATGATGTAAGTTGAAACCCGATAGGGTGCTTGATTATCTATCAATTCCCGATTAGCCCCGAGCATTTTGGAAAACTCCAAAAATCAAAAAAAAAACAACCCTGAAAAAACACGTTATTTATAAAAATACGAAAAAAATCCTTATTGAATCTTTTGGAATGTATTCAAGACCTTCCCAAGCCTCATTGGTCAAAAGGATTTAGTGAAATTACTCTTTATAAAAAGAATATAAACAGATTGATAGAAGGCCTAAAATCTCGACCAAAAACAAATTTGGCCCCGTTTTTCAATAGTCCCGAAAAATGACTAAAAGGAAAAATAAACATGGTAATATAGCTACAGGTTCCTCCTTTCACCTGAACTTTGAATCATCAAAAAATATTAATTTTTGCCCGATTTATTAAAAAATTTTAGTCCGCTTGGGAGTGCCATTCCTCTAGAACGTGCTCTCTAGATACAGGTCGGTAGCTAAAAATACGAGATGCGGTTGGGGCCGATTATGTCGAAAACCATTACATTTTCGAGAAAAATGATAAGGATCATTTTTGTAGGCAATAAACTGCTCTTTATTTGTTGTCTGAACAAAAATTCTCCGAGAGTCATATTTTGGGAGATATCGGCCAAAAACGGATTTTCCAGAACTCTGGGGCGATTTTCCCACCCTTCCACAAATTTAAAGGAGTTGAGATTTTCACAGTTCAATGTAACCATGAATAGCTGCAAATTAAAAATAAAATTATTCTTGTGCAACCTGATCCCAGGTCGATATCTTCGTTTACTGGACTACTACTTGAATTTTCGTTCCAGTCTTTTGGTATTGCTCAACATAGATTTAAATGACAAAAATTTGGGGAAAATGACATGTCATACTTTTATTGAATGGTAGGGTATTATAACATTTGGGTCCTAAATAGTTTAGACAATTTTTAAAAAACTTAGGGACCTTAACACACATTTTAGACACCGATCTCGTTTCATGACTATGATGGATAGGTTGTTTTAGAAGTTCATGTTTATGTAGGTGACAACATACGGTATGAATGAATAGACCTCGAATATTCGAAATCCTTTCATTGTATAGTAAAGCAGTTGGATGTAACCTTTTTTTTTTTTAAATTCAATATTTTATTTTGAATGATATTTATTGGCCTTAGTGCCTTACCATACATACCTCCTCATACCAAGATTCCATAGCGTAAAATGGATTCAGTTAAACTGTGATATAAAGTTATTAACAGGTCTATATTGAGAAATTGTTTGAGGAGGAAGAATTTATAGATTAATAATCTTAGTTTCTTTGCTATGTAAGTTACGTGAGGGTCCTATTTTTTTTTCAATGCCCAAATATCTTTGAAGTGAGGACGTTCAACGGCTGTTTTAGAAAAGGAGATATAGTTTGTTTTATTCACATTTAATGACAATTTATGAGTATCTAACCAATTTTTGACACATTTAATTCACACCTTCCCAATCCTTATCACTGAAAGTGAGTACAGTGTCATCCGCATGATATGACTTTACCCTGAATGTTGATTTGGGTTAAACTTTTGATATATAAATTAAACAGCATGGGCCCCAAAACTGTCCTTTGCGGAACACCAATCTTCACAATTTCAGGGTTACTAATTTTATCTCTTATTTTCACCCTCTGCTCTCTTTGAGTAAGATAGCTCTCAAAGGTCTTCAATACGGTGCCCTCACCCCATTTTGTTCCAGAACATTTAGGAGTTTTTGATGTGGCACCATATCGAAGGGCTTTGCTAAGTCTAAGAATATACTTATATTATTCATTTCATGCATAGCGTCACTTGAGCTACCTTCTCAAATATTTTTCCCACGTTACTAATTAAACTAATTGGCCTGTAATTGGTTATTAGATTAGGGTCCTTATATATTGGGGTTATAGTAGAACTTTTAAAGTGATTCGGAACAATTCCAGTATCGAAAACTGAATTTATTATGTGCTTTAAAGGTTTTATTAAGTAAGTATGCAGTAGTTGAAATGCCTTAGTGTTATTGTCTGATTCGAATTTGAAATGTTGATATTACAGTGTCAAGTGCGCAACTATCCGATTATCTGCATAGGTTTCGCTTGATGCAAGTAGTAACCGTTGATCGCCGTAAAAGATAACTGAATCTGTAGAAGCAATTATCATTGACAAACGAGATAAGGAAAAATAAGAAAACTGTAGGCGGCGTCCTTCACTATTTATACCAAAACTGCCACGTCCTACCTTTAGGCTTAAAGATATTTAGAAATTTAATTGATTACAAAAATAAGTCCACAAAAATACTTCATTACTTACATTTGCGTAATTATACTAACTCGGCAATTAAAAGTGAAAAACGGGCTTTTTTTCAACATATTTTTATGGAAAAAAATTGTGGAATCATCTGAAGATGCATAAAGTTCTACCAAGTAAGTCTAATGAAATTCCGGAAAGTCTCAAAAAACCTATGAAAATAAATGATTATTTTATTAGCTCAATTAAAAATACACAACCACCTCAATAATTATTAAACTTTTATGCAAATAATAAATTATTCGATTTTAATTTCGAGTTCATCGAAGTAAATGATCTTTTTGTGTTTCAAGCAATCTCAGATATTAAAACAAATGCAGCAGGTTATGATTGTCTTAGCGTAAGACTTATAAAATTATGTTGTCCGTATACAATACAGTATATAACACACATAATCAACTTCTGTTTAACTAATAATATATTCCCAGAAGTGTGGAAGAGAGCAGTTGTAAGGGTGTTACCTAAAAAAGCAAATCCACAAAATTATAAAGACCTGCGCCCAATAAGTTTGCTTCCAACTTTGTCTAAGATATTAGAGAGAGCAGTAGAATCACAACTAAAAAAGTATGTTGAAACTCACTCACTACTGCCAGTAACACAATCTGGATTTCGTAAAGGTTACAGCTGTACAACTGCTCTCCTAAACATAACGGATGATATTATTCACTCTATTGATAAAGGAATGTGTACAATTTTAGTGCTATTAGACTTTAGCAGGGCTTTCGATACTCTTAACCATAACTTAATGTTGGCAATTTTGCATTACATTGGTCTCTCAGAAAATGCCATTGGTTTCTTCAGGACTTACCTAACTGGTCGTGAGCAAAAAGTTGTTATTGATGATTTATCTTCACAATACATGCCACTTTATTGTGGGGTTCCACAAGGTTCTATTCTGGGTCCTTCGTTGTTCGCTATTTATACATCTAGACTTGAAAAGAATCTCCAATACTGTAATATACATATATATGCAGACGATACCCAAGTCTACTACAGTTTTAATCCAAATACGGTAGATAACGCTTGTGTCAATATAAATACAGATTTACAAGTTTTTATTAAAGGTGCAACTGATCATTGCTTGAACATTAACTGTAGTAAGTCAAACCTAATTATGTTTGGTACTAAAAATAAACGCCAGGCAATTTCAGATAATGTCAATATAATGATTAATAACGAACCTCTTCAGATTTTAGATGAAGCTAAAAGTCTTGGTGTTATATTGGACTCTGATCTAAGATTTCAAAATCATATCAATAATTTACTTAGACGACCATATATGACTCTTAAAATACTTTATGGGAGTAGGCATCTTATGACATGTAAATTAAAATAAACATTATGTGAAACCCTGGTTTTATCAGTGTTTAACTATGCTGACTCTCTCTATGGTCCATGCTTAACGAGCCAGTATGCAACCAAGATTCAGACGGTACAAAACTGCTGCCTCCGTTTAATCTTTGGAATTCGTAGGAGAGAACGTATTTCTCATAAACTTAAAAATGCTGGCTGGTTGAGTATGTATCATAGAAGAATTTTGCACTCATCTAGTCTTTACCAAAAAATAATAATTAACAAAATACCATCTTATTTACATCGTAAAATTAATTTCCGTACAGATGTTCATAACCTAAATGTTAGAAATAAAGGAACTTTGTCCCCACCCCGTTTTAATCTAGAAATTTTTAGACGTTGTTATAGTTATCAAATATACTCTATGTACAATAGTATTCCTAAGTCCATTAAGAACTGCAAAATACAAAGTTTCAAGACACGTTGAAAAAAACATCTTTTTAATAAGCAGTAGTAAAATGATTATCTGTTCAGACTTCCAACTTCCAATCTCATTTTTATTTATATTTTAAAATTTAAAGCTATATAAAGAATAGACTAAGGTATTATTTTTTTTTCTTTGTTTTGGTTAAGTGGAAGAGCAGTTTAATGGCGTTTGACGCCATTTAAAATGAACTTCGCCTTTTGTTCTCTTATATTTTTAATTGTTACTTATTGTAAAAACAAAAACCAAGAGAATAATAAAGACGTTTATTATTATTATTATTATTTTAATTTCAATACCCACTATTTCTCTTATATTATTGTTATTTACAAAAACTACAGGCAAAAGTGATTTTAACGCTTCACAATTTTTATCACACAATCCTGTCTTTTATATCATGTCACAAGCAGTTCAGATTATGATTACCGACAAAAAATGCTGTGAAGGAAAACTTAAACTTTTAAAGTTACCGAATAAATGTTAAAATTAACCTACTTTTTTTTTTATAGTTTAAAAAGGGAAATGCGAAAAATAGCCAAGCAGGAATGTAATATTGACCTATTGACTGTAGCCCAAGCATACGTCTATTTCGAAAAACTGATCCTTAGAGGTGTGATCCACAAGCAAAATCGCAAGTTGTGTGCAGGTGCCAGTTTAATACTATCTGCAAAATTGAATGACGTAAAAGGAGACGCTTTGAAAGTATTGATGGAGAAAACTGAAACAACTTTCAGGTTGAATCGAAAGGAAATGGTGACTTCGGAATTTGCAGTTCTTGTCGCATTAGAATTTGGACTGCACGTTCCGACTTATGAGGTTTATCCGCATTATCAAAGGTTATTGTATGAATCCTAAGACAAAATTGATCGATAGTGGGGTTAATTAGCTAAATTAAAATCCTAAGGTCGTGTAATTGATTTTATTAAGTTAAAAGTTAATAAAAGATATACCATAGGTTATTGTCCGACCACCTAAAGAAAATGAGCATAAGAGATGTCTTTAATCTTTAGATAATTATCAATTCAATTTAAAAATTTGAAAATTGCGCTTGTTCTTACAGATATGAAGCACTACTACAGAAAAGGGAGTCGGGTCATTTCATACCAAGTGATCAAAATTTAAATTAATTTTTCCCTTCATGTTTTGATATTTTCATAATTGATAACTGATTAAACTAAAATATGGAAAAAAAATAATTTTTTATCTCTTGTAGTTTTTTTTACTGATTTTTAAAGTTTCGTCGATTTACGTTTTGTTAAATATCTTGAGCTACAATCAAGATAGAAAGATGAAATAAAGACCGCTCTTCTTAAAATTTAACTAGCTTTTAAGAAGAAAATATGTTCAACTCCTAAACTCAAAATTTTAAATGTCGATTACAAAAAACGCATATGACTCAAAATTTTTAATAAATTACTATGTGTTCCTAATATTATTAATAACATTTGTGCAAAATTTCAAGTTGGGATCTCAATGGGATCATGGGTTACAAAACTAAATATGTACGCTTACAAGCCAATTTCTGAGCCTGTTCATTTCTTATTTCAAATTTACATATTTAATTTTATAACCCAACTTGAAATTTTGCACAAAAGATAGTAATAATATTAGGAACACGTGGTAATTTTTTGAAAATTTTAAATCGTGCATTTTTTGGAATTTTGAGTTTAGGGCTTGAACATCTTTTCTTTTTAAAATAGTGTCATGTTTTGTATCAAATTAAGCTAGTTAAATTTTAAGAAGAATGGCCTTTATTTCATCTTTCTATCTTGATTCTAGCTCAAAATATTTAACAAAACGTAAATCGATGAAAATTTAAAAATCAGTAAAAAAACTACAAGAGATAAAAAGTTATTTTTTCCATATTTGAGTTTCTTCGACCTATATATAATTAATTTAAAAAGAACAAGACCATACAAACTAGTGAGGTAATTTGCATTTTATCACTCGGTATGGAATGGCCCAGTCACTAAGGATTTACCTTGTAAATGAGAGCACACTATTAAATTAATAAAAACCACTTTTCTTGAAAAGTATTTCTCTCTTTATCATATCTCTTCCTCGGTAGCGAAAGAAAAATATAATGGTGTTTAACCGTGTCATTTGCACTGAAAAAAAATTATCATGCAAAATGTTAAATAAAATAAGAAAAATATTGTATCTATGTCATTGACTGGACTTGAGGAATTATATGACTGCCAATTTTCTAGTTTTTTTTTCTCGATCTGACAGTATTTTATTATAGTTCATTCTAGAAATTAATCTCATTTATATTTGAACTAAAGCATGTAATACAATTGGATATTAGAAAAATTCTACACTGAAACTTTATTGTAGAGGTAGATAGAAAGATTTTCAAAGCCGCAATTGCGTTGTTAGTATATTGACGGGTTACACAACTGATTTTTTATTCGAATATGTTAAAAAACATCAAATTCGATACAGTACACAGTAACAAGAAGAACTTTTCTGTCCTAGTCCTTTTTCGTACTTTCTCGGACGGTGAACTGTCCGGAAAAGTAAAATATAGGTAATTCGCTTACTGTTTCTTTTAGCTTTAAATTAATATCGTTGAAGTAGTCCATTCTCGAAGTGGAGTGGTATAATTCAGTAGAGAAAAAAAAACGCAGAGTCGTCTCCACGAAAATAAGGTTATTTATTAAAAATATTAATTGATTATACATGTTTCGGGCGTATATACGGCCCATCTCAGTATTTTAAAAACATTAAAACCAAAAGAGAAAAAGGAAAACAGTAAAACAATGTTAGGTACTACAAAATATCAAAAGCTTACCGAAGCAAAACTAACAAAATTTCCACATTTTTAGATGTGCTACCATTTATGATTGTATTGACAATTTTTAAAGCAAATAATTCCCGATGTATTGGGGTTGCATACACAATTTGCATTGTGTGTTGCAAAGTTTTTATTTGACTGATTCTAGTCAAAATGTCACTCTCTTCTTTCGTATTCTTTTCAGAGATTAATACAAAGTTAGCAAACGAGTAAGAAATTTAATTTATCAGATTCGACATCCTAAAACCAGTTTCTGCCTTTCAGCTTCGTGACACATCTAAAAATTTTATCTTATAGCGGATATAGCTATTGACTTGTACGAGTTTGGAATTTTATTTATTAGATTCGAAAAGCCTAACTGACGAAGCCGAAAGGCAGAAACCGGTCTTAATATGTCGAATCTGATAAATTAAATTCATTACTCGTTTGCCAAATTTCCACATGTTATGGGGTTTTCCCATAACTTTAAATTTCGGTAAAGACCCTCTGAAAGAACGGAGGGTTGGCATGATCAGAGATTTCATATTTTACTCTTTTTACAATTTAACTAAACAAAATCTTGTTTATTATTATTATCTTGTTCGAAAATTATTTGATCATCAACAAACAGCAGAGAATGCATCGGTTTGTCATCTATTTCTAATTCCTACGTTTCTAAAGCTTGTTCGAGATATTAATTTTTTAAATATTAGTGAAATTTCAACAATCTTTTACTAATTTTATTCAAAATTGACGGTCTCTGTTTAATTTGTATAAAACATGAAATAGTAAGTATATTACGTAACAAGTGTGGAAAGTGACCAATTACGTACGAGTAGCGTAACGTAACGAGTGCAAGAAATGCACTTTCGAACGAGTTATGTACACTATTTTTCCTACGACCCCAACATTTTTAATAATCTAATTTTGTTTTTTAAAAAATATATTAATCATTGGGTAAAATTATCTTTTATTGTGCTTTTAAGAAAATTCTAATATATTTATTAACTTAATATAAATACAATCTTCAGAAAAAGAAGCTTTAATGCCTTTTATATTTCTTCAGTCCATGAATTAGTTGTATGAATCAAAAACTCATCACTTTCCATTTTCACTACTAATTATTCATAACGATTGACAACACTTTGACAGATGTCGTGCGCGAAAGTAAAATATATCACACGACTGTGTGATATATTTCTTCTTTTTAACTTAACTGGACTCGTCTGATATTTGTCACTTTCGAAGTATCAAAACAATTCGGAAATTGCCATTTTCATAGGTGGTCGTAGGAAAAATATCTAATATTACAATAAATTGTACTTTTTTTAATTTATCTTGATAAGCGTCATTATTTTAAATGAAATTCTTAATAACAAAGTAACATTGCAATCTCGATTCGATGTAAAAAAATGACGAAAATAAAAAAATACGTTGTAAGGGTAAGGGCTGCGCAAAAGGATTAGTCCCGAGAAGAACCTTTATAGGAGAAATTTTATCTCTTTGAATTAACTGAAATGGAGTATTAAAAACAATAAAAATTAGGAACATCGTAACTTGATTTGTCACTCTCAAAGTTGTGTAAACCTCAGTTGCAGTAAACATTTTATTACTATGGAAACACTTGAGCACAAAAATTAAAATATTTCAATTCACGACCGAAATCCAGAAGAGGATTTTTATTCCATTACTGTGGATTGGACGTTTTTGTCAAACAAAAAACTGTTTTTCTGATATGTTGGACTAATTAACTCCACTATTTTATTTTTTAAATACGTTTAAATTCTGGACGCATTTGACTGAAAATGCTTCCCTTCAAAAATGAGTATCCAATTTTTATTAATTTTTCAGGTTTATTTCTTTTGCATCGATTTTTATTTCTTTTTTAAATACTTTTGATAAACAAAATTTTCCTTAAATTAAAGTGTGTACAAAAAGTAAATGATAAAAATTACAAATCAAGTAATTTTTCTCTTATGAATAACATTGTTTTAAATCCACAGAGTAATCAATTTTAAATACATGTATGTAAATTGACGGAATATTTTAAATAAAATAAACTTGTCCATTTATGGATAATTCTACATAACTTTCTTTTCATTGGATCTCTTCAGTTGTTTTATTTAACAAATATAGTTAGTTTTTATTATTTTACTAATTAACTGTGCCAAGGTGGACTTTTAGTGCATTCTTACACGTGTTTCTGAAGGTGTGTCGAACTACTCTGAGATGAAGACGAAAGTCTAAACACCTTTAAAAAATTATTTTTGACAATAACTTCTATGTTCGAATTGCTGTAGGAACATTTTTATTTAAACTACGGAAAGTTAATATCTCGAAACATCTTGAATGCTGAAAAAAAAATTTGGAAATGTTTAAAGAAGTGTAAAGTTGGGAGTTTGTAATTTTATTTTTATGAATCATCTGACTAGTAGTTCAAGGCATTTTCTTGCTTTGTTTCTATGTAGAAAAATGTTTGTTTTTTGCTATTAAATGTTATTTTAGGGAATGTTATAAGGGTAATTATTTTAATAAACTTGCCATTTTTAAAATGTAAATAAGATGTTACTTGCTTACTACTGTTAAGTTTGATTTATTATAATACGTCCAACTTAAAGAAAAGTAATGTAAACAGACTTTTGGCAACGTTTGCCGATTTGAATCCACGACGTTTTTGATGACCTCTCACTAACACATTGAAGAGTGAGAGTGACAAATGCCATCAAAAACGTTGTGGATTCAAATCGACAAACGTTGCCAAGTTACTTTTATTTAATTTGGACGTGGTATAATAAAATTTATGACTTTGAAAAAGTTATTTATTGTAAATAATAACATATCCTAGTCAATTTGTGACGATTTTATAAAATTTTTAATTGAGTGCTTAAGAATTAATTTTTTTTTATCCTATTATGATTGTACAACATATGTATGTAAGCTAATGTGTTAAATTTAAAAAATAAAAGTTAAAAATCCATTGTTTTGTGCTGTTCCAACGCTATATCCTTAATATTTAGCTAACGACTAGTCAAGACAAAAGTGAACTGTATAATTAATTCCTGCTCGTTCTCGTAGATTTCGAGGTGGAATAAAATGCGACACTTAACCAAACTCCATATATTAGTTTCGGAAGCTCATAGTGGTTTGCTAGTTTAATTTCTTTTTTCGTCTGGAATAAAACCACTTATAATTTACAATGAAAAAAGAGTAAGAAAGTTACTATTTTTGCTTATATAGTTATTAGCAACCAATTGCTCAGAAAACGAACTCATGTGGAATGAATTGGTTATTAAATGAAAAGAATACAAAAATGATAGGTTATCTCTATGTAAAATTTGAGTTCGGCATGTAGTCTTAACCTTTCACTGCCAGCAACGCGCCTAGCGCGTTGTGTTAGGTTCCACCCACGTGCCAGGGCTACCGCATGCTCATGATTAATTTTATGGTTGTAATATTCATCTGGCAACCATAACAAAGACTGTTTGTGTGAAGGCACACAGTAGACAGTCAGTATTGTGTGCCTTCGCACAAACAGTCTTTGTTATTTTTTCCAGATAAATATTACAACCATAAAATGAATCATGCATAGCACGCGCGAGCCTCGTTGCCGGCACATGGGGTTTGGCCTAATATTTTAGGTGGCAGTCAAAGGGTTAATGAGTGTTTAGGAACGACTGCAATGGCGTCAACAAACCATGTCACCACGTCTTACTCGCTTTGGAGATGGTGGAAATAATGACATGCTAATTTTTATTTGCTCCGACTTCGCCGTCTATTCAAAATTACCGGCTTTTATTGGTTTAGATCTCACGATCACTCTAATTTACGATGGGCGTGTGTAGTTTTTATCTTTATTAGAATTTTATTTTAATTTGTTCGATTTGATTTTTATTTACTGTGGGTACAGAATTGTCGTTTATTATTTAAATTCACATATTTTCTTATCTTAATTTGGTCCACATAAATACTTAATGGGTCAAACAGCAATGGTAGATTCTTTGGACCAAAATGCTTTAGTAACATGTGAAAAAATGTACATTGTCTACAAATCTATTCTTTCAATTAGTAATAAAATTATAAAACCTAATATGCAGCAATTAAAATATAAATTTCTGAATTTTTTAAATGGTTAACAGATAAAAATATACCAGTTGTTGAAAACATATGTTAAAGGCAGAACTGTTGAACTTTGTTAAATTGAATTCATATCAACGAAGGGTCCAAGCGGGGGGCAGTAGGGGCAATTGCCCTTCCCAAAAAAAGTCCGGCAATGAGAGGATATTTCTCATATCTGCGTAAACCAAATTTTAATCTTTTTGAATTTTTGTTGTAGATTCCTTTTATATCCTAAAAAACTCACTTTTTCCCTCAAAAATGGCCCAAACCTTTTTTCGGTAATTTTGACATTGCCAATCGTTTCTTATACAAAATTCATTCTGTGTAAACCAAATTTTAATTTTTTTGTAGATTCTAGGTCCATTTATATCCTAAAAAACTCACTTTTTCCTTCAAAAATGGTCCAAACATTTTTTTCGGTAATTTTGACATTGTCAATCGTTTCTTATACAAAATTCATTCTGTGTAAACCAAATTTTAATTTTTTTTCTAGATTCTAGATCCATTTATATCCTAAAAAACTGTATTTTTCCCTCAAAAATGGCCCATCATTTCTTTTCAGTAATTTTGACATTGCCAATCGTTTCTTATATAAAATTCATTCTGTGTAGACCAAATTTTAATTTTTTTGTAGATTCTAGGTCCATTTATATCGTAAAAAACTCACTTTTTACCTCAAAAATGGCCCAAACATTTTTTTCGGTAACTTTGACATTGCCAATCGTTTCTTCTACAAAATTCATTCTGTGTAAACCAAATTTTAATTTTTATTGTAGATTCTAGGTCCATTTATATCCTAAAAACTCACTTTTTACCTCATAAATGACCCAAACATTTTTTTCGGTAATTTTGATATTGCCAATCGTTTCTTAAACCAAATTTTAATTTTTTTGAATTTTTTTTTGTAGATTCTAGGTCTATTTATATCAACAAACCCAAAATATTGTGTGCTAAATTTCCTCGCTTAGAATAAGTAATTTTTTTAAAACAAAGTTGCTTCCACTGACCATGGACCCCGCCTAACGATGGTCCAGACGCGATAAAACAGTTCAGTTTTCAATCAAATAATTGACGAATTTGTGGGTTAGAGGAAAATAAAACAACTTTGCGTTGTTCCTCGTTGGTTTCCAAATCTAATAAAGAATTCTTTGGTAACCTTATAAATTAGGACCATTCATTCAGAGATCAAAGTCTAAAAACTTTGAAGAAAAAAATCCGTCAGAAAGGGGATGGGTTAAGTTTTAACGTATGTTTATAAAGATAGGTTGATTTTTTTCCAGAATATTACCTATACAAAAACAATTCGTGAGTCGGAATAAGCATGAACTGAACTATATTTTAGTTAGTCTATTTTTAGTGGTACAATTTTTAAAGAAAAAACTTGAATTAATGTAAAATTGCGCCTAGCAACGCACATGTTTTTCAAGTACTATAAATTTAAAGGGTTTTATTCTTTGATTATAAACACACCATTTAGGTTACATTGATTTTTAATGTAGAAATGCTTTTATGGTGGTGTATATTTTTGATTCATATTTATGTGGTACAAAATTTGAAAAGTTTGAGAACCGCTGCCTTATATTAATATTAATTTAATTAAAATTAAAACAAAGATATTCATTTCTGTAGATATTATGTTAATTTACTTCCACAAGTAGTTACATAGTTTTATCTTAAAAACAAATATCACAAGTTACTGTAAGCCTATGACACAGACATATATTTAAGTTTTTCCTAGAGGAAAATATAAATGTAATAGTTCAAATTGATTAACTAAGGAGTACTTATTCCTAATGACAAATGCAAGTTACTAATTATTTAAAACAAGTGGTCTAAAATTTTGGAAGTATGATCCTTCTAGATCTTGTGGCATGAGGTTATTTATTACAAAACAAAAATAATTTAAAAAGCATGTGATATTTTTATTAAGTTATGAAGGCATCAAAATGGGTTTTAATTATCAATTGTCCTTTCATCTTTTTGAGTGAATACGACAATATACAAAAATCATGAATATGTACTCATAGTTACTTAATTTAAAGAATGTTTTTTTATAATGAATACATAAATGCACGTTGTTTACAAATATTAAAATCACATTCAACCCCAAGCTTGAGTTTTGCAGTAATGAAGCACTAACTTTCCTTCAGTACTATAACAGTCATACAAATTCTTTACTATTTGGTCTGGGGCAGGTGCAAATGTTTGGTTTACATATAAAAACAATTTTTCATTGGCTTCTAACTTTAAATACCTTCTAATAAATTCTATAATCCAACCAATATTTTTATCACTGTCTACAGTCCATTTTTTCTTCTTCATAATGGGTGCATTTCCAGTAGGTTTTAATAAAATATCAATTTTTTGTTTTTCTGGAGACAAATCATGTGTAACATTTATAGACTGTAAAGAATCTCCTATTTCTTGAACTTCTCGATCTCCTGGTCCATCTTCACTCATTTTTTCTTATATTTTTTATCTTGGATTATGTACCATAAATATTAGGAATTATTGGTTTTATTTTTTTACCGAACTTGTCAACGTCGTGTCAATCTTCAAACTGTCAGCCTTAGGCTTCGGACACATTAGCGTTTTTTCAAGCTGCGTTTCAACGTACAAAAACGCAACAATGGAGGAGCACGTGGCTGGCCAGACACGGAGTACGGCGAACGCGATCTAGCCACCGTCATAACCTTAAACTAGACTTGCGAATGCCATATGATAGAAACCATTAGAGAGTTATTGCAAACTGGCAGATTAGGGAGGTTTTAAGCCACCTATTTGAACACCAATATACTTTAAACGTTATACATCGCATGCGCAATAGCGCTAAAATAAGGGAAACTTTATTAACTGAAATTGTTTTACGTTATTAGAGGTGAAATAAGGTTCCCTTAATAACGGATATTGTTTTCGCAATGGTGCCGCATGTAGAACATTTATATTTAAGTTTTATCGTGAACTCCAAAGTCTATGATAAATACATGTGAAATTTAGAAGATTTGAGTAAGTCTATAGTTTTCACCATTCTTACCACTTTTTTTCTTAAATGTGAAATGAAAACATTTCATAAAATTAAGTGTTACGGCAACATAGGATATGGACATTGAAGAGATGTCACAACAAGTCTTTTACCTAACCTATCTTTTGTAGTATTTGTTTCATTCTGGCTTCATTTAAAAACGATTTAAGGCAGTTAAAATAAAAAAAAAATCGTAATGATTATTTAAACTATCACAAAGTGTGGGTTATCATTTATAAGGTTATAAATGTTTCTGGCATCTGTCACGTAAATAACGGAAGAGTGGGATGGCTTAAAAACTCATTTTCGAAATACGTTATTAACGTTCTGTGTTTACTTTAATAGAGAGTTGAAGTTGTGCGTTGTGTGTGAATAATCCTTTAATTTAGCTCTTGGCTAGTATTATTTTTACATTTAGGTTTACAAAAAAAAATAAATAGTTATATACTTATATTCACAACCTACATGTTCTTTTAAAGCTCATTAAATTATTGCAGTTTTTAATAAAATCAGGCAATTCATTGTATTGCTTTAATCCCTTATAAAACAGACTATATAACTATAGTGCTTACTCTGTCTAAATAATAATTGTTTCTTGATCTTGTGGAATATTTATGTCTTTAACAAACCTACAATTATTTACAAGTTGAGGCACTATAGTTGATTAATCATTTTATATATAAATAACATGGTATTAAGGGTCACTCAAGAAGTTACTAAATATTCGTTTTTGTTTCATTTGATTTATATAATTTAGGAATTTAAGTGTGATTTAGAAGTTCTCAAAAGAATTTCTTTATTTTTCTGTTATTAGATTACATTCGGTTGAGAAATTCCTGTAGAAGTTACTAAATATTCGCTTATTATGCTTCTAAAGGTTATTTCTCATATTTCAGTAAGATAATAAAAAACTTTCAAGTTAAAATATTTTTTATTATATAAATATTTATTTATTAATCACAATAACAATAACAAAACAATATTACAGAATATTTATCTCTAAAACTACAAAACAATGAATCTTTACATTTTTAGAAAATATACTCAATAAAATTACATTTACAAAGTGTAGAAATGTTCACTAAATTTAGTTGATGGCGCTTTTTACATCTTGAAACTAGCAAACAAAATATTGGTAATAAAACAAACATTAAAGTTGTTTTTGCTTGATAAAAGATATGCTACTTTAATATTGCGATACTAACTTTACAAAAATCAATCTAGGTGCATTTGTTAAAGTGGATGAGATTTGAAGAAGACTTAAATTAAAAATATTCAAAAAACCTTTTATGACTTTTAAACTTGATTTATTTATATCACTCAAAAACAAAAACATCAGAACAATAATCATTGTCATAGATACTCAAATACATATAGTACAAAAATTAAGCTATGAAACTTAACACCTTCCCTCATTGGATAATTTTGTAAGTCCCATAGCTTGTCGAAGTGTATTAAGCCTTGGCTTAAACAAAGGTTTCGTCAAAGCATCTGCTATTTGCGTATCCGAATCTACCTTTAAAACGTCGACCGATTCTTCCTGAACAAGTTCCCTAATAAAAAAATGTCTAATTCTGACATGTTTCGTTCGTCGATGAAGTTCGGGATTTTGTGCCAATTTGATTGACGCTTCATTGTCAATCATTATAATTGGTAGACGCTCCAGCTTCACAATCTGCTCATAGAGTCGCTTTAACCATATAACCTCTCTAGCAGCTTCACTAGCAGCTACAATTTCAGCCTCAGTAGTTGAGATTGCAACAGAACTTTGCCGTTGACTAATCCAGGAAACAGCACCTCCTGCGTATATACAAATAATACCCGTAGTGGAACGCCCTGTGGTACTATCTCCTCCATGATCTGCGTCGCTATAACTATCTATACAACCTTTCTTAAAATTTGGTTTATAAGTTATGCCAAAATCAGAAGTGCCCTTCAGGTATCTAAAAACTCTCTTAACTAATTTAAAATCTTCTGCTTTAGGATCTTCTAGGTTTCTAGATGCTACACCTACAGCAAAAGCAATATCTGGTCGTGTACCAGTCATTAAATAAATTAATGCACCTACAGCTTCTCTATAACAGAAAGGTTTAATTTGTTCATTATCCCTTTCTTCTAAGTTCTCTTCCTTCCCTTCTTGAGAGCTCTTTACAATCGGTGTAGATACTGGCTTACAGTCCTGCATACCAAACCTTTGTAACAATTTCTTTATATACGCATTTTGGTTTAGTGTGATTGTTCCATCTTCTCTTCTATTAATTTCGAGACCAAGGAAATAAGAAGCGGGTTTTATGGTAACTTTAAATTCATTCTTCAAGTCATTCAAAAAATTGTTTTTCATGTCTTCATTATTTGATGCTAACAAGCCATCATCTACATATAAGGCCAAAAGAAGCATATCGCTGTTTTCTTTCTTTATGAAAAGACATGGGTCAGCCTCACTTTCTATAAAGCCTTGTAACACAATGAAGTCAACAAATCTTTTATTCCAGCATCGAGGAGCTTGCTTGAGACCATAAATGCTTCTATTCAGGCGACATACTCGATTTGTATCATCTTGGTAACCTTCTGGTTGTCTCATAAAAACCTCTTCTTTCAATTTTCCATATAAAAACGCTGTACAAATATCAAATTGAGTTAAAACCATCTTTTCACTAGCAGCTATACTTAGCAAAGCCCTTATAGTACCTGACTTTGCAACTGGACTAAAGGTTTGATCATAGTCTTCACCTTTTTTCTGTGAATAACCTTTTATTACTAGCCTAGCCTTATACTTATCTATTGAACCATCTGGATATGTCTTAATTTTATAGACCCATTTACAAGAAATTGCTTTCTTTCCAGGAGGTAATTCATCAAGAGTCCAAGTGTTGTTTTCTTGAAGAGATTGCATTTCTTTTCTCATTGCCTCATTCCACTGCTCTTTATCATTTCTTCTCATGGCTTCTTGATAAGTTAATGGTTCTTTTGACTGAAGTATATCAGTTGCAACTTAAATTTATACCCAGTTCTCTTGAAATTACCATCCGAACATGTTTCTTGTTTTGGTGGCCTAATCTTTCATGGTATAACTGAAGAAGATTCTCATCTGTGATTGCATTTATTTCAGATTCTGTATTGTTTTTAGGTTTAGATTGTAGAGCTAACTTGTATAGTCCTCCATGTCTACTTCTTTTACCTACTAAAACTGTTCTGCCTGCTATTTCCAAAGAACATACTTCAGCAGTAGAGTAAAAGATACTGTCCTCTTGCTTGTCTTGTGCAAATAGAACTGAAAACAAATTTTTCTTTATTTTTGGTACATACCAAACATCTGCCAGTGTGACTGAAATTTTCTTGCCGTTTACTCTGGTCTCAACTTTTATGTCACCTTTTCCTAAGGCTTCAACAGTATCATTATTAGCTGTAGTCACTGCACGAAGACTTTCAAATGGTTCATAAGATTCAAACAAATCACGACTATTACAAATATGATTTGTTGCTCCATTATCTACAAACCAACTTTCTCTGTCGCACTCAGCTAATAAAGCAGCATTTGATTCTATTAGTAGAGTAATTGTGGTGGAAGGATAAGTAGCTACGTTACTGGAAGAAGCAGCACCAGAAACAAAACTAGTGATTGGTTTTGGGGGTCTTCCATTTCTCACACTGCCTAACTTTGTGACCTGGCTGTTTACAATAATTACAAATCAACTTTTTCTTTGATTTATTGAACTTCTTATATGTTAAAAGAACTTCTTGATTAGGTTCACATTTGTTGAATAAAGACTTTTCATAAACACACAGTTGACTTGTTAAATTTTCGACCGTTCTTTCTGTTTTGTTCATCAACATCCAACTTGATTTAAATGGAAAATAATCCTGTGGTAAAGTTCCTAATATTTTACATATCAATAGCAGGTCCGGTAAATTACAGCTACAGCTTTTCCCATTAACAACATTTTCTTTCAAAAGTTCATTTTGTAAGTCATTCCAAACATTCTTTAATTTTGAAATGTGTGTGGCTATATCATCTTCAGCTTCTTTGTTATAACTAAAGAACTGGATACATAGATCATATGTCTTGTCCTCTATTACACCATCATACAATCTTTGTAGTTCCAACCACACCTCTCTTGCTGTTGTATATCTCATTACTTTTTCTAAAGTACTTTGAGTCATATTTACGGTAAGTATGAGAAGTGTACTGCTATCTGTTTGTTCAAAATAAGTTAATTCTCTGTCATATTTGGCTTTCTCTTCTGGTGAGGCATCGTCTTTAAGAGGCAAGGGAGTCTTTAATTTTCCTTCTAAAAGTTCATGTGCACCAGTAACACTTCGAAGCAAAATACCTATTTTGTACTTCCATGTATGCCAATTTGACTTGCCTTCAAGTAAACCAATATGCAGCTTGCTTACATCCATTTTATATTGGACTTAATTCTCCAAAATAATAGTCTGACTGCAAAGATCTACTGTGACACTGACAAATATTTTTCGAATATATTTTATTTAAAAAAAAATCTTTTCTTAACAAATCTTTACTTCCTCAGGAAACCACGCTCTGCTACCATGTTAAAGTGGATGAGATTTGAAGAAGACTTAAATTAAAAATATTCAAAAAACCTTTTATGACTTTTAAACTTGATTTATTTATATCACTCAAAAACAAAAACATCAGAACAATAATCATTGTCATAGATACTCAAATACATATAGTACAAAAATTAAGCTATGAAACTTAACAGCATTTACTAAAATTTAATAAGCATGATGGATTTTGAAAATATGTGTGTGCTGAACAGAACATTAAATTTCACAAATATTGTTCCAGTTGTGTGGAGGCTCAATCGCCCATAAAGCTCTGCTCGATTCCCAATAGGATCATCGTTGAATATATGTAGCAAGATTACCTCATCCATTTCATCTTCTTCGAAATCTGAATCCCCAAGTTGTGCTGCATCAAGAATACCTTCCACCTTAAATGAAATAAATAGAGCCTAATTGAACATGTATAAAGACGTGCTTACCATAAAAATGTAACTTCTATTTTAGTAGAATTTCAAGAAATCCAATTCCAATATATATATATATATATATTATTTTGTTTTTCATTTCTATAACTCATTAGTGGCTTTGTACTTCAAATACTCTTCTTAATGGATATAATAAAACCTCTTAATTTATTAAATTTTTTTTTAATTTTGACTTTTCGACTTTCTGCTCACATAAAACCAAAATACAGACCAATTAATTAAAGGTTGACAGTTGACATCTATTTTACGTACGTACAGGAACACTTCAACTCAAATTCCATACAACTTTATTACGTTATATTTCGTACGGTATTTTCTACGTAAAGGGTTACGTACTGTGTTTACTTCAACTCTCTAATAGCGGATAAAGGGATATAACGTATGACGCTCAAGTTGTGGCTTAAAACCTCCCTATTAGAGGTGAAATAAGGTTCCCTTAATAACGGATATTGTTTTCGCAATGGTGCCGCATGTAGAACATTTATATTTAAGTTTTAACGTGAACTCCAAAGTCTATGATAAATACATGTGAAATTTAGAAGATTTGAGTAAGTCTATAGTTTTCACCATTCTTACCACTTTTTTTCTTAAATATGAAATGAAAACATTTCATAAAATTAAGTGTTATGGCAACATAGGATATGGACATTGAAGAGATGTCACAACAAGTATTTTACCTAACCTATCTTTTGTAGTATTTGTTTCATTCTGGCTTCATTTAAAAACGATTTAAGGCAGTTAAAATAAAAAAAAAATCTTAAATGATTATTTAAACTATCACAAAGTGAGGGTTATCATTTATAAGGTTATAAATGTTTCTGGCATCTGTCACGTAAATAACGGAAGAGTGGGATGGCTTGAAAACTTATTTTCGAAATACGTTATTAACGTTCTGTGTTTACTTTAATAGCGGATAAAGGGATATAACGTATGACGCTCAAGTTGTGGCTTAAAACCTCCCTAATGTATACCGTATACGTTATACCTTAGCGCTATGACGATGTAAGGTATGCGTAAAATAGTGAGTAGGGAGGTTTTAAGCCACCTATTTCAACACCAATATACTTTAAACGTTATACATCGCATGCGCAATAGCGCTAAAATAAGGGAAACTTTATTAACTGATATTGTTTTACGTTATTAGAGGTGAAATAAGGTTCCCTTAATAACTGATATTGATTTCGCCATGGTGCCGCCTGTAGAACATTTATATTTAAGTTTTATCGTGAACTCCAAAGTTTATGATAAATACATGTGAAATTTAGAAGATTTGAGTAAGTCTATAGTTTTCGCCATTCTTACCACTTTTTTTCTTAAATATGAAATGAAAACATTTCATAAAATTAAATGTTATGGCAACATAGGATATGGACATTGAAGAGATGACACAACAAGTCTTTTACCTAACCTATCTTTTGTAGTATTTGTTTCATTCTGGCTTCATTTAAAAACGATTTAAGGCCGTTAAAATAAAAAAAAAATCGTAAATGATTATTTAAACTATCACAAAGTGAGGGTTATCATTTATAAGGTTATAAATGTTTCTGGCATCTGTCACGTAAATAACGGAAGAGTGGGATGGCTTAAAAACTCATTTTCGAAATACGTTAATAGAGAGTTATTGCAAAGCCAAACTTTATTAAAGGATCCTGTAATAAAGTATCCTGTATTACGAAATGTCACGATTGGTTTATGAGAGTTATTGAGACGAGCACAATTTTGAAGCGACACCACCGGTATTAATTTGAACCTTCACGAAAAGTATAATTTTGTTTATTTACCTGCAAGTCGAACGTGTGTTTTGATTTTGTGCTTCGTGTGTTTTGCTGTTATTTGTTAGTTAAACGTTAAAAATGCCCAACAAAAATAATACAAACTATTGCGTTTATGGGTATACCTCTAGGAAATCTAAAAATCCGGAATTACACTTTCATTATGATCCACCCAAGAAGCAACAAAAAAGGTGTCATCCAGGAAGTTGATCGTCGTAAATTCCGGAAAAAGTGTAATCAATTTTAAATCTGAAGATTATATTACAAAATCAGGTAAGATAAAGATTAACATTCCTGAGATTATTTCTTCATTACTACTGAAATGTTTTTAGGAATTATTTCAAACAAAATTGGCTTCTCGTCCTAACTGATACGCCCTCTGGTGAAAACTGCGAAAACTGAGCTAAGGAGTAGTTTTGACATTTGGGATTATTTCTTTAGCGTTGTTAAGTAATTTTCATAGAGTTTTTGTCTTGTTTTTACAAATAATTTTGATTTGTTGATCTTTTTTATAATGAGTAATCATTATTGTTGTGCACCTAAGTGTTCATCACGGGGAAAAAGAAACCCTGAACTAAGTTTTCATTCGTTTCCAAAAGCAGGAAAACGTCCAAAATTTTTTTTGAAACCAAACTTGGCAATAGAGAATTAGTGGATAGGAAAAGATTGTGGATCACAACATTAAAAATTGGTAAGAAAGTTTCAAATACCATGAGAGTGTGTTCTCTACATTTTACTGAAAGTGATTTTATTCAAAAAGGTATGGTAAAAATATTTAATTATTATTTACCACTTTGCTTTGATTTATTATTTACAGTTAGAGTAAAACGGAGAACATTAAAGCCTCATGCTATAACTTTACAAGAACATAAGAGGTTCTCCACTTTTACAGTGTTAGAAATAGATAATTTCCCAGTAATTTCATGTGGATTAGATTCCAATGCACTCGTTTGTAAACACAAACCATATATTTCTATCCACTCATAAGTTTCTATGGTCTTTCCCGCTAAAATAAGATGTCCTGCATTCAGGACATTTTCACCTTCAACTACAGATTTAGAATTAGCCGATCCGCCCAAATAGTTCATGTACTCTAAAATGCTTAACTTCATTTCTAAAAAATAATGGAAACAATAATTTGAGACTAAAATGTATTTGAGTAAAACTCCTGACTACTACTCACCTAAATACAACTGGAAATATCACACTTTTAAAGATATAAAATAAATGTTTATGTATAGTTTATAAAATAAAATGAATGTCACACTAAACACTAGACAAAAACAATACACAATTTACACCTAGAAATAATTCAAAAAAACAAAACTGATACCAAATAAACAACTTAAATACACATGAAATATCCCATAAGAAAGCACGAAGTAAACAAACTACTACTCCTTAGCACAGTTCCAATTTCACCGCATGAGCGCTGCAATCTTAATCCGAGTTACCTATAGCACCCAAGTAGTGCAAAAAGTGTGTGCAATCACATCATTTGCCCAGTAAGCCACAGTAAACTTGTCCTTACAAACTGTCGAAACTGTGTACAGTTGTACTTTTATATATGTAAACTTAAAATCTAATTAGGTGTGCACATCATTGCTGATATTTCAACTTATCATTTTTCTAAAGGTAATATTCAGTAAAATAAAACCTTTGTCACATCATAATTTTAAAAATACCATTATTATGTTCCCCTCTTGTACACCACCTGTTTTCAATAATTATACAGTTACAATTAGTAATGAATTATTATAATAAAATGTTAAATACTACTAAAACTGAATAATTCAAAGTTAGCTTTGAACTTATGTTAAAATAAAGGATTAAAAAATATACATTTTGTGTTTATTTTGAAAAAAACAAAGTAGATAAACGAAATAAAAAATTTTGCAACATACATTTGATGGCCTATGAAGTGTTTTAAGCCAAGAAAAAAATTTCTTAATTTTTTATATTTTAATTTGATATTGATTTAAAAAATAATTTTGAAACAAGGAATAGGATATATTTTACCATAAATCAATCAAAAGTAGGGTCTTAGAAATATTTTTTTATTTAAATGACTTTTACAATTACAATTATTATCCTGAAAAAATTGAAATAAAATTTATCAGCAGAAAACTGTTGTATGTTTCTTTGGCATATGATTTAGCTCCCTTCCAATATCATTCTATATTAGTAGAGATGAAGATGATAATACCTCTAGGCTATATTCATCCTGAAACACAAAAAAAGCACACAGAAACAGAAGTAAACAATAAATTTCTGAAAAACAAGATGCTAAATAAATAACCTCAATTTTAGAATAACGACACATACATGTACAGGTATATTATGGTAATTTCCAAATCAAAAACCTCAAACAATCACAAAAAGTCTTAAATACTACAAATAAACCATTCACTCAGTATAACTTAATGCACTATTTACCAAAAATTACGCGTTTCGTGTGAACAGCTGATCAATGTGTGGCGCCGCTATCGGTAATTATTTGTCTCAATTACAGACAGCAACTTTAATAGCTGAAGGAACTACTTGGTAAAGGCCATGTGAAAGAAGATATAGAGGGAGTATCTGTACAGCATTAGAAATTGATAACTTCATATAGAACGTCAATAGATGCCGCTCTAGACTGCATCAGACACTTTTTAACTAGAGCTCGACACTACTATATAATCTATATACAATGGTAATACCATTGTGGGCACAAGTCATGTCTTTAGGACATGTCGTTGCTTGAGTGAAATTATAATTTGAAATCTTCTTTTTCATTTCTGCTTGTCTTTTGTTAATGTGTCATTTAGTTACAACGAAAGGGAATTGGAAGACGTATGAAATTGAAGGCCCAAAATATTTCATTATCTCCCGAGAAACGAGGGTTGCCAATTTGTGAGTATTTTACTAGTCTCTCTAAAGGTAAGACCGCACTAGGCTGAATGGAATCTATATGACCTAACCCGCACTAGACTCGCGTCACGACACCTGCGATGTCACTGCGATGCAAAGTTGACTTTTCTACCAACTCTGCATCGCTGACCATCTCAGTTCAGATCACCGACATAACCTTAATCTAGACGGCTAATGCCATATGATAAAAATTGATCAATTACGAGGATGACTGGTGTCCATAATGCATGCGCATTGTTTTTGTCATATTCACCGACATAACCTTAAAGTCTATGTTCTGACATTGGCGTACCTTAGGTAAAATGATTGGGTCTAGAACGAAAATAAGTGGAATGATGAAAACAATTTAGGATTTAGGTTGGAGTTTTCATTTACTGATTGGAAATATTATTATTTGTAAGAACAGGATGTTTTTTATAAAATAGTATAGTATAGGTATAAATAGCTGTATCGTTCGAGTAAGACATATAGTATCCTCAATTTATATCATTGAAATAACTTTCTGAAGCAAAATGCTCTGAACATATTCTTGTTGACGAGTGCGGAAGCGGTTCTAAAGGTCTTCCGATTGCTTTCAACCATTCATTACGTTGGTCCTCAGGTATTCTAAAATATCATTGTGAAGCAAATATACATTTGTTCGCGTAAAATAATTACTTTTTGGTATAATAAATGTGTGTGAATCAAAGTTGTTGAATAGATGCATGGTATATAACAATTTTATTGTGTTTCTTATATTGACTTACCTATGAAACATAACACCTTTGGGATGGTTTGTTGAACGGTTCTTACACCAAAGTACAAAACAGTTCATTTTTACAATAAATTCACTATTTCTCTATCGAATATCGGTTAAACACCAAACAGAACAGTGGACGCATATGAACAGAAAACAATATGTCTCGTCTCCTCGAATCGGCAAAGCTCGAGAACCGAAACCCAGATATTAGACGTACTGGTGTCCATTGCGCAGAGACGTTTTCGGAACGTTCAATTGGATGAGTTTCTTGTGTGGTGGGAATATGGATATTAGCCGTCTAGTTTAAGGTTATGTCGGTGGTTCAGATAGGCTGGTGCTAGTACGGTATAGCAAACGGCAGCAGCGCGACACAATACTTCATTTGTCATTCGTGTTGTGGGGACACTTTTTAACTAGAGCTCGATACTACTATATAATCTATATACAATGGTATTAGATGGTACTGAAATGGTCAGCGATGCAGAGTTGGTAGAAAAGTCAACTTTGCATCGCAGCCACATCGCAGGTGTCGTGACGCGAGTCTAGTGCGGGTTAGGTCATATAGATTCCATTAAAGAATATTTTGCATCGACGCTCCGCTCAGCCTAGTGCGGTCTTACCTTTAACCTTGCGTGTTATAGTAGACCCCACCGCTTTATGAGAAAGAAAAAACGCTATAAAAACAGCAAAGGATACCGCCAATAGAAGAAATACTGATTGATCTGGACATTTTTGAGTATTTTAATGTCGAAAATACCGTACACTGTCCATATACATAAAAATAAAATGATATCTTGTCTATTAGGACCACTGTGCAAAGATTCAATAACCAAGTTACTGGAGATCGTTAGGGGTAATTTGCGTAAAATTTCTATATTGATTAACTTTCTTTAATATGAATTTACATTTTAATTTCTATAACGCATATTAGATTTGAATAGAGGTTGACCGCTCCACCTGGCCTATAACTTCATTTTCTGATCTCTTGTGAGATTCAGAAACGTTGCTAATTAAAATTTTGTCTCAAATTTTAATTCTAAAATTAAAAACACGGTGAATAAAGTCATAAATATTATAAATTAATTAAGCTTACCTACCCTATCTCTACCCTCACCATCGGAATCACTGTCATCAACATTGATAATAAATTTGGTCGGACTCGTTATATAAGAATTTTCTTCTTCAAAATCAAAAATCAAGTGCGAACACAAGCACAGTGTATCATTGTATAAATATTTTCCTAGCCCTCACTACTGAAGACAATATTTGTCTAACTTCCTACTTCCTACTTTAATTGCAGAACAAAATGATCCCGCTTTATACAAGTCGCTAATACCGACAAAGCCAATTTTAATTGGTAATTCAAATCTAATATGCGTTATAGAAATTAAAATGTAAATTCATATTAAACTCATAATTAATAATTATACACCATTCTCCCCTATAACGATATCCAGCTAAGTTGGTTATTGAATCTTTGCACAGTGGTCCTAATAGACAAAATATTATTTTATTTTTATGTATATGGACAGTGTACCGTGTTTTAGACTTTAAAGTGCTCAAAAATGTCCAGATTCATAAGTATTTGTTCCATTGGCGGTAATCCTTTGCTGTTTTTTCATTCTCATAAAGGATTGAGTTCGACTATACAACCCACCGTAAAATTCTAACAAATAAATAAAAAAAGAATTAATGTGAAATCATAAACATAAAATCCGTCGCATCGTTAATTTCAATATCGATATCGATATCCGATGCGAGTATCGAATAGTGGCATCCGATGCCAATATCGTTATTGTAAAAACGCCAATAGGGAGGTTTTAAGCCACCTATTTGGACACCAATATACTTTAAACGTTATACATCGCATGCGCAATAGCGCTAAAATAAGGGAAACTTTATTAACTGATAATAGAGAGTTATTGCACATCATTTGGGGTATACGGTATGCCTTACAGTGACAGTTACGCGTGCGCAACAGTAAACAACCATTTTTAAGGTATAACGTCGTACGCTATATCTAAGGCATAAGGAGAGCCTTAAACCTTATACCTTATGCATATTTGATGTTCTAAAACCAAAAAGCGGCTTTTTCGCGATCGATTTTAGAATTAAATAACAGAAGAAGAGCAATGTTAAACCGTATTCAATGGTTAACGTAAATAAAGTTAAAAAATTGAAAATTTGTAAACAAAATTTTTCGACTGACCATTAGACTTTAATAAAAACTATTATTCTCGATAATTTTGAGTTTATGTTGAAAAGTAATACAAATTAATACAAAAGTTTTAATTATCTACATTTATATTAAACTGTTTACGATATATTTCAGCTACAAATTCTAAAAATCCAATATCCAACCCTCAAAACATAGGGCTTCGGTACCATAAAAGGGTTTGTTAGATGAATTAGTTTATGAGTATTTTGAAAAATAAATTATTGCATTATTTCAAGGAACTTAGTCTGTTCGGATTACAACAGATTGGGAAAAACCTATAATCCAATCGTTATAATGTAAATTTAACTGCTGGCTGGGGATTAAAGAAATCATTTTCCAAAATTCTGTGCTTAATTGTAATGTTTTCTCTATATGTATTTAAATATATATTATTGAAAAGATGTTAATTATTTAAAATACAAAAAATGAAATTTTCCATTAGTTTTGATATCTGATATTTGCATTTTAGGTTTTAAATAAAACTAAAAAACTATCAGTCTTAATTTATTGCTTAATAAAGGTAAGAAAGTTAAAAATATTTTATTTCAAAGTAATTTAAACTTAATTCTACAACATATTTCTATTTCTTGGTTTGTTTTTTGCTCCGATGGATCTTAAGAGTCTTTTCTTGTATGAACTTCCTGGTTCCCGGTTTTGATTGTTGAAATTTCATCAAAACCCTTCAACCTATTTGTATAATCTAATCTTCTAAGCAAAATGCACAATCCTTCAAGTCCTGTAACACAAAATTAGGGGTAATAGGTTTTTACTTTCATTAGGAGAAAGTCAATAGTTTATACCTGATATAACATTACTTCTTCTTGTTCTAATTACAGCTGGTAACATAAGACGTTCTGCTAAGAATACAATGTGTTCTCTTTCAAATCGGAAATTTGATTTTATGTAATGGGTTAACATTAACTCTAAATTGAGGCGATCATTGATATTTCTTCCTCGACCTTCCCTATTATTGATAAGGTGAAATAATATGGCTTATGTGTTCATCTTCATGTTCTTCCTCAACAAAAATATTCAAAAGTTCTTCCGTAATTTCGTTAATACTTTTCTACCATCAACTCAAGCACAATATCCAATATTTATATTTCGACACCATTGACACCCCACTATTAGCATGTCAAACGTCACTACCTTGAGAAAAGCAACTGCAATAACTCACTATTTTACGCATACCTTACATCGTCATAGCGCTAAGGTATAACGTATACGGTATACATTCTGCCAGTTTGCAATAACTCTCTAATAGGGAGGTTTTAAGCCACAACTTGAGCGTCATACGTTATATCCCTTTATCCGCTATTAAAGTAAACACAGAACGTTAATAACGTATTTCGAAAATAAGTTTTCAAGCCATCCCACTCTTCCGTTATTTACGTGACAGATGCCAGAAACATTTATAACCTTATAAATGATAACCCTCACTTTGTGATAGTTTAAATAATCATTTACGATTTTTTTTTTATTTTAACTGCCTTAAATCGTTTTTAAATGAAGCCAGAATGAAACAAATACTACAAAAGATAGGTAAGGTAAAAGACTTGTTGTGACATCTCTTCAATGTCCATATCCTATGTTGCCATAACACTTAATTTTATGAAATGTTTTCATTTCATATTTAAGAAAAAAAGTGGTAAGAATGGTGAAAACTATAGACTTACTCAAATCTTCTAAATTTCACATGTATTTATCATAGACTTTGGAGTTCACGATAAAACTTAAATATAAATGTTCTACATGCGGCACCATTGCGAAAACAATATCCGTTATTAAGGGAACCTTATTTCACCTCTAAGAACGTAAAACAATAGGGAGGTTTTAAGCCACAACTTGAGCGTCATACGTTATATCCCTTTATCCGCTATTAAAGTAAACACAGAACGTTAATAACGTATTTCGAAAATGAGTTTTTAAGCCATCCCACTCTTCCGTTATTTACGTGACAGATGCCAGAAACATTTATAACCTTATAAATGATAACCCTCACTTTGTGATAGTTTAAATAACCATTTACGATTTTTTTTTTATTTTAACTGCCTTAAATCGTTTTTTAAATGAAACAAATACTACAAAAGATAGGTTAGGTAAAAGACTTGTTGTGACATTTCTTCAATGTCCATATCCTATGTTGCCATAACATTTAATTTTATGAAATGTTTTCATTTCATATTTAAGAAAAAAAGTGGTAAGAATGGTGAAAACTATAGACTTACTCAAATCTTCTAAATTTCACATGTATTTATCATAGACTTTGGAGTTCACGATAAAACTTAAATATAAATGTTCTACATGCGGCACCATTGCGAAAACAATATCCGTTATTAAGGGAACCTTATTTCACCTCTAATAACGTAAAACAATATCAGTTAATAAAGTTTCCCTTATTTTAGCGCTATTGCGCATGCGATGTATAACGTTTAAAGTATATTGGTGTTGAAATAGGTGGCTTAAAACCTTTTTTTACCTTTGTTTTACGTTATTAGAGGTGAAATAAGGTTCCCTTAATAACGGATATTGTTTTCGCAATGGTGTCGCATGTAGAACATTTATATTTAAGTTTTATCGTGAACTCCAAAGTCTATGATAAATACATGTGAAATTTAGAAGATTTGAGTAAGTCTATAGTTTTCACCATTCTTACCACTTTTTTTCTTAAATATGAAATGAAAACATTTCATAAAATTAAGTGTTATGGCAACATAGGATATGGACATTGAAGAGATGTCACAACAAGTCTTTAACCTAACCTATCTTTTGTAGTATTTGTTTCATTCTGGCTTCATTTAAAAACGATTTAAGGCAGTTAAAATAAAAAAAAAAATCGTAAATGATTATTTAAACTATCACAAAGTGAGGGTTATCATTTATAAGGTTATAAATGTTTCTGGCATAACGGAAGAGTGGGATGGCTTAAAAACTCATTTTCGAAATACGTTATTAATGTTCTGTGTTTACTTTAATAGCGGATAAAGGGATATAACCAGTGTTGCCAATGTCCGGATAATTATCCGATTTTCGGATAATTTCAAGTGTCATCGGATAATATTCGGATTGAATAATTATTCGGATAATTCAGTGTTCCATATAATTTATATTTTATTTTATTTATTGATATATATTTTATAATCACTTTAAATCAAATAAACATATTTTTCTATACAATTTTTTGTTTTATTTATAGCAGTTTTATGCTACCGTTACAACAGTTGTGTGTATATAGAATTGCCTAACAATGCGGGGATTTGCATGTGTTATATTTCCTAGTGGCGCGAAAATCCCCGTTGCTTTCTGGAAATCCCCTAATTCAAATTTTGCTAAACATTGTAGCATAATTTTAATTAGGGGATTTCCCAAAACTAACGTGGATTTCCCCGGAAGTAGGAAGTATATAAAGCCGCAACGGTCTTTTTTCTGTCTCAAATCTATCTCTACAAAAGTGAGGCAAAAGTGTATACCTACTTGAGTTTAAAATTTATAGTATAATACAAAAGGAGGTGTATATTATTCAATGGAGAAATATATCCAGAAAGAAAACAAGGTATGTTTTTGAACTTATATTTTTAATAAATAAAAAATATTACTCTGAATTAAAAGTGATAAAAATAAGTTTGAAATAGTACTATCCTACTATAAACTATAAGTTTTATAGGCAACATGCAATCTTCGGAGATTTGAAACAGTCTGTATATAACGTAATGTACATTTAATAGTTTCTTCATATTTTTTCTAGAGTAATGATGAAAGTGAGGATGAGAACAAGACTCCACCCAAGAAGAAATTATGTAGACAAGGAAAAGCCAAACCATACGCCTACAAGTTTAATCAGGCATGGTTAAAAATGCCAATTTTTATGGGGTGGCTGAAAAAGGTAGAAGTTGACCAACCGCAAACAAGTACTGCTGAAAATGAATCCTCTTTCTGCCAGGTATGTAAAGTCGAATTACTTTCGCACAAATCGGTTTTAAAAAACCATGCTAATAGCAGTAAGCACAAGGAAAAAGAAAAAAGGGTGGCAGAAAATTATAAGATTACGTCGGTGTTTCGAACTTCCAGTTTAATAAAAAATGTCAGAATTGCCGAATTAAAACTATGCGGATTAGTTGCCACAAACAACTTGCCATTTTTATTTATGGACACTCTAGTACCACTAATAAAAAATATCGCCCCCGATTCAGAAATAATCAAAGACATAAATTTAAAAAGGACAAAATGTACAGCAATAATGACCGATATTTTGGGAAAGTGTTTTCAAGAAAAATTAAGTATAAAACTAAGAAAGCCAGGAAGTTTTTTTTCCTTAATAATGGACGAAACAACAGACATATCTACAAAAAAACAATGCGCTTTTGCAGTTATTTATTATGACTTTATTAATTATAATATTGTTACAAGTTTTTTTGATATTGTTGAGGCTGAGGGAGGTAAAGCCAACGAGTTATTCGATACTTTAAAAAAAACTTTGGTTGATAAAAATATTCCTATTTCTAATTTAGTAGCATTTTCATCAGATACTACCAACGTAATGGCTGGTAATTATCAGTCAGTATTTTCCTTATTAAAAAACGAAATTCCTAATATTTTATGCGTTAAATGCTCATGTCATATGGCACATTTAGCAATATTACATGCATGTTTAAAATTACCAAGATCCATAGAAGATCTTATACGAAATGTAGGAAGTCACTTTAGTAGAAGTGCCATTAGAAATGAACGTTTAAAGGAATTTCAATCCTTTTTTAAAACTGACATCCACAAAGTATTAAAGCCGGCTATAACTCGTTGGCTTTCCTTAAAACAGTGTGTTGACAGAATTCTAGAACAATTTCAACCACTAAAAGCATATTTTACAGAATTACTATTTGAAGACCCTTCATTAACTACAGATGAAATGTTATCTACAATGAATAATCAATTTACTCCAATTTATCTAGAGTTCATGTCATACGTACTGGGTCTAATGACAGATTTTAATACCCTATTTCAAACGAACAAACCACTTTTGCATAAATTGAAACCAGAAACAGCAAAACTGCTCTTAACAATATGCTCTAATTTTATAGAAATTGACATTATTAGAAAAAATGATATTTTCAAATTAAATCATAAAAATCCTAACAACTTTATTAAATTAGAAAAAATTTATATTGGTATAGCCGCACATGACAGTTTTCAGTCATTAAGGCAAATTCCTGAAATCGAGCTAACATCTAACCAATTTTTAAAAACAATACTAGATTTCTATATTGAACTGGTTAGCAACATAAAAAATAAATTTGTGTTTGATGATCCAGTTTATGAACTACTATTATTTATTGAACCAAGTCAGGCGCAATCATTTGAAAATAAATCACTTAAACCAATAATTGACCGCTTTCCAATATTAAATGAGTTTATTGAAATGCAACAATTAGACAACGAATGGCGCCAACATGCGCTGTTAGACTATAAAAACTTTAATTTAGAAACAAATTCTGATACAGAAGATTACTGGAAAAAGATTTTTCAATTAAAAAATGCTGCTGGAGTGGAATTATTTCCAAATTTAAAAAAAGTTGTTTGTTTCTTACTTATATTGCCATTTTCAAATGCATGTGTCGAAAGAATCTTTAGTGATGTTTTTAACATCAAATCAGATAAGAGAAATTTATTACATACCTCTACTTTAAAAGCAATATTAGCTTCTAAACAAGGTATTGCAGAAAGTGGAGGTTGTATTAAATTTGAACCAGAAAGCAACATGATTAATTGTAACATATGGAATAAAAATAAATAATAAACTATGTGAACTGCTTCATATTTCATTCTGTTACTTGTTAGTATAGTTTTTTTTACACCTACCTGGTTCCTACCAGTTATTATTTATTTTAGTTTAGTTTATTTAAGCTTTTTTAATATCACTATTTTAATTACTTGTTTAATTTGAATGTAAAACTTTGTTTTTGTACTATTTTTGTTTGTATTTGTTTTTAATTTAAATAAATTTTTGTCATCTGTCTTCTTCTTCTTTTTATATGAGCTCAGAGCTCAGTCTCTTCGACTATTTACCTCAGTATTCAGTACAATATATATTATTATTAAACCAACAGGACTTTATTTAAGAAAGTCTGGATACTCTGGATGCCCTTATCCTGTTGTAAACAATTCGATTCATCAATTTATATCTGTCAATGTCATTTCCTTAGTCTTCTAATTGGAGCGCGGCTATGATGTTAGTCAAATTATAAAATAAATAAGGCATTATCACAGTTTACCAACGGATAAACTATTAACCATGATCACTTGATCACATCCTAATTTTGAGTTCGGATAATTTCCGGATAATTTAGTTGTGACGTTCGGATAATTTCGGATAATTTGAGTTCGACATTCGGATAAATTTAATTTTAGCGTCGGCAACACTGGATATAACGTATGACGCTCAAGTTGTGGCTTAAAACCTCCCTAATCTCTAATTGTGGCAGCGTGATTCCTGATATACATAACCTTAATATTTTTAAGTTTTGTAAAATCTTTATTTTTGCCATTATCATTATCATTACTCTGCTATATATACTTTAATCTTATTCACAATGCCCCTTTGAACTGAAACGCCGACCATAGACGGAGATATTTTCTTTTACTTGAAATATAACTTTGCCTATTTTCAAAAGGTAGGAAGAAAAATGACATCTCGACAATACGAAGTAAAAATTGAACCTAAATGCAAGGATGCAATTTTGGAGAGTTTCAAAATTGAAGAAGAAATAAACATTAAGGATGAAAGTGAGGAAGATTTAGAAGATGAGAACACCAAGATTTTAACTTTTGAAGAGGATGATAAAGGTGATTGACAAAGTTTTACTATGGCTAAAGAAATATATTACAAACAGAGGTGGAAAATAGAGGTCATTACAGTCAAGCGCCAAATTCGCTAGCCGAGGTTAACCATATAGCGCGATATTGGAATGATATTTTCCACCTCGGTTTGTATACTATTTTATTCATTATATTTATTATTTAATATAGTAGTCGGTGCATTTGTCATTTCTCAAAAAAAACATAAAAATTGAGTGGCTATACTTTCAGCCCAAGAGGCGAAAGCCACTCAAACATATTACTGAGTGATTGTGAATAAAATATTGTAATGATAATGAAGTTATATCAATTTTCTTACTTTTTAAATTCACATCTGACATTTCAAGAAATCTAATCTCTCAACAAACAAAACAAAAACATGTCATAACAACCATCACCCTTTTTCCCTTTACATAATTTTTTTTTATTTTATTCCCCCTAAAATACACCTTCAATAATCTTCTCTCAATTTGTACACCATAATAATTTCCCCCAAATTATTTTCACGTTATAATTAATTAATTATATTAGTGAAAATTATTTAAAAATATAGGTATATATATTTTTTATCTCTCAATCTGTTTTCCCCTGAAATATTTTAATTATTGTTACTTTATTTTCCATTTATAAAAATGGTTTGCCTATCTCCCCTAGATAAATTTTCCTCTATTGCCGTCAGCACCTTATTGTTTATTTCTGTAATTTCCTTGTTTACATATCTGGCCATAACCTCCACATTCCTCTGACATATCCTATTTTTCTTCTCCATAATTTCACATATCGTTTTAAGTCCTCCATCGAGCTTTACCTTAAATGCTTCTAAACCTTCCTCATTAGCTTTTGTTTGCAATTTCACTTCCTCTATTCCTTTTTGAAAATCTACCAATTTCTCCTCTACTTCTCCTTGTATGTGACTTTAAATTTTCATCTATTTTATTTCCTAATTGACATATCTTCTCTTCCAATTCATTCTCTATGTCCTGTCTGATTCTACCACCATTTTCTTGAATTTCTTCTCTTAAATATTTCTCTTGTCCTTTTATTTTTTTTTGTATATTTTTCATTTGCTCCTGCTATTGTTCCTTTTTAATTTATTCTATTTGTTCTAAACTCTTATCTAATTTCCTGTTCATTCTTTTCATTTCTTCCCGATTTTCATCTAATTTTCTATTCAAATCTCCCCTCATATTATTCATATCTTCCCTATTTTCTTCTAATTTCTTATTCATACTGATCAAAAATTCCATTAATCGATCTGTGATATACCACATGTATATCGAGCACCCAGTATAGTGTATAATTATTATTGTTTAAGTTTACTGTCGGGTCATGTTATTGTTATCGAGACACCGACTTGTACAGCAAGGTCGGGCCTCGATCTTACGTGGATGAACTATATATATATATATATATATATATATATATATATATATATATATATCGGATTATTGTAGACATTAGATCAGATCAATTTAGATTAATTCATACATATGTCAAGTTATTGTTATGGGTTAATCCCAAATTACAGTTGTTGTTGTTATTATTTCTCTCCCTTATCACTTACCCTAATACATCATTACATGTCGCAGATCTTTTCTATTTGTTTCATTCATCTTTTGAGTTATCTCAATTTTAGCCCCAAGTTGATGCGCCATTTGTAAAGATATTGAAAATTCTAAGATTTTTCTTACTTTTTAATATTCTTTATTTTCAAATTTCCTATCTAACATTTTTAAAATCATCTATCATAAAACAAACAAAAACAAACATGCTATTAACAACCATCACACTTTTTCCCTAAAGTCCCCTTTACATATTTTTTTTTTAATTTTAATTCCCCTAAAATACACCTTCCATAATCTTGTCTCAATTTTTACACCATAACAATATATTTCTCAAGGCCAAATAAAAATTGAACCTAATCTAAGAATGAAATTTTAGGGAGCGTCCAACAGGAACAAATTCAATTTAAAATTGAAGAAGAAGAAATTCACATTAAGGATGAAAGTGAGGAAGATTTAGAAGATGAGAATACCAAGATTTTAACTTTTGAAGAGGACGATAAAGGTAATTATTAAAGTTTTACTATGGCTAAAGAAATAGGTGGAAAATATGTCACTACAGTCGAATGCTAAAATAGCCATAACGCGAGACTGAAATGACATTTTCCACTGAGGTTTGTATACTATTTTATTCACAATCAGAATTAAATAATCTACAATTAATTAAAATTTAATAATGTACAAAATATTTTAACATTGTAGCCGGTGCATTTGTGATTTCTCAAAAAAAAAAATTGAGGGGAAATGCTTTCGTCCCAAGACGCGAAAGCCATTCAAACAACAATAAAATTCTGACATTAATAACAATGAGTTAGAAAAGGCCAACTTTTGAACCTCTAGGAAAATGACATATTAAATAAATAAGTTGTTTATTTAGCAAATAACTATTACATAGAATAAATCGATATACAGGGTGTTTCATGTGGAATGGTCAATATTTTAATCATAAGTTCAGGACCTTCAAATATTAATATTTTACTAAATAACTGTAGGTCAAATGTTATCTACTACTAAGATACAGGGTGTTGAAGTTAAAATTTATTTTTCGTTTTTTTGCAATAATTTCTTTATTATTTAACATATTGACTTGATATTTGGTATGGTTATATTTTTAAGTTAGTAAATTATAAGCGTGTTATCAATTTTGAGATTAGATAAAAAGGGCACCACAACACTACTCTACACTCTACTGGATGAAGAATAGTATCAATTTTTTTTATTTCTGGCCTTTTTTGAATTTTTTTCAAGTCTTTATATTTAGAAAAACCTGTACTCCTTTCATTTTACGCCAGTACAAAATTTGACACCTAGGGATTATCAAACTAGAGTTCAGTTTTGTCAATGGCTTCGTGGCAATCTAAATCTACACCCACACACAATGGTATTCCATCCACAGACACCGATTTCGGTCCCGCTTCCCTTATCACACTGTCACACAATCACTCACACAGATACAGAATCACTCACACAGACACACAATCACTCACACACACATTATAGAACTATTCTAGACCACAAAGACCACCCTCATATAACTTACATGTCTGTAAAGTCAGTTAAAAGCTTAAGGCGCGCCCACGGAGTCATTCTGGACCAGTGTGCGGCGTCTCGACTAATAAATCTAAAATCCCTTAAGGCCGCCGTTCAGTGTTGTGTGTTTTTAATGCAAGGTATTGTAATGGTATTGAATATAAAGCCTTTTTTTTAACATATAACTTAGACAGGAAGAAAATATTACTTATAAAAATTAACCTTAAAATTCAATCTAATAATAATTCAATATAATTAGTTTAAGTTAAACGAAAAAGAGTTTAGGATTTATAAAATTAAAGAAATATAGCAAAAAAGTACAACAATAACGAAGTTTAATGATATTTAGAAAATCAATGATGACGAACAAAAAGTGTCTTTGTACAAAGTTAATATAATTAGAAATGATATAAAAAGTATATCAAAAATTTTCTTTTAATCTATAGAATAAGATGTTATTAGTCAAAATTTGCAATAAAATCAATAATTTTTTTTAATTTTGTAAAAATTTAGGTTAAAAAAATGTCAAATTTTCATCTAGGAAGCTGACATTGTACTTTATAAAAAGCATTTCGTGTGTCAAAGTGAGGCTTTTGACCAAAATCTTTTGAAGAGTTCACGTCGCTCCGTATCATAAAAACAAAAGAAAAACCCAAAGCAACGCGATTTAAAAGAAAAAATTGTTACCTGTCAGAAAAAGTGAGGATAATAAAATTATCCATCCTATCCTGTGTTCCTGTTTGGACATCTCCAGTCCCAGCTGTATTCCTGTATAAAAGTATCCAGATTTAACTATATTCGGCATAAAAATATCCATCCTGTTTCCTGATTTTGGTGTTATTTGGAAAAACGATTTTATAAAATCCCATATATTTTGAACAACTAAAATAAGAACGAAAAGCTTAAATTGAATAAAAGGTACCATTTTAATTACTAAATATCGATATTTAAAAAGTTTAAACTATAAAAGGCCATAATAATAAAGTTAGATTGAAAACAATCTAACCTTATAAAAGTTTAATTATGTTAGGTTAGAAGTTTAAGAAAATTTCGTATCACACTTGCAAATATTATTTTTATAAAAACTACACTTACCGTATTACACCAAACAATTGTTCCTGTACAGATACAGTTTATCGTTAATTTTTTTCCTTTAATAAATGTTAATACGTTCGTTGTTATTGATTTTATAAAAATCTAACCTCTTAGAGAACCCTAGAACCTGAGATAGATATTGGCTATAATTTCCTATGTAATAAGACAGATGGCGCCCAACTACAATAACAATATTTATAAAACACGTTCTGTCTAAATTTACGGAAAAATATAAAAAGAAAAATCAAATACCATTATAGTATACTCAGGAACGGTATGACTTAAAAAGCTCAAATTTGGTGGGTAATCTCAAAAAGGGTTGAAAAATATATTAAATATATCGAGCTTCATTTTATTCTGAAAATTGAATTATTTTTTTCAATAATTGAGGAAAATAAGGGAATTTATGTTTTTGTCTCATTTCAATAAATATACCCAAGAAAATAGTTCATCTTCCCATTCAAACTTTAACACCCTGTATCTCGTAAACTAAGAATCTTAGGGGCTTATGTACCTAACTCATTTTTCATCATTTGTCAAGGGCTATCACCTGTAAAGCTTTGTCGGTCGAATATCGGAACACCCTGTAGATTATACGTTAAAAATAAGATAAACTTTCTTAAGTATTCCCTATACCTAAGCTTTTTAGTTTTCGAAATATTTTGATATTTCTAAAAATGGAAGCGCTTACAAGAAAACCAATAACTTGAAAACCTATGGAATCAGCCAAATCCAATTTTAACTGAAAAAATTAGACTAATAATTGAAAACAATCATGTATTTAAAGTTGTTTACAATTACACAGGGCGTCCAAAATGGGGCGATTCTCTAATGACATATTCAAACGACAATATAGTTCTTATTTTAAATAGGACACCCTGTATTTTATAATCCTATTATGTAGCAAATTCCATTACATTTTAAAAATTATAAAGGTCTTCTATGCCTAAATCTATTAATTTTTGAGATATTTTTATTTTAATATAACTTTGATACGCCATACTTTTTTGGGACAACCTATATAATTTAAAAAATTTTTATAATGTAGCCTTTATCAACCCACATGAATAAACAAAATTTTGAAAATATTAACCGTTTAGCCACAATGAACCGTCGCGTCTACCGTTACTCACCCTGTATATCAACAGAGGCATAAAAAAAATCCATTAGTCACATTCGTCAAAAAAAATGCAACTTTGCACACTTATTGCATAATTAACTATATTTTGTTAATTTTCAAAAGAAAAATCACGTGTCATTATATATTTAATCTATGAAAATTTGCTCTTATTTGTTTTAATAAATATCATGTAGTTTTTAAATCATTTTTATAAAATATTTGTTTTAAATTATTTACAATACGAAAATTTTATATTTTTATAACTGTCATAAACCGCTAAATCTTTGGCCAGCCCATCTGCTAACCAGACATACGTAATTTTAATTTTCTTACTTATCGTATCTGCAATTTCAATACCGTACGTCTCCTACTATTAAGCGGACTACGAGCGATAATATATATATATATATATATATATATATATATATATATATATATATATATATATATATATATATATATATATAGATATTTGGCATAGGTGATACGAAGCCCATTAGGTTTTTACGAGGCCCGAATCGGGCTTCTTAAAAACATCATGTATAAAATGTAGACAATGTAGACAGGGCCATCTGGCAACATTTCTAAAAATTTCATAGGGAATCATAAGTCTGTATAGTATCTCAATTTATCCACCTATAGTTCACCGCAGTTGACTGAAGAGGGCTTACGATTGCAAGTGTATATTCATTGAATATAGTACATGGATTATAGGAGCCAAGAACGTTGTGCATACTATAAGAAGCCCCCAAAGTAGGCAACATTGCTTTACTTGAAATATGAATTATAGATAGCTTAAATGCGACATTATTATTGTACCTGTTTAATTTTATTATACAATGAGATTCTAAAATAACCGATAAATTAATTTTCTAATAATAATTAAGAAAAATACTGAAACTTCGATTTTTATTTATAATATTGCACTCTTTAAATACAATCATGTACCGTCCCTTCCCCCTTTGAATAATGGCTACCTCTTTAAAAATTTTAAATGAAAATGGGGCATGTGACACCTCATTTTAAAGGGGTTTTAATTACCTATTAGTAATAGTTCAGTAGTTCGATAGTTTTTGAACATTTTTAATATGTTTAAAATAATTTTTTGTGCGTTTTGTTTTCGACTGGTCAACCTGTATTAGTCCTGAAATAAGAAAGGAATAATAGTATATAAAATAAGAAAAAATAAATTTCTGTTTTTAAACATTTGTTTATTTGAGATTATCTATAAAGGTAAAAAGTGGTAGTGTTAAAATAATAATAAAAATAAACTTTAAAAAAAACGAATATTCTTAAAACTGAAAATTATTTAAAAGGCAAGTTTAAGACAACTTAAATGAATTTTTATTTTCAACTTCTTTTTCTGCACATAAATTCGGTTCTTCTAATTCTTCTTCCACGAATTCCTCTTGTCTTAATCCTTTTTCATTAATTACATTTTCGCTTAATTCTGTTACCTCTAATTCTTTTTGTTTTGAAATTTTATCAGTGGCTGATGTACTGGTACTCGGAAGATGTAAATCGACAAGGCCCTCTTCATCTTCTTCTGACTCTGAACTGTAATAAATGTCTTCATTAATGTCTATTTCGTTTAAAGTTTTGCCTTGAAATTCTTTTCCTTTTCCCTTTTCAAGTAAAAGTAAGACTTTGGCAACCTTTGCAGTCTGGTAGATGTCTTGGGGCAATCTAAAAAAAAAATTCTTTTAAAATGAATGACAGAAAAAATATGCTTGACAGAAGTTGTAAAGAAAAGAAAAAATTATCTAAGAACAATTTTTGAAACCAAGATTTAAAAACAATGTACCTATAAAATTCAGCATGGGTTTTTTTGGTGTGTCCCATAAATGTGGCTACTTGTTCCATTTCTTCTGGTTGCATGTTCATTAGTTGCAACATCGTTGCTATGTGCTTTCTGAATTTTGTTGATGTTAATAAAGTCGGTTGATTAGCTCCAGAATTATTAGCCAAACGGCGAATAATATTTGCTCCGGCCATCCATTTATTTTCGGAATTAGGGTTTGCAAATAGATATGGATTTGTTTTTGGCATTATATCAGTAGTTTCACTAATTTTAAGTATACAATTTATGAATAGTTGAATGCGTTTAGGGAAAAGAATGGGAACCGGTTTAGAGCCCTTCCCACATGTTACAACTCTTTTAAATTTTTGACTTAAAATTTGTTCTACCTCAGTAAGCGATTGAGTAAAAGCTTCTTGGTCAGTCCTAGCATAATCTTTACAGTAGGTTTCTATTTTCAAATATTGGACATCACCTACTCTCTTACGATTAAACATAACAGTTTGAGTTAAGATACATTCAGTCAGAATTTTATAATTTTTCTGAATGTTTATATTGTTTTTTAACTTTTCATACGAATCCTCGGCAAGGTTATTAACATATGTTTGAAAGAGAAGTATATCACTTGTTAATGGCAAATCTACTGGCTTTTCCCATTTTCTCTCCTTTAGGGTTTTTAATGCTAGACTAGATATTTCATTACACCAGTGTCCTACTATTAATTTTTTTAAATCCTTAATATCACTTTTTTTTGTTCTCTATCATCCCAATTTATATTAGGAAGGTTCTTTTTTTCAACTACAATTTTGAAGGCAACATCACATACTATTTTTAGATTTGTTCCCATCTGTAAAGCTAAAGATGGAGCTTTGAAGCTCTTCTGAGATTCGTCATAACCGCTAATGAGTTTGACTGCTGATATCAGAGTCCCAAACATCTCTGGCCGTAGTACATCGAACAATCCATAAATTTCTGTATTCATTGATTTTACAGTTATCAGCATTCTAGCCATTTCTCTAATTTTATTAGACACCACAGTAGCAATTTGTTGTCTTTTATGTTTTGCTAAAAGTGTTTCACCGTATAAACATATTAACAGATCGTTCTTTGCCATTGCATTTATATCGTCTGGTCGCATTATACCAAATACTTCATTTTTTATACGAGATGTTCTTAAATATTCGTGATTTTTTGACAACTTCGATGCCATAAACGTTTGAGACTTCGTTAAACAATGTTTGCCTGGATTAATAACATCAGCTGGCTTTTGTTTGCACTGTTTAACATGTTTGTATAACAGTTTTTTACTAAAATGTCCCAGACAATAGGTACATACGAAATAATCTGTATTTGGGTCTTTTGAATTTCTTACAGGATTGAGGATATCCTTTTCGGTTTTCAAATGAAAATATCCTTGTTTTCGAAGTGCTGTAACAAGAGCTAAGCGCTCTTTGCTTCCGGGTTTCAGACTACGAATTTGTTTAACATTAGTGTTATTTGCATGATGCCTGAATAGATGTCTCGTAAAATGCGTAATAACATCTTGAAAACAAATGGGGCACATAGTTGGCCTCTCTCTAGCAGAAGGCTTCTTGGTATATTGATGATTGGCAACCACCTAGTTAAAAATGTAATTTTTAGATGTGCTACCATCTATGGTAAGAAGAGAGTACTGACATTAAATTTTGACTGAATCTAGTCAAGATGTCACTCTCTTCTTTTTTATCTTATAGCGGATATAGCTATTGACTTGTACGAGTTTGGAATTTTATTTATTGGATTCGAAAAGCCTAACTGATGAAGTCGAAAGACAGAAACCGGTCTTAGGATGTCGAATCTAATAAATTAAAATTCCTTACTGGTTTACTCAAAAAATGTAATTGTTTATTAGGAGAAATAGTTTTCTTAGTTAGAATTTTCGTTTTTTTTTGCTATAGCCATAGTTTATTATTTTAAATATTTTTAAAAATGTTTGATTAATTATTCAAACATCAAAATTAGATCAAATTTTTATTCAGAAACGTAATTAATGTGTGTACTTCTTATTGATAATGATTTAATAACTTACCAAAGGTAATGCAGTGACATATGTGGTTGGTCCTTTCGGAATTTTTGCCTTTGAGCCCTGACATTCTGAATCAAACTTTCTTTTATCTCCACTAGTATCCTTTACTGTACTCTATAATAAAAAAGTATATAAATATGTAGGAATACGAGATTCTGTAAAATTATTGACTTTACCTGTATTATTGGTTGAATATTGTCAACTTCCTTCACATTGCTGACATCAGCGAGTACATGTTTGATTTGCTCCTTGCAATATGTCTTCTTTACATCATCGACTTGCCAACTTTTTGAAATAGTGGCATCATTTGAAATGTCGAAGTCAACATCTAAAGATGAATTTGAAGATTCTGATGATGAATAATCCGTTGATGGTATGTACTCAGTTCCTGAACTTTCAAACTGTTCTGAATCATCTTTTACTTCGTTATCAATATCATATGTACTGTCTGGAATTTTAGATGACGTTGAATCTAATAACTGCGTAGGTAGTTCAGTTGTTACATTTTTTAAGGTAACGTAATCTCGATTAACTAAATTTTCAGATTCAGGTAAAAAATCCAAGTATGTAGTTATCTCAGGAGTTAGATTGTAGAAATTTTTTTCGTTTAAGCTCATTATATTTCCACATTGTGAACCTGAATCCGTAATATTAGGCATTGTGTAACATTCTTCAAGTTGTAAGTTATTTGCAAGACTGTAATTGCTCATCAAATTATCTGTCTGAGAAACTACTTCATAGGCAGTGGTTTGTGGAGTAGGTAATATGCATATTGATCGTTTTTCGTTTCTCGAAATGTTTAAATAGGTAGAGTGACTTTCTTCAGGTATAAAGTTGTAAGGGTCTAATTTTGAAAGAGATGAATCTTTTAGTGAGTTTTGGGTCAGATTAAATTCAGAGAAAGCAGTTCCATTGATTTGACTAATGTTACTATCAGATGATTTTTCAGTTATAGAAGATGTAGACATGTTAGAAATTTGAGAAATATTGATGGCTTCTTCGGTAACAGTGGCAATGTTATTCTCCATAGCTAGTTTTAGCAGAAATTCACTTCTTTTCATTTTTTTTAAACAAAGTTACACAAATTTCACAGAACACTATTTCAAAGTTTATATTATTACGAAAATAGTTCCTAAATTAAACTACTTGGGAAAACAATCGTTGCTTTTTATTATTTTCTATACAGGGTGTTTCATTAGGAAACGGAAATACATTAACGGTGAAAACAGTTCTACACATAAACAAAATGTATAAAATAAAATGCAGACATTGTAGGTTTACCATATTTAGTGAGAATACCCTGTAAACAAACTAATTCACGGAGCTTCCTTAAGTATCTTCAGCTTAGAGAGAAAAGTCAACAGAAAAATTACCTTCTGTTTCTATCTTTAAGGATTTATAGATCCAAAAATATTTATAACCATTTTTAACTTGCACAAAAAACTTTAAGGACCACGGCCTTTCTTTATGAATTGTATACGGTCTATAAACTATATATAATTTGTAACTTCAGTGCTCTGTTCAGTAGGTCGAGTACTACAAAATATAAAAAATTTTGAAAATTACTATTTTCCAAGTAGTTTCATTTTACGAACATTAAAAATGTAAAAGAAAGCAGAAGGAATCGTACTTTAAATACGGCAACCTCGCTGGGCTTCCTTAAGTCTACCTTCTATATTGTATTTATACACACTGGCTTCGTAAACACTCACTACTTGAGAAAACGCATAAAATTAATAGATACATAAAAATATTAAAATAGCTGAAGCTACCCCTCTCGCCTCCCTAACCTGGGCTTTTTTTCACCTTTAGTGTGTACTGGGCTTCGCATCGTACGATAGGCATGTATATATATCTTACATATTACATAAAAATCGCTTTAAACAAAATAACATGTAACACCGCGCATTAATGCTATAATATATATCTATATTCAGGCGATATATTAAGTATCTGCAGAGATATGCTTTTCGAGCGATATTTTAGAGTATATCCCACCTCCAACCTTACGTCTAAACCCCCGCGCCAAGAAAATGCAACTCAGTTTCACGCATTTCGGGCAGTAGACACGGTGGAATTTTTTTAACCTAATTATTGCCTCTTTAATAAAATGGAACGTTTAATTGAAAGCGTAAGGAAAAATCCATGTTTATGGAAAGTGGATGAAGAAGATTACAAAAATAATGAAATGAAGGAAGCAGCATGGAGAAAGGTTATAGTGGAATGCGATATACCAGATGGTACGTCCTAATTTATTTTTTTTTTTAAATAATAAAAAAAAGTCATGACAAATTTGCATAAATACATATTAGATAATAAGTATGTACAAGCGAATATATTATTTATAAACATTTATGTTTTTAATAACGGGAAAAGTTTAATATTTTCTATTACCTAGTCTAAATTTAGATACAATAATTATTCAATTATTTCAATAGCCGCGTTTTTTGCCAAGGAACAATCCCAATATTATTAAAATATCTACAGAATTCTTCTCGTATAAAAAAACCATCATTTGAGTATCTACAACCAGAATGAGCAATTGGCATTAGTTGACTATCATCTAAATTCTCAATTTCATTATCATTCATGTTGTAATAATTGTATTTGATTAAATAATTATGTAAGACACACGTTGCTTTCACTATTTTGTCGACAAGTTCAATACGGCATTCAAAGGGTCGTCTAAAACGATAATTATACAATCTTCTGGATTCCGACAATTTTGATTTCGGATAAGCACGCATTAAATTAGTCATCAAAGGAAATGCTTCGTCCCCAACAAAAACGTAAAGCATTTCAATTCCCCCAGGATAGAGGGTTTCTTCAGGAGGTAAATTCAGTTCTCCATTTTTTAGTTTGATTCCAAATATACTATCTTTTAAAATTCCACTGTCACTAAATCTACCCATAGATCCTACATCTGTATATACGAATTTCCGGTTTGAATCAACAACAGCTAGTAGAACAATCGAAAATGTTTTTTTGTAATTAAAAAAATTGGACCCAGAATTAGGAGGTGCTTTTATAGATACATGCTTGCCATCGATTGCACCTACGCAATGATCAAATTGACAGTTGTCCTTAAAATCATTTGCAATTTTTATCCGATCGCTTGTAGTAGGCTCCGCTAGTACTTGTGATCAAAGGTTGTTCCACAACGCATCACAAACCTCTTCTACAATTTCTGAAACAGTTCTTTCGCCCATTCTATAACTATATGCCATTGCTTTGAATGAGTCACCCGAAGCCAAGCCTACAAAAAATGAAACATTTATTTAATTTGCTCTAGTGAAAGAAGCCAAAAGTCTGTGGAAGAAACTGCGAGATGGCCACAGACAGGCTTTAAATAAGAAGAAAACAACCACAGGCCAAGCAGCAGGGAGTGATAAACTTTGGAAATACGAAAAACAGATGAGTTTTATTGTTCCACATTTAGCAAACAGACAAAGAAGCACCAGCGCTACATCTATTCAAGCTTCACAATTGGCAGAAACTGATGAATCACTAGAAAATACACGCGATGCCGAAGACGATTCCCAATCGACCACAACAAATAAGGAAATAGAGCAAACAAACTATAATTACAATAGTTCGCTAAATAAAAGAAAAAATGATAAACTGATTGAATATCTGGAATACGAGCAAAAAAGAAGGGATCAAAAGTCGGTAGCAAGAGACCAGTTGAGGCAAAAGCTATTAAGTATGAAGCGCAAGGAAGATACAGCACTTAAAAAATTCTTTGATAGCATGTACGAACAAACTTATTCTCTACCTGAACATCTACAAATGAAGGTCCAGCGGAAAATTTTTAATACTGTGATGGAGGCCCGAGAAGAACACATACAGCATCAGACACATCACACAAATAGTGCTACATGTGAAGAATATTTTGAAATCCCTGTCTTCTCTCCAACGGATACCTCATGTTCTTCAAACACAACCTCACAGTCAACCACCAACGTTCTCTCTCCTGGAAATTTGACTTACACGGAGTTGTAATTTTTCTTGATTAAATTTTTTTGTTTGATGTTTTGTTTTATGTTTGATGTTTTGTTTTATGTTTTGATTAAACATAACTTTATTGAATACGTTAGTTTTTTTTAATGCCACTTATAAAATTGATACTCACCTTAAAGTAACTGCTAGTCGCTCTAGCGAACTAATGCTTCCTCGTAGCTTTGTATTTTTCTTTTTTATGTCATCTTTTATTAAATCATGTAGTTCAAAAAATTTTATTCGGTCCATGCGAAAATAATTCGTAAAATTTTCATCACTTAGATCATCAAAGAGTCTAAATTCACCCCTTTCTTTACGAAATTTAATTGGATATCCAGAATCTAGGCGTTTTCTTTTTATTAGCAATAATTAACGCCAAATCATTGTCACATTTTGCTTCTTCATCTTCTGAAGAGCTATCAAGGGTATCAAGTACTATTTCGACGAAGTTTTCCATTTTTAAACGGCACAAACTAACACAACCTATCGCTATGCCTACTGAAATAGTACTAAATATAAAATTTTTATATCCTAATCTGCTGCACGCTTAATATAATATGATATTATATCTCATTATAGAGCTATAATATATATTATATTATCGCTCGTAATCCGCAGCCTGCTTTACATGTTTAAAATCGTAAGATGTTGCTAAGGACACGTAAAATTTTTGTAGTAGAAATTAATTTTGATAACAATTGTCTCGAATAAATATTCATGAAAATAACTGGTGGCTCCTCTGTCGGATTAGTTTTCCTATCCCGACTAATCGGCGGCCTTAAGTAACGGTGCACTTGCTTGAGATACCTAATAAAAAAATGGACAAAATATATTTCTCAAGACCAAGTAAAAATTGAACCTAATCCAAGAATGAAATTTTAGGGAGCGTCCAACTAGAACAAATTCATTTCAAAAATGAACAAGAAGAAATACATGTTAAGGATGAAAGTGAGCAAGGTTTAGAAGATGAGAATACCAAGATTGAAAAGAAATTCAGATGCAAAATGTGTGATAAATTATTTACTCAGAAGCGCTATCTAAAGAGACATTTACTAATTCATACTGCTGAAAAGAATTTCAAGTGTAACACTTGTGATAAATCATTTATTGAGAAAGGCAACTTAAAGAAACATTTACTAACTCATTCTGGTGATAAGAATTTTAAATGTAATGTTTGTAAAAAATCATTTACTCAGAAGTCACATCTGAACGAACACTTACTAATTCATTCCGGTGATAACAATTTTAAATGTAACGTTTGTAAAAAATCATTTACTCAGAAGTCATATCTGAAAAAACATTTACTAATTCATTCTGGTGATAAGAATTTTAAGTGCAACATTTGTAAAAAATCATTTATGCGGAAAGGCGACTTAAAGAAACATTTACTAATTCATTCTGGTGATAAGAATTTTAAGTGCAATATTTGTAAAAAATCATTTATTCAGAAAGGCGACTTAAAGAAACATTTATTAATTCATTCTGGTGATACGAATTTTAAATGTACCGTTTGTAAAAAATCATTTAATCAGAAGTCAAATCTGGACAGACATTTACTAATTCATTCTGGTGATAAGAATTCTAAGTGCAACATTTGTGAAAAATCATTTATTCGGAAAGACGACTTAAAGAAACATTTACAGAGTCATTCTGGTGATAAGAATTTTAAGTGCAACATTTGTGAAAAATCATTTATTCGGAAAGGCAACGTAAAGATACATTTACTAATTCATTCTGGAGATACGAATTTTAAATGTAACATTTGTAAAAAATCATTTAATCAGAAGTCAAATCTGAACACACATTTACTAATTCATTCTGGTGATAAGAATTTTGAATGTAACGTTTGTAAAAAATCATTTACTCATAAATCATATCTGAAAAAACATTTGCTAACTCATTCTGGTGATAAGAATTGTAAGTGCAACATTTGTAAAAAATCATTTATTCGGAAAGGCGACTTAAAGAAACATTTACTAATTCATTCTGGTGATAAGAAATAAATAAAAATTTGTTGATTCAGATAAAAAGAGTTTGAAATGCAATAAAATTGTTTATTGTATTTTATAACAAAAATAAATAAATATTGTAATAATATTAGCTATTATTACTTTAAAATTTAATTTCTATTTAAATAATGTGAAATATGAAATTTTTGAATCTTGTTAGCTAATTTCAAAATAAATAATTTGTTATTTAATTTTAATATTTTTGTTAATACCCCCACGACTATTCTCAAATTTGTGTTGTATCTCCTTAAGAGTCCGTACCCTGGTCAAAATTTATATGCCTGTAGAGTGCTAGAAAATGTACGATTACTTCAAAACGGTGTTATTTAAAAAAATTAGATAAACACTGGAATGAAGATAAAAACCTGTTTTAAGATCCTACTGTAATATGTTTTCAAAATATTGTACCATTTTTTTTACTATCGGTAGTGAAAGTATCCCAAATAGACCAACTTTGAGAATTTTTTTTATAAAATTTGGCAAATAAATTTAAAAAAATATTACAGTACGATCCTCACTTGCACATTTATCTTTCATTTGACACTAGGTTGAAAAAGATTGAACAAAAATTACTCAAAAATCTATGTCATGCACGAAACCTCTGCATGAGTAATCAACATTATAAATATGAAAATATTTTGTAATTTCTTATCGCTGCTCCTTTAAATTTCGGTGTTTCTACGCCCACTGCATATTAACAGGGTCGGATTCGGTTCTGTGTGTTTATATAAACATTTTCAAATATGTGTAGATTGTAGATAGTTGTAATTAATATCGAACTATTATGTACTGCAGTGATGTGAGATTTGATGTATTAAAAAAGTAATGTTATTTGAATGAATTTCACATGAAAACTGAAAAGTGAAATATTAAAATGAAAAATGAAAAGTGAAATATGAAAATGAAAAATGAAAAATGAAAAATGAAAAATGAAAAATGAAAAATGAAAAATGAGAAATGAAAAGTGAAAATGACAATAATTAGTAAACCATGTGAAGTTGGAACGGGCAGCTAGATTGGAATAAAAACAACCCTTATGATTTTGCCTAATAGTTATATTTACAAAAATAAACCGCAATCAAATAAATTAAGATTATTCAAATCTTTGAATTTTTCTTTGGCCCGATCTTCGTTATTTCTCCCCCAAGCAATTGCTCTCGAAAAAACTTCTTCATACAGGAAACTTTTCACTGTAGAAGCACAACTGGTCTTTGGAAGCATTCGGCAAATTTTTCCAAAATTGGATGAAGTTAACAATTTCTTTCTCAATTGCTTCCATTGAGAAGAGTATGCCTGTAACCTCGTGCTTTCTTCTATTGATTTAAGCTCATTTTCATTTTTGTTAAACAATTTTTTCAAGAACATATCTTTGAAACTATTGAACGTTTGATCATCCATGTCTGGTTTAGTACAGTGCTCACCGTATTGATCATCAGGACCATGTTTTTCTTTAGGGAAAATTAATCTCTTTCGACTTTTTACATTTTTTTGGTTTAATTTGATACTAAGTTGTTCGTTTTTCTTAATATTTTTTCCGGGACTATAGCCACTAATGTGTTTATATGTTTTATACAATGACATCCTTGTATTTTTTGCTATCATATCATTAAATTGTTCTACAACATTGTTGTCGACATTTTCTAAAAGACTTCTAGAATGTCCCGCTAGATATCTTACCGCATTTATGAGTTTTTCTTCAATGCCCCACAATTTAAAGTCTTCGATGAAATTTTGTTCATCAGGATTAGCCTTTGTACAAAAATATTTTAATTCTGCACAACTTTTGTGTTCTCCAAAAATGTGACTAACACTATTTAAAATATCTTTCTTAAGATTTAGAACCTTTTCATCCTGTGACTTTCCGGTTTCTTTGTTCCTATATAACATTGCCTTAGAAATGGAGGACCTAATTTTTAAAATACGATTTAAAAGAATTTTTTATAAATTTCCTGGAACTCCTCTAACTTTTGTAACTTCTTTAACTTTATTACAGTAATTCCTTAATAAATGATTTCGGCACTCTATTTTTTCAACTGTTACGTTCTCATATGGTCTACTATCTATTATAGTGCTGTAACCGATTATATTTTAAAATATTCTTTTGTTTCTTTCTCCTAGAAGATAAACGCAAACGCGTTTTATCTCCTTTCCTTTCTGCATCCATATTCATTCACCTATTATAACCACCACCCTTTCACTAGCACTAAATGTACAGTTTACCTATTTTCAATTGCAGAACGTATGTAAATAAACCCATCCCGAGTTATAGGGCGTAGAAAATTACGATTTTCACTACAAAAATCGTACATTTCAAAAAGTTTTTTAAATATAACCGAAAATCTGTTAGTATTAACAATTAAAATTATTTTGATTTTTCTACGATTAATTCGAAGGAAGATATGGCAATTCAAAAATGGGTGTTTAAAGAAACTGGATCGTTCTAGCGTAAATATCTGGAAAAATATGACTTCCACAAAAAAAAATGTATATAACATCCTAATGAGAGAACAATATTGGGAACATTTTAAGACCATCCAGAACCGTTTAACATAAGCAGAAAAAAGTTATGGACAAAATAAATTTGTTTCAAATTTTTTTACGCCATTTTTTTAGCGCTATCTAGACTGTGGTAGTTGAAAAAAAATCCTTTTGCAGAAAGTCGTAACATATGTTTCTACAATTGACTAGTAATTTTTAGCCCTATGGGATAATTAGTTTTTAAGTTTTGGTCTGTTAAAGTTGAGCTAAATTTTTTTTTCAATTTTTGACCACTAGCGTGAAAAGTATTGGTTATTGGAAAAAATTTAAAGAGACAAGACTTTTAGTTCTTCCGAATAATTTCCATTTTTTTTTATCTTTTGCCTGTAACGAGATATGGCCGTTTGAAATTGCGTACATTTCTATTTATAACCGTCAATGTCATTTTTTCGGGTGAAATATTGAAAAAACGGTCATTCCAATGAAAAAGTTTGTCATAACATGACATTTCGAAGATATCTTAAGCTTTAAAATTGTATTTCTGGTCACTATTTTCGTTCCTCTCTTTCTAAATTTGCAATGTTCGGCCTTTAATTAATATTTACCAACCCCAAAAACATAAATAATGATATTTTTACCTATAGGTAACTTAAATTTATATTCCTCCAGGTATATTGTAAATATATTTTTTTAAGTATAACTATTGTGCAAAATCATAATAGAGTTGTTTTTATTCCAAACTAGCTGACCGTTCCGGCTTCGCACAGTTGTACGTCTATAGATTTGATATTTCTTATTTCATCCTACAAAGACAACGCCAACGATTGTTTGTACCCGTGCCCGACTAAATTAAATACGTATTACGTATTCGATATTCGACAATCGTCAAATCTTTTGAATACGGCCTCCAAAAATTTGCGGAGTAGGAATAGCTTGCGATCCGCCCACCGCGCTACCCCTCCTCACGCCGACCCCGGAGAGATCCCCGAGCAGTGTGCAGGTGACGGACTCTTAAATCTTTTTGATCTCAGGGATTATTTAATTGTGAGTTCAAATTCTTAGAGCTCCCTTTTAATTTACGCTACTGATTTTCCCTGTGCTTTTCTAGAAAATAAAATGTTGGTTCAACAATTAACACGTTGGCGGACACACATTTCCTTGGGGGCACGCGGACTGCTCGTGCAGTTCATTTTGATATATGATTAGGTGGTACATGAACTGCAAAAGCAGTCATTTTATGTATGCAAATACGTAGAGATATAATTTGTGCGTCCCGCTAGAGCAATATTTTCATTTTTAGCGGGATTTTGGAGGCGTGGTGGGGTGAGGCAGGCACGTTTGAAGATACGATACGCTGTTCACATGTAATGGATAATTTTCGGTTTGTCTGTTACAATTATATTCTCGAAATAAGTATGGATGAAAAAGATGTAGAAAACCTTTTAAAGTGGTACAACGAATTGGACAGTGACGAAGAGAATGGAACTGAATCGAGTGGTGAGTAGAATGATTTCATATAACGATTTTATTTAAAAATCTTATATTTCGTAGGTGATGAAAGTGGACTTCCAAATTCGCCTGTTGATCCTTTTCACGATAGTGACAATATGACAGACGACCCTACATACAACCAACAGGATGATTCAAGTTCCAACTCTGAAGATGGAAATGATGATAATGATGGAAATGTAGGAATTGTGGAACGTGAGAATTTGACGATGTCGGAGGAAGAGAATTTGGACAACAATGGAGTTGAGGGAGGTGACTGGGTAAACAATACTATCGAGATACCAAATGTTTCATTCAATAACAATGAAAGTGGTATAAAGATTGATGTTATCCCTGCAACATCAACACCAATGGATGTGATCAGTAAAATATGGTCTTCAGAAGTCGAAGAATTATTATTAGTATCTACCAACAGATATGGCAAAGAGCTTGTATTGAAAAATCGACCTAAAAAACGGGGTAGTAGAAGCAAAAATTTTCAGGAGGTAGACATAGAAGAATTAAGAATATTCATAGGTCTTTGTCTTCTAGGAGGCCAAATTAAATTTCCTTCATTGCGAAAGATATTTACTCTTGATCCACTATACTATCATCCTATTTTTAGTAATAAAATGTGTGGACTTAGGTTCGAAGAAATTCTAAGATCATTCTCATGTGAACATCTCGCAGGTGGTGATGACGCTCTTAAGAAAATTAACCCTTTGACGAGACTGATAATAGATAATAGTCAATCCGCTGTGTATCCTTGTGAGCAACTCTCTCTGGATGAATCTCTTTTATTGTTTAGAGGACGTCTGAAATTTAGACAATATATCAAAGAAAAGAAAGCTAAGTATGGTATAAAACTTTATGAATTATGTACCCCCGATGGATTTGTCTTGAATGTGGAGATATACAAAGGAAAACAAATGATTACTGAAAATCCTAGCAAATCTAAATTGGAAATTTTGGTTTTGAAACTTATGCAACCATACTTAGATAAAGGCCATCATTTGTTCATGGATAATTATTATAATGGTATAGGAATGTCCAACACATTACTCAGTAGAAAGACTCATTCAACAGGTACATTAAGGAAGAATAGGAAAGGTGTATGTGATGATATTTTCAAGGCGAAATTGAAAAAGGGTCAACACATTTGGAAACGTCAAAATAATATTTATATATCCAAATGGAAAGACAAGCGAGCTGTCTATTCTAGTACCACAGGTTACCATCCGTCATTAGTCACTGTGTCGTATCGGTATGGAAAAGAAAAAATAAAACCTTTGCAGATTTCCGAATATAACAAATACATGTCTGGTATTGATCGCTGTGATCAGATGATAGCTTACTATTCGAGTCCCAGAAAAACTGTGAGATGGTACAAGAAAGTTATGTTCCATCTGCTGGATATTGCTGTATGGAACTCTTTCTACATCTACAAAAAAAAGGTAGGCAAGAACATACAATTTATAACATTCAGAGATTCTCTAATAAGATCCCTGCTCGGTGTACCCCAGGATGAAAAAAACGGCAGAAGATACGCTATAAACCATCTAATAGACATTTCATTCCACTACCAGTAGAAAGAAGCAACCATTACCAGGAAAAAATTCCGCACCCACCCAATTTCAAAAGAAAAACATATTTCCTGAGATGCGTTCATTGCAGAAGGAACAAGTTGAACAAGGCTACCTCATGGAGATGTCGTGATTCCGAGAGCAAAGTACCCCTCTGTCCAGGCGAATGTTTTGAGGCATGGCATAGAAAATTAATACAATTTTTTTAATATTCTTGTTTTTTACCGTTTTGTATTCATTATTTTTTCGTGAATAAATGTTTATTTTTAGATAGAATTATTTATTTTATTGTTCGCTATTGCAGTCCTTGCGCCTTCAGATTCCAATTTGGTTCCAACCAGTGCAGAAGCTGCAATTGCAGTCGGCTGCTATTGCAGTCGTTGAACCACAACTTCACTTTTGTGGATGTTAGCGGACATTGACTGTCATAACAGTCCTATTTTTTCTTATCATAGAAGCATAGCTCATCCAGTTGCGAACGTATAGGGATACAAATTTCATTTTTATCACCACCAGATTCAGATATATCGCTGTGCGCGTTCATGTCCATCCTCGATTTCGGATATGTCCGCCAACGTGTTAAATGAGTTTATTTAATAAAGAATGTGGAAAAACATGAACACAGACCAGACTAAATTTAATGAGATGAGTTACTTGCACGCACATTTGAATTTGGCGCAATAAATTTTTAAAGACTAAGGTTGGCACACCGATCTCCTAAGACCGTAATTGACTAACCTGTCTGTCTTAAACGCACAACACGTGTCCCACACTTTATTATTAGTATAAGCACGTTGTAATTGAAATGAAAAGTTTATACCTTCAACTATTTGTGCTTGATCTTCTTCTAACTCGTACAACCAGTGATATATTGTGGCTAGACTTCTATAGTCTATTTTTATGTATGAGAGAGTATTTAAATAATAAAGCGTTCGTAATCCATAGGCGTACCACTTCTTTTAGTAGACAGTTAAAATATTTTGTGAAGTTATACCTCGAGTATTTTCGTATGAAATAACCTTTGTATAAATATAATAAATATATCGGTTGTACACTTATATTTTCACCTAATTAACCTGCTTATAACTTCTAAGCAGCTGAAGGTAAAAAAGTGCAATTTTTTCTAAAATATTTTATTTTTCCACAAGGTATGTTAAGAACATTGTGTCAAACGGGTTATGTAGGTATAAGGGTTTAAACTTTGACTTTTAAACAACGTTACGTTCATAAATAATAATTTTAATATAAAAACTACTTCTTACCTACAAATCCAAATCAGAAGATGAACTGTCGCAACCAATATTTACAATGAGTGGCTCGATCATTTCATCAGTAATATTGTCCAACTTCTACATTTTCTCTTCTTCTTTAATCGTATGATTTACTGCCTTTTTCCAGTTTTCAGGCTTCACATTATTTACAGCCTCCAAAAACAACTGTTTAACATCACTCATTTTAAAAGAATTATTTTTTCTTGAAACTTCTCCCTTTATCTGTGCCCATATCAGTTCAATCGGGTTTACTTCGCAATGATATGGTGGTGATCTAACCACCGTCGTCCCACGATTTTTTGCAATTTCATCAATTTCATATTTTTTTAATTTCTCTTTATGAAGGGAACACAAATGATACAGTTCTCTTCTCACAGAACCGGGATGGAACTTAATATTCTTTGAATTTAGCCAATTCTGTAAATCTTTTTTTACCACTTGGTTGTGGGCATTTTTTTTGTAAGTCTCGAGTGATAACTTGCATTATCCATTACTATTATACAGTTCTGAGGAAGAAGATCTATCATTTGTTCGAACCACTCTTTAAAGACATCAGCATTCATGTCCTCATGGTAGTCACCGGTACGAGTAGATTCAAAAGTCAATAAACCACCTTTAACAAAACCGTTTGAACTACCGATGTGTACTATTATCAGTCTGCGCCCCTTTCCTGATGGTGGATTTAAACCAGTAGATAAATTATTTAAAAAAGCCTGTCTTCGACTTGTAACAGTTTCATCTTGCCAAAATTTATTTGGTGTATGTCCCTCGTTGATCCATGTTTCATCTAAATAAAATATATTTCTTCTTTGGTTTCTCATTTCTTTTATAGTCCTTAGGTAATTTCTTCTCCATACTACAATATCGCTTCTTTCTATTAAAATAGACTTTCTGGAATGCTTTTTCCATAGAAAACCTATTTCTTTTAAAAGTTTCCATAGTGTGCTTCGACTCATTTCAGGGTAATCCTTATCATCTCGAACCGTGGCAAGAACTTTGTCTACTGTCGGAAATTCTTTTCTAAAGAAGTCGAAGTCTTTCTTTCAAATGATTTTCTATTTGAAATTTTGGTTTTCCTGGAGCTTTACGTGCTGTTTGAAACTCGCCACATTTCTCTTCTTTAACAACTCTGTAAATCGTAGATTTCCCAACACCAAGCGTACTACTAACTAATTCCACTGTGTCATCAACACTTTTACATAAATGTTTGTCTGTAAATGATTTAAAACAATTAAATAAAGGACCGATTTTTTGTCGTTTACGCGGTACTTCCAAATTTTCCATGAGCACACTAGAATTCACAATAGACTGCACACTGCACCTTGCATGTTGCAACTAAACGACATTTAGTAAGCTGTCAAGAATACACAACTGGACCTCCTCACTAAATGGAAAATCTACAATCGCATTTTCGTTGAAATTTGTTGGTAAGGGATTTATCTACTTATAATTCGATTACTGTAAGAAATTCTTGGAATTAAAATAAAACAAAATTGGCAAATAGGTACTTATTGAAAATAATCTTAAGATACGGCTATGTTATCTTTAATACACAGGGCTTTTGGTCTGTCCAAACCTTTTTCTATTGTTCTGTACAGCTTATGGTTATAAAAGACCAATAAAAGACCCAAAACTTGTATTAGCTCAGGTACATTTATGACAATTTTAGGAAATATTTAGATTATTCCGTAAAAATATTTAAAATGACCGTACTAAGTTTTGCATTAGAAATGCTGTTTTATTACTCTCTCATACATAAAAATAGACCATAGTGATGTGATATTTCCAACTTTGTTGATTCTTCAAGTGATATATGCTCGATTTGAGCAAATTATTCAGATCACAATTCTCAGGATACACAAAAATATAAAAGCAATACCTTCCAGGCAAGTTTTTGTTTAAATACTATTTTAGATTCTCCACTTACTAATTACTAAACATAGTCGCAGTTATCATTAGACTTCCAGAATATAAAGGTTATTTTTTTATTTCATTAACTTCTTCTTTTAAAATTTCGATTAATAATTTTTGTAAAATTTTCTATCTCCCCTTTCTACCATTTTTTTTCTGTTGCTATGTTACCTTCTGACGTCATACAGAAACTCCCAAATTGTTTCTGAATTTGTTCTAAGTATTTCAAAATTTTGATTCTAATATATTTTATTATCAATTTTATGTGTTTTGATTTTCATAATTTTAATTATAACAATTAACATACTTCTCCTTTATATTCTGGTGTCTAATTTTATACATTTTATTAATTTATAATTTAGTTCCAAAGTTGGTATCTGCATTTCATTTTAAATAGTTGTCACAACTTTTATTTTATTTTGCTATACAGGTTGTCCTGACATTATAATTTGGTATAAAGATTGTTCCGAAAATAAATTGTTAAAAATTTTTGAATTTTGAATATTATTTAATTTTGATTTTAATTTTTAGGTTAATATCAGAACTCTTCAAAAGGATTTTCACTATAATATTGATCTCACATTAAATCCTTCCCTTAGGTAAGTTAACCTTTAACTTTTTTCTTTATCAATAAAATAACATTTTGTTTATTCTTTTAAATTTTATTTTAATAGTACTATTTCTTTATTTTTAGGTGATGTTTCATTTATTATTTAACCTGACAAGATGTTTTTAAGAGGAAATATTGAATTTGGCATAGCCTGGGTATTTGGTTTTCTTTAATTTTTAATTTAATTTCATCTAAATGTTATAATTTTAATAACGTTAAAATTCCAATTCAAATTCCCCCACATTATTTAAATTTATAATATGCTGGTCTCTTTTAAAATATTATTCTATACTCTTATGTAACATTATTAACTTCACAATATATTGTCATGATTTATTATATTTTTTTAATTGTTAATATTAATAGTAATAATAATGTTTATTACGTAAAGTTTACAAAAAGAAATTTTTAAAAAAGTACAATTTGTGATAAACTAACTTCTTAATTTGGACTTAAATAATTTAAACTCATTTTTTCTAAAAAAAAACCCAATTTATTTATGTCTATTCTCTTTGATAGCTCAAATTATAATCATCGTACAATAATTCATATAACCTAAAAACATATATCAATTCCCATCTATCAGCGCAAAGTACTTCAGGTAGCAATACAGTGTTATTGCTGATTAAACAGTATTCATAAGTCAATAACACTATACCTGGACTGGAGTCGATGCTCAAATAGAGGAAATTGTGAAATATACTAACTAACTAAATAATTATTAAATATCTAAAATAATAAATATCATTACACCTCCAAAGGGCGAGAAAAAAAAATGTTTAGACGTCTATAAACATTTTTTTTTTAATATTTATTATTCATGATATAACTTAATCCTATTTTTATGTACTTCTATAAGCTTATCATTAACATTAATAACTACATTAGGGGACTTTTGTTCAATAATTTCATATGGACCCTTAAATAATGGTTCCAACTTAGTCCCAGCATCGTTTCTTAAAAAACCTACTTTATAATTTGCAATTTTTGTTTTCTTGTCATAACTTTCCTTCCTTTTGTCTTTTGATAACATTAAATTATTTCTCGCATCATCAGAAGCTGTTTGAATTCTATATTTTAGTTCAATAGGGTAATCATCAAAATTATAAATAGTATCAATTTGATCAGTTAAATTAGATGGCAAAGTAGCTGTTTTTCCAAATACAAGTTCATGTGGTGTATATTTGGTTTAGAAATTAAGGGGTGGGGGGCACACATATCGCTAGGCGCCGAGGAATCGGTAAAAGGGGCATAGGTATTTAAATTAAAACCGCAGATTAGAGAGTTACAGATAGGAAGGTCAGAAAAGACAAACGAAATTAGACCGAGATAGAGTCGCAAGCCAATTTAAAACCCCCTTTGAAGGCTGTCAGCAGTCTATGTGTCAGATAGAATATTTATTCGGATAATTCAGTGTTCTACAGAATTTGTACAGTATGTGTCACTAAGTTGGAACCATATGGAAAACTTTTTTATTACTAATTTTAGGAAGAAAAGTTATTCCTTATAAAAAGTTCTGCATATTCTAAAACCTAAAATGCAACTATCAGATATCAAATTATTGCAGTTGTATACGAGGTTTTATTACTAGTTATGTCAAAGCACATGAGAGTAAGGAGATTATCGACAGTAATATCCCAAGACCTTGACAAATAGCCGACTATTTTTGTTGCATCTAAATTTCGAGTTTATTTTAGGATCAATTCGTCGAGACTTAATTTTGGCATTAATAATCTGAATAACTCCCGAGAGCTTTAGCTCGAGGGAGTTATTCTTTGACTATTAATGCCAAAATTGTTGAGACAAATTGTAAAATATACGAGAAATTTAGTAGCAATAAAAATAGTAGCTAATTTTTCAAGGTCGCGTTATATTTAATAAGACTATTTCCCGAGTCAAAAAAATTTCTGTACGTAAGATTTAAATCTTAAATCAGAAAAACTGTTTTTAAAAACTTTAATATTTTTAAGAACTTTTACAAATACAAAATATGATAACTGACTATAAATGTGGCTAAGCAAGGAATGAATTTATTTTATTAAAACGAAAAGAAAGATTGCAAGCTGGAGATAAGGCTTCCTATGAATCTCCTTGGCTGCTCTCGTCTATTCAGCACTATTCCTAGAATTTGAATATATAACTCGTACGTATAAATACCGTCCTTCAGTTGAATATTGAGGACGATGATCAAATAGCCGAATATTTACCACCAAGGTGAATAGTCGCTTTATTTTGTTTTGATTGGCTGCGTCAAATCAGTTTCCAAGCACGTGATTGGTTAAAAATTGATATTTGACAGGCAAGGGAAATAATCAGAAATGAAGATCCAAACAATTTCTCAATAACAATCTATCTTTAAAAATATTCACGTGACATTTTCTACATTTAGAGAAACTTGGAACACACTGTATATTACAATAGCATATTCAATCATTTTAAGTTTCTAATCATTATTTATGCCCAAAAATAAAAATATATCTCAGAACACTATGACAGCAAAAACCTTAGATCATACAGGGTGTTTCCAAATGACACAACGTCTGGCTGTAGATACCTCTCGTAAAATTGGACAAAATGATATAAGGAATGAGGGGTTCAACTCGATTACTTTTCGAAATACAGGGCGTTAAATTAAAAAAAAATAAATGTTTTTATTTAAAAACTTTAAAACGTATTAATATATAAATTTGAAATTTAGCAGGTCGTTTTTAAATTCAAAAAGACATATTTCAGTAAAAAATCATGTTTCATATCTAGATTCAGTGGCGTGCAGATAGAAGGGTATATCCCCTTTTCCCAACCATTTTCTACGCCCATGGCATTTGAAGCTATTTTTATTTTTTTGTATTGCTTAACAGTTTTCAAGTAAAAAACGAATAACCTTTACATACCGAAAATCTTGTGGTTTTTAAGATATTTAATGTTTTTATGAAGTCTGTAAGATATCTTTTATTAATGAAATAACCAACAATATTTTTCTTGGATTTCTTTAATAATTTTTGTCTTATTTTTTAATAACCACTAGATACTAGACACTATACAAAAGTCTTGTGGTTATAAAAAAGAAAAATATTGTTGGTTATTTCATTAATAAAAGATCTTACAGACTTCATAAAAACATTAAATATCTTAAAAACCACAAGATTTTCGGTATGTAAAGGTTATTCGTTTTTTACTTGAAAACTGTTAAGCAATACAAAAAAAAATAAAAATAGCTTCAAATACCATGGGCGTAGAAAATGGTTGGGAAAAGGGGATATACTCTTCTAATTGCACGCCACTGGATCTAGGTATGAAACATGATTTTTTTACTAAAATATGTATTTTTACATTTAAAAACGACCTGCTAAATTTCAAATTAATATATTAATCCGTTTTAAAGTTTTTAAATAAAAACATTTATTTTTTTTAACTTTAAGAGCAAAATTTTAATAACCTTTTAAGCCTTTAGTTTTAGTCGGATTTTTGTGAAATTTTCAGGAAATACTAATAATTACAAAACTTAGGGTGGAGAAATCTTGATTTTTTTGTAAACCTTTGAAAAGTATTTATTTTGTTAATTTTGAATGGAAAATCACAAAAAGAAATATCCGCGCCATTCTGCATTAAATCTATGAAAATTTGCTCCTATTTGTTTAAAAAAATATCAAGTAGTTTTTAAATAATATGGTTTCCCACTTTTTTCTTAAATATCTTTGTAAAGTGCTGCCACATCGTTACATACATTTAAAGCTGTCGAGAAATATTCCATGGCCAAGTGTTCCCAGTGGCGCGCATATAAATACAAGTTTATATTAGAAAATCCTCATAAAATAGAAGTGAAATTTTCTTCTCACAAGAACTCCGGTTGCCACTTAACGCCCTGTATTTCGAAAAGTAATCGAGTTGGACCCCTCATTCCTTATATCATTTTGTCCAGACGTTGTAAGTGTCATTTGGAAACACCCTGTATATACTAGAAACGGCACTCAGGTTATTTGTTTTGGTGTACAGGGGGGAGTTTAGAGTACTAATCCACTGATTGGTAGATTTCAAATTTCGACGACCCGCTTATATCTTAAAGTTAGACAGATGTCAGATATTTTGTTTTTTGGGAATTATTGTGCCAATCTTGTGTATTTTTATAGTTTTTTGAAAGTTTTTTTCTATGTACAATTAGTTTAGAGAACAGCATTTCTCAACAAAATGCCAAAGTCTTGTTAAGTGTACAACATCAAGTTTGAGAAAGGTGCTGTCAGATCTTTTCATAGGAATGTATTCCATAGACGTGCTGTTGGATAGGAAGTGAAAATAAGAACTAAACGTAAATTATGTATACCTACTTTATTTGAATTGTAAATGAATTGTTTAAATAAATATCTATCTAATTATATGTCAATTTATGTTTTATTAAAATAAACCATGTTCATCCGTAAATTTTTCATTTATTACTCAACCCAATCTATACGAAGATACATTTTGACGTATCTTTTGTATTAATATACCTACCAACTTTTCATTTTGTTTTTTCTGTATTATCGAGTTTATAATCAATGGGATTTTTAATTTGATATAAAAAAATATTTGAGTTGTTGATTGAATTGACATAATTGCTAGGTTTAATTATTGTTGCCAATTACGATTTGAAACCTAGAAAGGCGATCATTGATATCATGATAAAATTAGCCAAGAAAATTTAATCACAACGTGAATAGAATGTATGATTATTTTCAAATATACGGGTCTATTGCTGGCTACCAAATGAATAATACAATTATGTATGACATAAAAATAACATCTACAAAATTAATACTAGATACATAATAGTTATTTGTGCAACCAGTTGGGAAAAATAGTGTTTCACACAATATTTTTTCTAATTTTGAATAGGATGTGATTATTTGAATTCAAATTTAAAGTATTTAAAACGTCCCTACGAGCGTCCCTCGTAGATTCCTTTTAAGTCGCCTAGTAAAATTGGAGATGTTTATTTGTTACTATGGAAGCAAGTATTGTTTAATGTCATGTTTCGTGATTTTGATTGTCAAAAGAAGTAGCAATTAAAAATCGTTTTTCTTCTCGTAAATAATTCATTCACTATTTTTCAAAGTAGAAGAATAGACCCATCTCATATCTCGCATTTTAGCTAGAGCTTGTGCGCGAAAAAGCGGCGGGCGGTTTGAATCTAGTAACTTTTATACCTATCCTTGTCTGATTTTACCCCAATTATTTTTATTGGGTTGGCCGTTTTGATACGTGTACGTGCTTTATTGTTATTGTTGATATTGTAACAAATAAAAATTAAAATATGGATAAACAAATTACAAATACAAGAAAAAGAAAGCGTACACATAAACCAAAAGAGTTATTGTACAATCTAAACGCATCGCGTCAACAGTGTACTTCAAAAATTCAAGGGAAACGACAAAAAATTTGCCTTGTTAGAAAGTATTTTTGGTGGCTTTTGAATTCTTTTTTAGGTCTAAAAAGGGACAAATTGGAGTTGTTCAAAAACATTTATACAAGGGAAAAGTCACAAAAAATCACAAACTAACCCCTTTAAATGAATTTTTCCTGACATTAATGAAATTAAGAAGAGGATGTGACTACGAAATGTCAGTTATGTTTAATATTTCAAAAAGTGCTGCTGGTAAGATTTTTTTGGCGTGGATAAATTTAATGTACGTCAGATTAGCAAAATTAAATACAAACGAACGTCAACATTGAAGGCTCTTATAATGATAACCTGAGCAGAGCCATAATTTTCGTTTCAGGTACACTATTTTCATAGTAATTTTGTTTCAACTATAATACAAAATAATATATTTTCAGGTTCCATATCAGACAAAAAAATTGTTGAAGGAAGTTCTTAAAAGAAAAGTGGAAATTGGAATGGAGAAAATGTAATTTTAGCCGATAAAGGGTTTGACATTAAATCCATTTTATAAGATATTGGTATATGTTTAAATATACCAACTATTTGTATAACTGGTATACAATTCGGACCACCAGAATAAAAATTTAAAATTTTATCAAATAAAATCCTATTAATTTAATAGGTTGTATCAATCAAATTTTTACAGTATGTGTCTTGCTTACTTTCATGTATGAATTAAAGAAATAAAATATATTTGTGTTTTTATGTATAAAATAAACTACAAAAATTGCTTTTTACAAAAACAAAATATGTGTCTAATCAATGCACATTTCTTTTATTTTTAAAAATAAATTGTGGCCCTGAGAAGAGCCCTTTGCATTTACAGTTTTTTAAAACTAATATTAAAGCCTTTATTAAAAACATATACACTAAATAGAAATGAATTTCAATTAATTTTATTGCTTTTAGATGAAATAGCTTAAATTTATATGTTACGCAGAATTGGTGAGGATTTTTTTTTGCATTAAATCAGATATCCAATTATATTAAAAATTGTGGCCCTAGAAAGCGCCTGTTGAATTAAAAATTATTTTCTTTTAATTAAACAGAAATCACTTTAAAATAACCTAACCTAACTGACACGGCTTCTTTATTGTTGGATACCGTCCTTTAGGTAAATATTGAGGACGATGATCAAATAGCCGAATATTTACCACCAAGGTGAATAGTCGCTTTATTTTGTTTTGATTGGCTGCGTCAAATCAGTTTCCAAGCACGTGATTGGTTAAAAATTGATATTTGACAGGCAAGGGAAATAGAGAGTTATTGCAGATCATAGAGAGTTGAAGTTGTGCCAAGTACGTAAACGTTAGGAGCCGAATTGACATCTACGCATGCGCATTTGTCTGGAAATAGCGTTTACGTGAAAAATAGGATTGCGTACGTACGTAACCTTGCGTTCTCTCACGGATACCTTAAAAATCTACGTACGTTAACCGAAGATTATACGAGTGACACCGATAAATGGCGAATGTCCCAATTTTGAAGTATTGACTTAAAGTAAATTATTCATAGCTTCAAAAAGACTTTCTTTATTTTTTTTTGTTAGATTACATTCAGTTATAATATAATATAATATAATAATAGTTGAGAAATTCCTATAGAAGTAATAATAATAATAATCCTTTAATTTCTCTCTCTCTTTCCACTGGATTAAAACCACTTAGTTGTTAAAAAAGTTTTTTTATTGACAATAAAAACACTTTTTTAACAACTAAGTGGTTTTAATCCAGTGGAAAGAGAGAGAGAAATTAAAATACAATACTATGAGCTTCCGAAATGAATAATCCTTTAATTTAGCTCTTGGCTAGTATTATTTTTACATTTAGGTTTACAAAAAAAAATAAATAGTTATATACTTATATTCACAACCTACATGTTCTTTTAAAGCTCATTAAATTATTGCAGTTTTTAATAAAATCAGGCAATTCATTGTATTGCTTTAATCCCTTATAAAACAGACTATATTCTGACTATATAACTATAGTGCTTACTCTGTCTAAATAAAAATTGTTTCTTGATCTTGTGGAATATTTATGTCTTTAACAAACCTACAATTATTTACAAGTTGAGGCACTATAGTTGATTAATCATTTTATATATAAATAACATGGTATTAAGGGTCACTCAAGAAGTTACTAAATATTCGTTTTTGTTTCGTTTGATTTATATAATTTAGGAATTTAAGTGTGATTTAGAAGTTCTCAAAAGAATTTCTTTATTTTTCTGTTATTAGATTACATTGGGTTGAGAAATTCCTATAGAAGTTACTAAATATTCGCTTATTATGTTTCTAAAGGTTATTTCTCATATTTCAGTAAGATAATAAAAAACTTTCAAGTTAAAACATTTTTTATTATATAAATATTTATTTATTAATCACAATAACAATAACAAAACAATATTACAGAATATTTATCTCTAAAACTACAAAACAACGAATCTTTACATTTTTAGAAAATATACTCAATAAAATTACATTTACAAAGTGTAGAAATGTTCAACTAAATTTAGTTGATGGCGCTTTTTACATCTTGAAACTAGCAAACAATGCAAACAAAATATTGGTAATAAAACAAACATTAAAGTTGTTTTTGCTTTAATATTGCGATACTAACTTTACAAAAATCAATCTAGGTGCATTTACTAAAATTTAATCAGCATGATGGATTTTGAAAATATGTGTGTGCTGAACAGAACATTAAATTTCCCAAATATTGTTCCAGTTGTGTGGAGGCTCAATCGCCCATAAAGCTCTGCTCGATTCCCAACAGGATCATTGTTGAATATATGTAGCAAGATTACCTCATCCATTTCATCTTCTTCGAAATCTGAATCCCCAAGTTGTGCTGCATCAAGAATACCTTGCACCTTATCGGCGATGGTGGCTCAGTTGGCAAAGACGGTTACATTTCAATATGTACCATTAATAGGTCTGTCCGTGCTCTGGTTCGTGCCCCGGTCTAGACAATGAGATTTTTAAATAAAAATTTTCATTGCCTACTTCTGGGCATGATTTGTAGCGTATTTAACATTAATTACTTTGATGTTAGTTTACGCTGCAAAGATTTAAAAATCCTGGAGGAGTCCATCGTTGTCGATGATGGTGTTGTGTGGTTTTTCTGGGTTTTCCCACAACTGTAAAGCAAAATGCGCCATCAAGCATCAGTAAGTCGCCCCAGAGCGCCACGGCAAATAATAATAATAGCCGTCCCTCCCCCGCACAAGCTGCAGAGCTTCTGGGGTTCACTCGTAAGGGAGTGAATTGCAGGGCGTATTATTATTATTATTATTAAATGAAATAAATAGAGCCTAATTGAACATGTATAAAGACGTGCTTACCATAAAAATGTAACTTCTATTTTAGTAGAATTTCAAGAAATCCAATTCCTATATATATATATATATATTATTTTGTTTTTCATTTCTATAACTCATTAGTGGCTTTGTACTTCAAATACTCTTCTTAATGGATATAATAAAACCTCTTATTTTATTAAAAAAAATTTTAATTTTGACTTTTCGACTTTCTGCTCACATAAAACAACATAAAAGCAAAATACAGACCAATTAATTAAAGATTGACAGTTGACATCTATTTTACGTACGTACATGAACACTTCAACTCAAATTTCATACATTATATTACGTTATATTTCGTACGGTATTTTCTACGTAAAGGGTTACGTACTGTGTTTACTTCAACTCTCTAATAACTCTCTATAGCGTACGACGTTATACCTTAAAAATGGTTGTTTACTGTTGCGCATGCGTAACTGTCATTGTAAGGCATACCGTATACCCCAAATGATGTGCAATAACTCTCTATTGTATATAGATTATATCTATACGACTAAAAAAAATTGATATCTGATGGTTGCATATTAGGTTTTAGACCATGCACCACTTTTCATAAAGAACAACTTTTTTCATAAAACTAATAATAAAAAAGTTTCCCATATGATGCCGACTTAATTGGGCACACTGTATAAACACTATTTTGAAAATAAAAATTGCGTCGAACGAATGTTGTAAAAAAAAATGATACTTTTAAAACATAAGTTTTATTAAAGTAACAGTATAATGATGATAAATGTACAAGGATTTTTTTTGTTATGCCTCTATTAATAAAAAAAATTAAAAACTAATGGCTTCCTGAGAGTCTCCTCTTTAAAATGCTTTCTTTTTTTCTTTGCGTACATTTTAGACAAAGATACTTTAGTTTTTCCGAACGCCGAATATTTCTATTCAACGGCTCGGCGCGCGTAGAGTTTTCGAATTTGCTTTATTATTTTTAATAATTTTTAATAGTAATATATTTTAAATAATAATAATATAATGTTTAGTAAAATTTTCCGCTCTTTCACGTGGTGCTATTAATTTTTCGAATTAATTTTCTTTCGAGATATAATTGAAAAACCAAATTTTCGATTTTATTATCGAAATTGTGAACTTATACATACACTTTTAGAGCAGCAAAGATTTTCTTACCGTTTTCTACACCCATTCAAGTACTTAAATGCCAACTTTCATCGATATCACATTTTGTCTGACACCTGGGCTAATAGTTAGAACTTATACACTCCCAGATTTTTTTTTTGTAAAACTATCAGCCATCCCTTTTTTTTAGATGTCTCGCCATATATGTAAATTTTATGGGTGTGGACTGTCGCCCAGTATTGACTCCACTATCAGACTTTTCCGCTTTCCTGTAAGTGATAGTGAGAGATGTAAGAAGTGGATTCTTCAATTAGGTAATGGTAAATTGGCAGATTTAAGCCTGATGATGGCGTTACGCCGAAACTAGTTGCCAATTTAAATGTTTAATAAATTTTCTGTGGTACTGACATTTCATATATTATTATTTTAAATCCATTATTAAAATTTTTGGAAAATTTTGAAAAATTACTAACAAATACGATTTATTATTATCATAAACGCTAATTTATTTGTAAATTTACTACCTTTTTGTAAATATAATTTTTAAATAAGTATGGATTGATTTTTTTTACAGGCCCCTTAATTCTTCTTACTAGGTTTGCAGCTAATTGTTGATAGTTTTAAAGGTGCTTTTAGCCAGCCTGATTTAGTAATAAATATAAACATAGTTATCAGCAATTTTTCACGCCATACAACGATAATTGAACGCAAATTATTTTTTTTTTACTTTTTTTTTGTTATGTTACAAAAGTAAAAATATAATGATGATAAATGAACAAAGTTTTTTTTGCTATGCGTCTATTAATATTTTGAATTGAATAAAAACCAGCAAGAATTTTATAAATTATAACTTCCGGTTAAATTTTCTTTAAGAAAAAAATTAAAAACTAATATCTTCCTTAGAAAGCTTAGTCTCCTCTTGAAAATGATTTTGTTTTTTTTTTGCATAGGTACATTTTAGGCAAAGATACTTTTGTTTTTTCCCTCATCTGAATATTTGTATTCAGCAGCGACTTGGCGCATGTATAATTAATAATATAAATCAGTAAAATATTTCGCTCCCTCACGTGGTGCTATTGGTTTCTCGATTTTTTTTATTTTTCGAGATATTAGATAACGCAAAAACCAAATTTTCGATTTTGTTTTCGAAATTGTAAACTTAAGCATATGCTGCCCATGCATATAAACTTGATTTAAAAAAAATAATTTCTAATTTATATAAATAAATAATTACTATTTTTAAAATAAAAATTTATATGCTTCCATAATTCAATATGATGCTCAAAATTCTAAACAGAATTGATATAGCACATCATATCATAAATTTTATTCTTATTAGTAAATTATGATGACTAATCACAGTTTTGTAGAAAATCCTGACTGAATTTTGAAAATGTAATATCTGTTCAACAGATGTTTATTATTAAATACGTAACTGCAATATTACAGACAGCAACTTTAATAGCTGAAGGAACTACTTGGTAAAGGCCATGCGAAAGTAGATATAGAGGGAGTATCTGTACAGCATTAGAAATTGATAACTTCATATAGAACGTCAATAGATGCCGCCCGAGACTGCATCAGACACTTTTAAGAGGGGCATCGCGACAGGTATGCCAAACTACAAACACCAAAAATCCCCATTTTTATCTTTATCTTTTATCACTGTCTTTCTGCAATAATGAAGAGAGATAGATATCTTAAGACTTCAGTGAATCTCCTATATCCTAGGTGGCGCTGCTAGTATTAAAATATAATATATTATTTGGGATATCTAAGGAATCTGAGAGAATAAATTTTCTTTATTTTCACGATTGGCCTTGTCGCAGAGAGCGCTAATAATCCATTTGTCATGAGTTCGATACCTGCTTCAGCCTCGACAGAAATTTTATTTTTTATTTTTAGGAAATTTCATTTTTTTTGTTTACTATTTTTTTTTCTAGCATCAAAATAGAGTTTATATTTTATTAATTTAATTAATTTTCAATTATTTTCGTATAAATCCGTTTATTTTAATACAAATAGCGCTGCCACGCGACTAATCTCACTAAATACATCAGATAGGAATGGAGCTCGGAAAATAATATTTCTAACATAAAAAAAATATTTAAACATCAATGGATTCATACGAAAATTGAGAATTATATAAATGTATAATCTTTAAGGTGAAGCAAGAATTTTTTAAAAAAATGAATTAATAAATAATTGGCGGCCCCAAACGCAAAATGTTTTTATCAATATCTATTTGTTTAAACAATTGCAGAATACATGAGTTATCGACACAAAAAACTGCGTTCTATGAACAAAATGCAACATTGTAACCACAATAAATTATCTGCAAGTCCTTTTATAAAAAAAAATTGTTAATGTTGGAGCATTAATTTGTATATAACAATTGAACGCTTACAGATAAAAAATCGCTGCAAGTCTTAAACCATGGGTTATGATAAATTGTTCATGATTCATCCCTTGAAATTTTTTTTGTCCGTGTCACCATTTTCGTTAAAAAGTCCAAAAAATAGGGTTGAAAAATTAAAATGCTCACAAACGATCGCTTTTAACAATGAAGACGGCTATTTATAAATTTTTTAATGTCACCATTGCATTCAGTGTGATTTTTCCTATAAGAATAATATACAACAATAAACCTACTTTAAAATTTTACCCAAAAAACCAGTGACACGTATTTAGTATCCATACTAAACTTTATACTTTATTTATTTACCGCAGCATCAGAACAGTGTCGAAAATACCTACCTAGATATTTCTTTATTATCAATATACGATATGAATTTATATGAAAAGCGTTTTTATATTACATTCTAAAATATTTTAAATGGAAAATATAATATGTACATTTATTTTAAAAAAGTGAAAAACAGCTTTTTAGTAATTGATAATTTAGAGGTTGCGGGCATTACGGCAACATTGGTGTGTTTTTTCATTTGAGTTATTAGTTGTTTGCTTTTTTGTCTTTGTTTTCGCTCTGTCCGCTCTCTATCTGAAATAAAATAAGATAACACTACTAATTTTAATGATTAGACAAAGAGTGGAAGCAGTTCTTATTGTGTCTTCGAGCGGGGATTCTTTGAAAATGTTTGCAACTAATGTTTTGTGATTTTGGCGGTTTTTCCATCCGTTTTGTGACGTGATTTTACAATTTAGTTATTGTTATTAGTCGTGATTTGGTTGGTCTCTGATTGAGCAGGTCACGCTAACTCATATTGCATTTTTGCTTTTATCTCCATTAGAGCTATATTATTACCGTTTTAGATTCTGATTGTTTACCCTCCTCGGTGAAAAAGACACCATTTTCATTTTTGTGAAAAAAGACGCAATTTTTTTTTTATTATTTTTTATATAGGGTAGGTTATTATCCAAAGATGCCTCGAAGTTCACGTAAAACTAGAAAGAAGAACCAACGCACTGCAGCAGCGCGATTGATTGTGGGAAATAGAGAAAATAGGGGCATTTCCACAGAAATATTAGAAGAATCGTAAGTTTTCTAAAGTTATATTTTAGCCATATTTTTATAAGTTATTAAGCTTTTTATTTCAATTTTTTGATTATGTACATTTTCCTAGATTTAATGAAGAAAGTGTCCCAGAACAGAACACCGAAGAAGAGGGATTCCCAAGAAAGAATTACAGAAAGAAAGAAAGAAGCCGACAATCAAGAGGAGAGTTTTCTGCAAGAGGATATTTTAGAAACTCAATGACTTTCCACGAGAAGGAAATACAGAAGATATTGAAGAGGATTTCACACAAGAAAATTTAGAAGAGGATTTCTTGAGCCAAGAAGAAATAAATTTAAAATCATATAATAATTCAGAACCTGGAATAATTTCTTCAGATTAATATGACAGGTAAGAAATATTAGAATATTTGCATAAATAGAGTTTTTACATACCAAGAATTTAACTAGATAACAACAAGGAAATTCTTGTGTCCGTTTTGTTGACAGTATTGACCAAGGCATTCTAATTAGGTGAATTAATATTTTTAATGCGTGGGTACATTATATCTATCTTTAGACTTATAAACCATAATGAAAATTCTTGGCCAGCTAGCTGGTGTATCATAAGGAATGGTCAATATTTTAATAATTGGTTCAGGACCTCGAAATATTAATATTTTACTAAATAACTCGAATGTTATCTACTACTAAGATACAGGCAGGCCCGGATACAAGGGGGGGCGTCAAACGCAAAAAATCACATATACAAATAAATAACTAAAAGGTAATAAATACATTATTTCAAAAATTTTCTGGACCCCCCGGAAGGACCCCCCCCCCCAAATCACGGCTCTGAATCCGGGCCTGGATACAGGGTGTTGAAGATAAAATGTATTTTTCGTTTTTTTGCAATAATTTCTTAAAAATATAACCATACCAAATTTCAAGTCAATATATTAAATAATAAAGAAATTATTGCAAAAAAACGAAAAATACATTTTATCTTCAACACCCTTAGTAGTAGATAACATTTGACCCAGAGTTATTTAGTAAAATATTAATATTTCGAGGTCCTGAACCTATGATTAAAATATTGACCATTCCTTATGATACACCCTGTATAATTTAATATTTCATTAATTTTCTAGCATAAACAAACTTGAGCTAGAATATGAGAGAGTACCGAAACCTGAGAACCCGATAACAGGTATGAGAATTGTAGAACTTGGGTATGTACTGGATTGGGCTACTAATCTACAATACGATCATTCCAAAATATGTACTCTCGGAAAACTAAGTGTTAAAGAAGAACGCCGAAAGGGCAAGGGGTTGACCAGTACAATAGTATACAATCTTTTGATCTCCCGGCTAAAGCACATGATGCTTGACGCGACATTTAATCCAACCGGTCCTCCTCAAGACCTATCGACAAGAAATCTTGAACCAAGTCTCAAGATCTGCCAACTAAATATATCTTTTATGTATTTTATGACATATGCATTTATTAATCATAAATTTATTTCAGATTCTTAGTTCTAATATACTTGCATGTATTAATCGTAAACTCATTTCTTTAATGTTAACTTTATTGTAAATCATTAAATATTATAAAAACATTTTTGTAAGAAAATAAATTGAACAATTAATAATTATTTCTTTATTTAAAAGTACCTAATTACAGTTATTCACTAAAACAAAAACAAAACAATACACTATGAAAAAACTGCATTGCTTTTTAGCAATGGACAAAAGACATAATAGCAAATAAAATGTGTAACAAACCTACATCAAGAGTCCCATGGACTGTGATTCCCAACTATGCAGACACTATTTTGAATGCACGAATAAAAATCACAAAAAACTGTTATAGTTGAATTGCACATTCTCCATATTACTAATCACTAATTTAGGACTTCCTTCGAATATGCATAAAAATGAAGATTTTTTGAACAGCCTCTCGAGAATGGAATTTTTGTTTGTGGAAATATTTTTATCCGTTATAGCTTACACCTTGGAATAGGACATCTCAATTTTTCAACAAATTTTAAGGAATAATAAACATATTAATCATTTAGTGGAAGGTGTGCTTTTGACAATTTGTGATCACCAATTTTAAAGTGAAACATGTCCTAACTGAGGTATACGGCATTAATTGAAATACTTTAAACTGAAGAACTGGTTTTAGTTAATACTAATTTACTCATTAAAAAAAAATTGCAAAACACGAATAAATTAGCCAACATAACCTAAAATGTCAGTTCTAAATTCTAAACTTCCTATTCGTAATACTGGTTGCATACATCGTTCAAAATAAAACCAAAAAACGCCACTGTCTCATAGTGTCAGGCGGAAAACGCCTGAACTATGGAAAGAGAAAATCTTACTGGGATATAGGCAACTTACATAAATTTTTTTTTTCTGGAGAGTTAATCTCAAAAATTATAAAGTTTTGAGAATTGGTATTCTCGGAAATTAATTCTATATCCTTCATTTAGGACATCTCCTTTTCACGGTTAAATTGGTGATCACAAATTGTCAAAACTGTCAAAAACACACCTCCACTAAATGGCTGATATCTTTTTTATTAATCCTTAAAATTGACTCAAAAAAGGAGATGTCCTATTCCAAGGTATAAGCTATAACGGGTATAAATATTTCCACAAACAAAAATTCCGTTCTCGAGATTAACTCTCCAAAAAATCGTCAAATTTTTATGCATATTCAGTATTGCCAACTGAAAACGAGGTCGTCAGTGGCAAGGCCCCTCTTAACTAGAGCTCGATACTACTATATAATCTATATACAATGTAGAAACTGATCAATTACGAGGATGACTGGTGTCCATAAGGCATGCGCATTGTGTTTGTCATATTCACCGACATAACCTTAAAGTCTATGTTCCGACATTGGCGCACCTTAGGGAAAATGATTGGGTCTAGAACGAAAATAAGTGGAATGATGAAAACAATTTAGGATTTAGATTGGAGTTTTCATTTACTGATTGGAAATAGTATTAATTGTGAGAACAGAATGTTTTTTATTGCAAAATAGTATAGTACAGGTATAAATAGCTGTATCGTTCGAGTAAGACATATAGTATCCACCAAAAAAACATGACCATTTAAGCGTAAGTAAAAATTGCATCTAAATAACTATTTTTGAGTTTCTTTTGTGAAAAAGTAGATTGGGATTTCAATTTTCCTTACGGCTCCTACATAGAAATCATGCAAAAGCCTGTCCTTGTTTGAAAGGAATAATTGAAATACAAGTAAACAGAATATATATTTCAAAAATATTTCAGGATGAAGGAAGTTTGTATATTTTTTACAAAATAAAAAAAGAAAATGCTCAAGTCATAAAATTATTTTATTGATTTTGAAACAATATCAGTTTGGTATAATAAATGTGTTTGAATCAAAGTTGTTGCATGGTATATAACAATTTTATTGTGTGTTTCTTATATTGACTTACCTATGAAACATAACACCTTTGGGATTGTTTTTTGAACGGTTCTTACACCAAAGCACTTCATTTTTACAATAAATTCACTGTAAACAGAACAGTGGACGCCTATGAACAAAAAACAATCCTCGAATCGGCAAAGCTCGAGAACCGAAACCCAGATGTCAAACGTACTGGTGTCCTTTGCGCATTGCGCAGAGACGTTTTCGGAATGTTCAATTGGATGAGTTTCTTGTGTGGTGGGAATAAAGGTATTAGCCGTCTAGTTTAAGGTTATGTCGGTGGACTGGCCTATTTTTGCTGCTGGTTTTCGCTCATTTCTGGCCACACTAGGAACACTCGCAAAGTGTAAAAACGTGATCGTTGCTCGTTTTATTGTATGTAGACCAAAAAATACAACTTCTAATGTTAGATGGAGTACTCTGATGAAGACTGCGGTTTACACTCGTATTGTGGCCGGGTCGTAGCGACGACGGGAACTGCATTTTCACGCGCATTGTGGCCAGTGACCAGGTCGTAAGGCGACGGGAAACAAGCTGAAACGCTAGTGTGTCCGAAGCCTTAGGTCTGTTTCTTTCAATAAGTTAGCAGAGTGGGAAAAAAAGCTAGACTGGCAAGAGAGAGAGACAAAAATAAGAGATTTTAATAGCATAAATTTTAGTAAAATTTTCCGCTTATTCTCGTAGTGCTATTAGTATTTCGTTTTTAATTTTTCGAGATATATAACGCAAAAACCATATTTTCTAAATTGTGAACCTTTCATATACTTTTATCGTTTTCTACACCCAGAGACTAGTTTCAGCGATATCACATTTTATGAGAGGTCAAAGTCTCTGACAACTGGGCTAATTTTTTATTTGTAAAAAGCTCTATAATTGAAATTAACTGACAAAAAAATATTTTAAAATAAAACGTTTTAATACTCTTGAAAAAAAAATGTATTTGTACAAACTGCAATAAGTTTGAAACATTCTTATGAAACACATTTAAATTTATATAAACATTTTTGTCTATTTAGTAAAATTTTAATTTTTTATTTTTGTTTAATTCTTTACTATCTACTACGTCCGCTCACACGTTAAAATATAATATAATTATAATAATAACATGGAACCTAAGATAAGTTCTTATTAATTTAATTAACCGATTTTTGCACACACAAGTGTTGAACACCGTGAAAAACAAAAAGCCGAACCAACAATATTCAACCATACAACTTCTATGTTATATTTCTAAATTAAAAAAAAAATTAATGAAAGAATAAATTTAATTTTATTTCATAAAATAAAACAAAATCGCAGAAAAATAAAATTTAATTACATTCGCTTTTTTACAATTTCGTTTATTAAATATTTTTAATAAAAATCGACAAACTTGCCTTGAGGAACTCTCTAATTAATTGAAAATGATTATAAACAAACACGTTTAATAGGAATTCTTTAATGAATCGGTAAATGTTCTTGTAGATGTGCCTTCAGATTAAATGATTTTTTACAAACGTCGCATTTAAACTTCTTTTCAGAATGAATTAGTAAATGTCCTCTCAGATGTTCCTTCCGAGTAAATGATTTTTCACAAACATTGCATTTAAATTTTTTTTTACCTGAATGAATCAATAAATGTCTATTTAAATCACTTTTCCCAATAAACGATTTTTCACAAACATTGCATTTAAAATTCTTATCACCAGAATGAACTAGTAAATGTGAATTTAAATTGCACTTGTGTCTAAATAATTTTTCACAAATGTGGCACTTAAAGTTCTTATCACCAGAATGAATCAGTAAATGTTTATTTAGATTGACTTTGAGAGTAAATGATTTTTCACAAAAGTTGCATTTAAAATTCATTTCACCTGAATGAATTAGTAAATGTTCTTTCAGACATGACTTCCGAGTAAATGATTTTTCACAAAGATCGCATTTAAAATTCTTTTCACCTGAATGAATTAGTAAATGTTCTTTCAGAGATGACTTCAGAGTAAATGATTTTTTACAAACTTCGCATTTAAATTTCTTTTCAGAATGAATTAATAAATGATTTTTAAGACATGACTTCCAAGAAAATGATTTTTTACAAACGTCGCACTTAAAATTCTTTTCGCCTGAATGAATTAATAAATGTTCTTTCAGAGATGACTTCCCAGTAAATGATTTTTTACAAATGTTGCATTGAAAATTATTTTTACCTGAATGAATTAGTAAATGTCTTTTCAGATGTGACGTCTGAGTAAATGATTTTTCGCAAACGACGCATGGATAATTTTTTTTACTTGTATGAACTAATAAACGCGTTTCAAGATTGCCTTCTTGAGCAAATGTCTGTTTACTGCACTTATATTTTTCTTCATTATCAGTAAAACATTGTTGGCAACCACCCTCTTCAAAATTCTTGCTGCTCTTATCAACTTCTTCTAAACTTTGTTCACTTTCATCCTTAATATCCATTTCTTCTTCTTTAATATTAAAACTTTTATCACTGAATAATTTTGTCTCAATATCTGTATATTGAACTATACAAGAGTCTTTTCTAAAATAAAGTTTCTCCTCTATCTTGTCCTCTAATTGTTTAATGTTCTTATCAATTTCTTCTGAACGTTCACTTTCATCCTTAATAAGCATTTCTTCTTCTTTAATCGTCTTAAAACTATTATCACTGAATAATTTTGTCTCAATATCTGCATAATGATATTGAACTGTACAAGATTCTTTTGGAACGTCAAGTTTCTCCTCTAGTTGTTTAATGTTTATCTCATCCTCCCATTCGGTTTCAATTTTTATTTGGGCTTGAGAAATAATTTCTATGTCTTGAGATTCCATCTTATTTGTAAAAAGCTCTACTATCGAAAAGAAAAGAAATAAAAACAAGTGACGAGATACTAAATGCCACTGGCTGCAGTGTGCAGTGGCCGCTTTTTGCGTATGTCATTTCCATAATGTAGATATATACGCGGGAATTTTGAAAATGAATTCAAAATTATTTGTGTAGATATCCATCAGAACAAAAATATAGAAAGTATTTTAGAAAATAATTAATATTTTAAAGTAAATGATAAGAATATATTCCTAGAACTTCATCTTATCAATGTTAACATGCATTTTTTCAGTCGTAACAACGTGGCGGTTTTTTTCCGATTTGAAAAATTGCCTTTATTCGGATGAGTATGGACGAGCCTTAAGAGGGGCCTTGCCACTGCCGACCTCGTTTTCAGTTGGCAATACTGAATATGCATAAAAATTTGACGATTTTTTGGAGAGTTAATCTCGAGAACGGAATTTTTGTTTGTGGCAATATTTATACCCGTTATAGCTTATACCTTGGAATAGGACATCTCCTTTTTTGAGTCAATTTTAAGGATTAATAAAAAAGATATCAGCCATTTAGTGGAGGTGTGTTTTTGACAGTTTTGACAATTTGTGATCACCAATTTTAACGTGAAAAGGAGATGTTCTAAATGAAGGATACAGAATTAATTTCCGAGAATACCAATTCGCAAAACTTTATAATTTTTGAGATTAACTCTCCAGAAAAAAAAATTTATGTAAGTTGCCTATATCCCAGTAAGATTTTCTTTTTCCATAGTTCAGGCGCCACCTAGCATACAGGAGATTCACTGAAGTCTTAAGATATCTATCTCTCTTCATTATTGCAGAAAGACAGTGATAAAAGATAAAGATGGGGATTTTTGGTGTTTGTAGTTTGGCATACCTGTCGCGATACCCCTCTTAAACATTCTGAAATCTGACATTGGTGACATTATAAATGTCAATTTGAATTTGAAGAATTGTAACGTTCATTTCTTTAGTTTATTTGAAATGGTTGAAATTTAAAAGAAATTAATTAAAAAATGGCACACAAAAGAGAACAAAAAGCGAAGATGTACCTAAAGAGGCTTAACATACCGCCGAATCTAGAAAATGAAACTCGAGATTTGGTTAAAAAAATGGTTTGTCATGAAGCTTTCGGAAAAAAAGAGTAAGTTTGAACTTTTTTATTGAACTATATTAAAACACTTTTTGTCTTTAGTTACAAGTGGTCATTAGATAATTTCGAGATTGCCTATAGATTAGGAAGAGGGAAATTTGGTAGGGTTTATGTGGCTCGTGAAAAAGAGACTGGTTTTGTTGTAGCTCTTAAAACGCTAATCAAGAAAGAAGTAGTTAAGGGGCAAGTCGAACGACAGATTTTAAGAGAAATTGAGATTCAAAGTCATCTAAGGTAAACGCTTTTAAACAATTTTTGAAACGATAATACAAAAATGCTTTTTTAGACATCCACATATTTTGCAGTTGTTGACTTATTTTCATGATGCACATAGGATTTATTTAGTATTAGAATTTGCTGGAAAAGGAGAACTTTATAAGCATATGAAAGATGCTGAAGGTGGGAGATTTAATGAACATCTGTAAGTGTTATTTATAGTTCATTTAAATTTTAATGGGAAAAATTTTACTATTGGGGCTCAGCCCCAATTTTGATGGGATATTTTTTTTAGACTAATTTTGGGTCGCTGATCACGAATCAGCAATCAGTTTCCTGCGGTCTCATCAAACAACAAAGTTATGAATTTTTTTTAAGTAAAATGGTCACCTGAATAGCGGTCAGAACGTAAACTCTTGTCATATTTTTCGCTGTGGCGAGGGTCCCGTCCCTCGGAACTCCAAAATTAGTCTAAAAAAAATATGCCATCAATATCGGGGCTGAGCCCCGATAGTAAAATTTTACCATGTAAATATTGTAGGTCAGCAAAGTACATATACCAAGTAGCAGATGCATTACATTATTGTCATCAAAACAAAGTAATACATAGAGATATTAAACCTGAAAATCTTTTATTAACCATTACTGGGGATATTAAAGTAGCTGATTTTGGTTGGTCGGTTCATGCTCCTTCTTTACATAGGGATACATTATGTGGAACTTTGGATTATTTACCTCCTGAAATGGTCAAAAGTCAACAATATAGGCATTACGTTGATCATTGGTGTTTGGGTAAGAAAAAAAAAAGAAAAAAGTTATTTTATATGTATTATACTCAATTATGCTAAACAATAAATATATGTATTTGGTTTTAAGGCGTTCTATGTTATGAATTCTTAACTGGTAATCCACCGTTCGAAAGTAAAGGTCAAGAAGAAACCTATGAGAAGATTAAAAGTGGACTCGTATATTATCCAGATTTTGTATCTACAGGAGCTAAAGATCTTATATCTAAGGTTAGTGTTGATTTTGACTAGTACAATCAGTTTTTATTTTTGCCTATTTTCGTCTTTTGATATCCAGCATTTTCAGATGAATATTCTTCTATTAGTTTTACTGATATTTTTGTGAGTCTGTTAGTTGTCTGTAGAATATTTAGTGTTTAATTTTTTACAGCTTTTGGTTGATAGAAGTGAGAAAAGACTTTCGCTACCTGAAGTAATGAAACACTATTGGGTTATTGAGCATAAAGACAAAAAGTGATTAGATTCTTAATTGTATTGTATTATTGTTTTATATTATAATTATTGTATTTTTAAGATTTATGTTTGATTTTTTGTAATTAATTATATTTTAAAAAACGTGAGAAACAAGATTTTTTTTACCCCATACGTGCCTCTAAATTTCTGGGAAAATATTTGGGAAAGATAGAAATTGACGATTTTCGTTTTATTTAATTAACACACCTTAATATTGAAAGATAGAAAAAAAGTTTGTAAAACTTTTTTATTGTAGGCCAAATATCGCTTAACATAGCGTATCCAATTTTTTAAAACAACGTTTAGTCTTTGAAGGACTACCCTCAACTATTTTTTTTAAATACAGACCTGTACGTTTTATTTCATTTTTGAAATCACCGTTTTTTTCTCTATCCAACCATGTAGAATACTTAATTTTTTTATTAGATTTTTACAATGAACTGTACTTTAGGAATTTTCAGTTTTATCTAAAAAAGAATTAGTTGCAAATTGATTAAAATTTGTGAGTATACTCAAATTTTAAATAATTTTATTCAAAAAGATTTATAAATATTTTCAGTGAAGATGGAACAGAACCGTACTTAGCAAAATTCCTAACGTACAGTTAATTGTCAAAACCTAATAAAAAAATCAGACGAGGAAAGGTAGAAAAAAGTTACTAGATTCAAACTACCCGCCGCTTTTTCGCGCACGAGCTCTAGCTAAAATGCGAGATTTGAGATGGGTCTATTATACATTGTATAATTTTTGGAAGTTTTTGGTGATTTGAGTGCTTATTGACTGAGATATTGACTCTTTAGTGTAAAAAACAATATTGAAGATGATTAAAACCTGTATTGTTTGTGGATTTTCGCAATCTTCTGATGTGGATGTAACATTTCACAGGTAAACAACACATTAACCAAGGGCGTAACCCAGAATTTTGGATGGAATTAATATTTGATAGTCATATGAGTTTTTGATCGTCAAAATATTGTTATTACAATAACGGTCTGATATCCTTATTTATTTTCCTCATTTTGTAATAATGATAATATACCCCAGACACAAATTTCCATGTAAGACCTAATCAGTTAATTTGTCCGCGATCTTAAATTATTGAAATTTTGTGGAAAAAATCATTCTTCGACCCTGAATTAAACACCTCGATTTATTTTTTTAAGAGAATCTGACCAAAAATAAAAAATTAATAATCTCGTACCTTACAGCGTTAGATACCAATTTTTAATAGAATTGGAGCCATGCATTATAAAACTCGTTCGCTATTTATAATCTCCAAGCAAACAAACTAAAAATATTTATTAATATATACCTACATTTTCTAAATTTGTTAAAATTCATATTTTCCGCACGCCTCTGGTGAGACGGTCCTCTGGACTTTTTGTAAACAATCGCCGCGGTCCCCTTGCCAACATTCTATTAGAGAGAGACAACCAGATCATGGTAATTTTTTCGGTGACATCCACCTGTAGGCCTCGTGCATACTACTAAATGGGGATAACACTGGAACACCACCGAAACAGGTGGCGTATTTTGAAAACTTTTTAAGGCCGCTCTCCATTATCTTAACATAAGGTTTTACGTGAAATTTTTAATTAAACGGATTTAAAATAACGATTGACTTTTAAAATATCTATATCAAATAGTAAATTTAATATTGTTCTATTCACATATTTTTTTTTAATAATATTACGTGAATATTATATTATTTCTCTAAAAATACAACTGAAATGAGGTTATGTTATTAAAAACTAAAAATTTCGAAAATATGATGTAAACTTACTACTTTTATGCATGAATATTATGGCAAATCACTTAATTCAACTTTCAACAAAGTTTTTTTAACGTTTTATTTATTATTTTTTGAAAAAAATTCGTTTCGCAGCTCTTCTAAAATATAAAAAAGCAGCCTCAAAAAATGCGATGCGCACGCATCTGCACGAGGCCTCTATTATTTCAACCTCTACCGTTTTTTACGGTTGGTGTTATGGATTTTAAGATTGGTAGGTTGGCGAAACTGAAGGTTGACGCCCTAATAGTGGGGTTACTGGGGTTCACAGAGCGTTAAGTTGTTAAGTAGTTTTTTAAAATTTCTCCGTTAACTGAGGTTATCTATAAGTTAATACCTGTATATTGTGCTGAATAGAGTCCAAAAACAAATAATGGATTTCTTAATACCGAGAAAAATTCAAGACACACTTTTATGTAAATCATGTAACAAAGTTTTATCTGTGCAACCTGTTAAACTCTACAAAGATGGAATGATTAAATGTGGAAGATGTCCAGATTACACCGACGATGGAATTATTTCCATATACAACGAGATTGCTGCAACGAGTATTTTCAATTGTGTGAATCGATTTGATGGATGTAAACAACTTTTGATTTCGTCTGATGTCCTTCATCATGAATTGGAATGTCGACCAAGTACGTACATTTGTCCATTGTGTTCCGAAAAAATCCAAATGTTTGTAATGATTCAACATTTTGAAGATAACCATAAAAGTGCTTTTATTAAGTCAAATAACTTTGAGATAAAAGAATTTATGCAATTAAATGGGCACTTTTTATATAGACTTAAAGATAATCTATTTTTTATAATGCTCCAAAACTGGATTGTAACTAGGGAATCACTAGAAATACGGTTCAATTGTATGTTACTAGGAAAGGGGAAGAGAGCTGATGATTTTATTGTTAAGTTTGGTTTCAATTTAGGGGATAGTTACCAGGAAAAGAAAATATCTTGTGATGTTTATAGTAATTTATATGAAGGTGGTAGTATAGTTACTTTAAACTCATCAGCAAATTCGAGTTTATTTGTAAAAATAGAAATACAAAAAGAAACAGATGAGCTTATTAGATTACCCATACAAAAAATGAAGTCAATTTTGCTGGGAAGAACAAGTGAAATAAAAAAGCGTAAAAATTTGAATGCGTTTTTTGATTATGAGAAACGAAGTCTCATGTTTATGAGAACAGCTTCAATCGGTAATAGGGCATTTACCACTAATTTAGATATAGGTGTACTTTCAGATGATGTAAAAAGCTTTTATCTCAAAGATACAAAAAGAAATGTTCATTATTACTGTATAAATTGTTTAATATCGCCATTGAAAGATGATGATAGTGATATTGAGAAAAATTATTATACTCAAATTGACAACCAGTATTACATTATTTGTTTTGGTTGTTCGAAAGTTGTCAGTAAAAAAATTAAAGATGCCAACACAAAACAATATGATGAAATATTAAAACACCTTCGGTTCTTCTGTAAATGGCAGTGTGGGGATCACCATGATTATACAAATATAATAAAACATGAGATTAGTTGCCACAGTCAGAATGTTCGGCAATGTCCAATCTCTACTTGCACTAGGAAGTGTAGAGAAGACGAATTTGCTAAACATTTTATTGAAAAACACAATCAAAAATTCGCCTTGGCATACAATTTACTAGAAATAAAATTGGAACCCAGTTTTTTCAATATAGAATATTGTTTTTTAATTTCCCATGCATTTATTCAAGTTAACTTTGTTTGGGAACAACCATATTGGCGTATTACTCTAAAATGTGATGTTGAAGGTGTCGAACCGCGACTTATTGTATTAAATGAAGACAAGGAATTGTTAATTTTTGTTAAAAATACCGAAAAGGTACATTTTCATAATACATTTTGGATGAAGTGCTATGTAGTAGACCCAGAAAAAGAATTTTCAACAATTTTTGCCAAAGCTTGATTTATATACCTATATATAACTATTATTTTATTTACAACATTATATTACACTTTTTTATATTGATGCTTATTATAAAATATAAGTTTAAATAAAATATTTATACAGGGTGTCCCGTTGGTAAACGGACATATTTTAAAGGTAGGTAGAAGTTCTAAATAACCCATATATAATGGGTCTCTTGGCTTCCATAACCAAGTTACAGGGTACGTGTTTTATCAATTATGCATAATTATTCATTTGACCAGAACTTTTGAATCACTTAGAATATCTTTTCCATTTTTGGCATACAGCTTACACTTCTCAGGAATAATGTACTGAAATATTGAGAGATATGAAAATCCAGGTTGGGCTTTAGGAAAAATCGAAACATTAAAAATATCAAAACACCTTGTATACCACAATTTTAATATTTCCATTTTAGATTTGAATAGAGGGGAAAAACTGAATTGAAACAAGTTGTTTTTATCCCGCCACCGATTCGAATTGGAAAATTTTGAAACTAAGTAAAATTTTTATTCAATTTAGAAAAAACATATGAAACTCATTTTTTCTTTAACAATTTCAAAAATTCAGTTCGCCTCATTTACCTATTTCTTGTTTATTGGGTTTCAAATAATTTTACACTCTTTTGGTGTACCTGCAGGCCCGTACTTAGGGGAATATATTCAATTAGGTATTTATTTTTTAAACGCCCAGTATATAGTAAAGCGGGACAATAAACGCTCATAGTAACTATTTAATTAACAAACATTTATTAATAATTAACGAAATTCCTCAAAATGTCCACTATTTTGTTTTATGCACTTTCTTGCACGTCTCTTTTTTTTTGAAACTGAAAGTAAAATTTTAGAAAAAAAAAATTATTTTTTTATCATTTAATATTCAAAATGGATTTAGTTTCGACATTTACACAGTCCTATATTATTCATATTTTTATTATTTGTCAATTTTAACACTATTTTAAGTAATATTGCAGATCCGTATTTTAAACAAAATATTAAATTGATTACTTTTCGATCGCCTCGTATAATTTTATTTTAGCATAGTGGATTATGGTGTATAAGTGTACAGGGATACCTGAAATCCAAGGTGTATTCTACAGAAATAAACAATAGAGAAGAACTGCTTCAAGGAATTGAGGAAGCCTGCGAGGAACTGAGAAACAATCCATTTATTATAAAAAAATCAGTAAGGGACATCATTAAACGTGCAAGAAAGTGCATAAAGCAAAATGGTAGATATTTTGAGCAATTTTGTTAATTATTAATAAATGTTTGTTAGTTATTATGAGCGTTTATTGTCCCGCTTTACTTTATACTGGGCGTTTAAAAAATAAATACCTAATTGAATATTTTCCCCAAAGTACGGGTCTGCAGGTACACCAGTATAGTGTAAAATTATTTTAAGCCGAATAAACAAGAAATAGGTAAATGATGAGAAGTGAATTTTTGAAATTGTTAAAGAAAAAGTGAGTTTCATAATGTTTTTTCTAAATTTTCCAATTCGAATTGATGGCAGTTTTTTCCCCTCTCTTCAGATCTAAAATGGAAAATATTAAAATTGTGACATACAGGGTGTTGTTTTGTTATTTTTAATATATTTCAATTTTTCCTAAAGCCGAACCTGGATTTTCATATCTCTCAATATTTCAGTACATTATCCCTGAGAAGTGTAATCTGTATGCCAAAAATGGAAAAAATATACTAAGTGAAGCCAAGAGTCCCATTATATATGGGTTATTTAGAATCGCCTTTGTGACCTCTACCTACCTTTAAAATATTTCCGTTTACCCTCGGGACACCCTGTATATGTCTATGTAAGAGAGTCGCATATGGAAAACCTTTTTATTATTAATTTTATGAAAAAAGATATTCTTCATAAAAATTTCTGCACCTCGTATAACTGAAAAATTTGATATCTGATAGTTGAATTTTAGGTTTAGACCATGCAGAACTTTTTATGAAGAATAACTTCTTTTTTAATAATAATAAAAAGATTTTCCATATGCCGCCAACTTACGTAGACACGTATTAATTTCATTTGTATTCATTACAGAATTTTATATTGATAGTTATTATAAAATAAAAGTTTCAGTTTAAATAAAATAAAAATAAAATAAAGTCTTTTTTTTTTTAGTTAATTAAGACTAATAATTTAGTTCAGCAGACAAAATCGTTATTTCTTAAAGAAGTTGATCCTTGTATGTATGCAATACAAAGGGGTTTCATTAACGCGTCATAACTTCATAGGATATTTACCGTGGTCTCTGCGCGTCTCAAGGAGGCGTGGTTAAATATAAATATTTTCTAAATATTGGCAATGTAGCATATACATATTCCAAAAGACATTGCCACCGAATAAATGTTAAATGATGCATTCTTGGTAGCCAATGGCCAGTGGCGTGCAGAACATAAAAATTAGGTGACCAAAACCAACCAATGCTAATAGGTAATGAATTGAGGCATATAAACGGATCTTTTTTAACGATAGTTATGTTTTCTTTGATTCAACACACAAAAATGCAAGATTTTGAAACTGTTACTCACAGAAAAACTTAGGTCTAACAAATAAAGAAATTATTTTTTCTTCAATGCATTTGTATAAAATCTTGTTTTTGACAAATGTTTTTATTTTTATTGCACTTGTATAAAAGCTTGTTTTTATTTTTTTAAGAAATTTTATTCATTTTGATAGAAATAGTAATCAATAAATTGTAACCCAAAAATAATGGAATAGAAAATGGGAGAATAAAATAAATGTGGTAGAAAAAATCGAGATTTATTGAAGTTTCACTCAATAATCCTCAGGTGTTGTCGGGAATTGTTCCTTAATGTCATTTCGATATTTTGAATTTATTGTTAGTCTAATTTATAGTTAGGTAGTATGGGCATATTGTTTATATTAATTACTATTATTCACTAAATAATTACTATGAATAAGTCTATATCAAATAGTCTAGCATATACTATATTTATCGTTTATTATTGGGACATCCTATATTATTTACAATTATTCACCCTTGCTGAAAAGTGGTATTAGGTACCTACTCTTATCTAAACATTTATGTTATCTAGGAATGTATGCCCTTAGAGTCACCCTTGTTAAAGACCCTTAAAATTAATTATGTTTGTGTTCCAAGAAAAGAGATAAGTAGGGAGATCGTATGTGTCCACTGTTTCCAAAAATAAAATAGAAATATGGATCACTTCATTCAGGGCAACGAACAAAATAAGTTGTGCATAAAATTATAGTAATAAATAATTATTGAGACAATATATTGCGAATTATTTTACCAAATCTAACATAATATTTATGACATTCTTTATAATTTGAAAAATGTTTCAATCAGGACCTCCGTGTAACTGTACAACTTTTTGCCATGGGAAAATCTTGTATTGTATTTGTGTAAATCTATCGACTTATGCTTGAGTAAAGCTTGTGGCGATAACAGGCCACTTTGGTTACGGTATGCCGTACAAATATAAAAATGTATGTGGTGTGGACAAAGTGCCGTGAGAAAAAATATTTCTCACAGTATTAGGGTAAAAACATAGTGAAGCCTTGTCTCAAGCATCAAAAACAAATACATGTATTAAACGGTAACCGTTCATAGTAAAGACTGGAGCCTAGACTAAAGCAAAGCATCGATCATCGCCGTGTTGGGGAATCAAATCAGTTTGATTTTCAAGACTCTACTCAGGACTTATGCCCGAAATGTGATGTATGATTGGTGCGCTCAAGGTCGTGTGAAGCCCAGCCACTACCCGTATTTTGTCAATATCGTAGTTGTTAAAGTGAAAAGAGGTAAAGTATATTGTTGTGTTCAAAATATATGTAAATGTTTTGAAAGAGTTTCTCATGTATTCTCGAAATTTGTCAGGAAAACGTTTTCGTTCAATAAAGAATCGATGATATTCACCAAATTGCCTCCGCAATTGGTTCACCGGGTGGATATTATATTCTCGTCCATTATAGTTATCAATTATCCATCATTTTAACGATTCACTTGCATATATATCGCAATCACTATCAGAAAACACATTATCTATTTAAACAACTATTTCCTATTTCCAACACCTCACTACGACTGTGGATTCATGATTCTTACAACTGCTTTTATAGATGCCTCACTATGTGCCCTCTGATGTCTAGCTTGAGGAGAGGCTTGGTGCAAGCTTCACTATGTTTTTACCCTTAGCAATACATGGTTTTGAAATTAAGTAAGTAAAATATATTTTTTAACTATTCATGTTTCCAATGATATTATTCTATGAAGATTACTCTCTTCAGTATTCCCTTTCATCATACTAACTATGGCTACAATAGCAGCATATCTCGTATTATGAGACTAGGTAATCTAATTAATGCTAATGGTGTATGCATAACTGGCGTTAGCCTTTGTACTTTTAAAAAAACTCTAAATGGAGTAGCTACGCTGTGATGTTTTGTGAAATCTTTTACTTTTACTCTTACTTTTATTATACTTTCTTTTTATATATTGAGATAATATTGAATTATACGATTTTTACTTTACTTTAAATTCCTTTTATTTTTTATTTTATCTCTGACATTTTTTTATACCATAAGAATTTCATATCATAACAAATTCCCCCAAATTTGCATTCATTTGGTATTTTTAAAAAAAATAACAAATGAATGCTAATTTATCTTTAATTTTTAGTTATTGTCAAAATTTTTCCAAAAATATCTTAAATGTTGTTATTTTCTTTAATTTTATTTTCCATTTGTGATAATTTTGACCTAACCTGTTTTTATTCCTTAAAATTTCTTTGTGTAATTTAAAACCTTCTTTAATATGCTCTTCTAAATTATTAATTTCTTCCCCATTCTTTTTAATATCTTGTCTCATTATTTTCAAATTCTGTTCTGTATCTTTTCTTGTTTTTAAATTCTCTTCTTCTGCAATTTTCCAATTGTCTTGGGTAATTTCTTCCATACGCTTCTCTATTACATTAATCTCTTTACTATTATTCATTACATTTCTTTCAATTCTTTTCATTTCTTTTTCTGTTTGTTCTGTCTTTGTTTCTTGTACTGTTATCTTCTGTTCTATTATATCTTCTAATTTGTTTCGTCTCACTTTTGATTATCAATTTCTTTATCTTGTTCCACAAATTTCTTGGTTATTTCTTGTTTGAATTCTACCAATATTATTTGATTTTCCTGTTTCATTTCTACTAATATTGTTTGAATTTTTTTATCAGACTCTTCATATCTTTCTTGATTTTTTTTATCCATTCCTACTAATCTCCTATCCAAATCTTTCTTTTCTTGTTTCGACTCTTCATATCTTGCTTGCTTTTCTTTTCGATTTTCATCAAATTTCTTATCTATATTTTTAATTTCTTGTTTAAATTCTTCCGATGCCCTATTCATCTGAACCATCATCTCCATTATCTTCTTAAACTGATCTCTACTTGTTTCTTCCTTTCTTCTATACTCTGGTTCTTTCTTCATGTTTTTGGGTTCACTCAATTTCGAGCCCCCGTTGTTGGCGCCAATTGAGATAATATTGAATTATACGATTTTTACTTTACTTTAAATTCCTTTTATTTTTTATTTTATCTCTGACATTTTTTTTATACCATAAGAATTTCATATCATAACAATATCTTCTCATATTGTATTGTATATATTTTGTAAAGAGGGGTGAGCCCGTTTAAATAAATAAAAAAAAATTACATCGGTTATGATATGACATATCACATCAGTTTATTATTAACGGATATGTTTGTAATACCACAAACGTGTTCAGCTAGATGTGATTTGATACAATACAATTCTGATAATTACTAATAAAAAACAATTAAACTATTAATGAATAAATTTATTTTCAATATAAATAAACTAGAAATATAAATTATAACAAAAATATAGAAAATAACATATTAATTTAATATAATCCATAAGCTTGCCTTCTACAGCCTTCTTATTAATAAAATTTTTGAATTTTATTGAATATGAAGTTATTTAAAAATAAAAAATAACTTAAAGTATAAATACGACTTGTACCAATTATCCCCTTCTTTCTTATTTTTTTTTTTATAAAATATGTTTTTTTTTATTAATAAACAACTGATGTTCAATAGCTCCAATAAAATCCCAAACAGATTACATAACCCATATTTTATAAAAAAAACCATTATGAAAAAACTTGCACAAGGCATATTCAGCCTTAATTCGCATCTAAGGGGACAGATTGCGAACTACAGTTACTGCTTTAGTAGTTGCTTACTATTTACAGAATACCAGTAATTACTGCTCGGAGCTTTGCTGACAGTAATAAAGTTTTAAGACATAAATAGCAGTCTCCACTTATCTCGAAAAATTTAAATTTCACGTCCAATAGTTATCATGTCTCGAAAAGGACAAACGTCAAAACATAGGGGGTTTAAGACAAGGGCGGCTCCAGTCCAGAAATTTGGGGGGCAACGTCGTCGGCTGTTAGGGTTATATACAGGGTGGTTCCAAATGACACTTACAACGTCTGGCTGTAGATACCTCTCGTAAAATTGGACAAAATGATATAAGGAATGAGGGGTCCAACTCGATTACTTTTCGAAATACAGGGCGTTAAAAAAAATAAATGTTTTTATTTAAAAACTTTAAAACGGATTAATATATTAATTTGAAATTTAGCAGGTCGTTTTTAAATGTAAAAAGACTTATTTCAGTAAAAAATCATGTTTCATATCTAGATCCAGTGGCGTGCAGTTAGAAGAGTATATCCCCTTTTCCCAACCATTTTCTACGCCCATGGTATTTGAAGCAATTTTTCAAGTAAAAAACGAATAAACTTTACATACCGAAAATCCTGTGGTTTTTTAAGATATTTAATGTTTTTATGAAGTCTGCAAGATCTTTTATTAACGAAATAACCAACAATATTTTTGATTTGATTTCTTTAATAATTTTTGTCTTATTTTTTAATAACCACTAGATACTAGAGGCTATACAAAAGTCTAGTGGTTATAAAAAATTCAGAAAAAATTATTAAAGAAATCCAAGAAAAATATTGCTGGTTATTTCATTAATAAAAGATCTTACAGACTTCAAAAAAACATTCAATATCTTAAAAGCCACAAGATTTTCGGTATGTAAAGGTTATTCGTTTTTTACTTGAAAACTGTTAAGCAATCCAAAAAAAGAGAGGTATCTACAGCCAGACGTTGTAAGTGTCATTTGGAAACACCCTGTATATAAAAGTTTAATATTTTGGGTTTGTTGATTTAAATGGACCTAGAATCTACACAAAGAAATTAAAATTTGGTTTATGCAGAATGAATTTTGAATAAGAAACGATTGGCAATGCCAAAATTACCGAAAAATAATGTTTGGGCCATGAGGCCATGAGTTTTTTAGAGGTAAATGGAACTAGACTCTACAAAAAAAATTAAAATTTGGTTTACGCAGAATGAATTTTGTATAAGAAACGATTGTCAATGTCAAAATTACCGAAAAAAATTGTGGGCCATTTTTGAGGAAAAAAGTGAGTTTGGACCTAGTGGACCTAGAATCTACAAAAATTTCAAAAAAAATTAAAATTTGGTTTACGTAGATATGAGAAATATCCTCTCATTGCCGGACTTGGGGGGGATTGCCCTACTGCCCCCCTGCCGCCGTTGGTTTCAGAGATCGTAGATAACAAATCTGAAATCAGATTTACTTTTACATCGTCTGAGCCAACATTTTGCAAATCTAAAAGTGAAGCCCCTAAGGAACAATTTCCAACTGCTAAGTGAAACTTTTTTAATAATTTTATTAATAAAAAAATAAAACGAATATGTGTATTTCTATATGGCTTTTGATCAGCTTTTTGAAACATCCACTCGCATCAATGTTAATAAAAATGACTATATACAGGATGGCCCAGGGTTAAGCCGTCAAGCATCCAGGATCAAATTTTCCCATACTCATACAACCTAACTTGCTTCGTTTTGAGATACTGACCTGACCTGAGATGTCAATGTTTTTAGAACAAAACAGTTTTTTATGAATTGCTCAAAAACAATTTGGCTGATTTTGATAAAAATTGGCATGCTTATTTGAGGCAATAAGCGGCTTTTTCTAATATGATTAGAATTAAAATTTTAATTCCAGTGGCGTCCCACAAAGTAATTTAATTGATATTAGGACGAATCATTGTAAGCCACTGTTTTTTTTGTATTTTTATTACTTTTCTTGGAATAAGCAATTGAAAACACGAATTTTTTTACCTCTTCAATTTTTTTCGTATCTCGCTTCGTTTTTGAGAAAAAAATTAAAAACTGTAGCAGAAAAAAACTATTGATATTAGGAAAAATTTATTTATTTTATTATAAAACGTGTAACTTTCAGAAATTAATAATTTCACTCTTATTACATCAAAAGGAGACTCTCATTGCCGCAAATGAGCTACTGATTTCGTTTGAAAACTTTCCCCAGTTTCCTGAAAAACCGATCCTGAACGTTTGACGGTTTAACCCTGGGCAGTGCCGGATCTAATTCTCTCCTGGATATTTCTCGGGGGGGGGGGGGGGGGGGAAGTCAGCTCCATGCCGCCCAGTTTTTTTATGACATTATGAAATTATAAAAAAGGATCATTTTTAATCCCATTTTGCCGCCCCCGCAAATGTCCCCTTTGCCCTCCCCTCCTCAATCCGGCACTGACCCTGGGTCACCCTGTATATATCTGGTACAATTGGTTGTTGTTTTCTTTTAGTTAACATTGATCAATACTAAAACTTGAAATTTACAGTGTAGTTATTAATAACATGTAAAAAGCTACGATTCTTATAATTGTTCTAAAATTACACAAAGATTGAAATCTTAATGTAACCAAGAATCTGTTAATTCTGATCCATGATTACTAACGATATCAACTCGCATTTTAGGTATAGTGGAGTAGACCTGGCGGAAAAAACAGACTGGTGAAATCGAGTAATTTTTTTCCCAATCGAATGAAGTCAGATCCCCCCATCATTCCTGCATGAAATGTTCAACTGTGGGGGAGGGGGAAATCCTCTATCTAAAGTACATGAAAACGGGTTTTCCAACATATCGCATCCGTGTTTGATCCCACAAAAAAATACTTACAAAAATTGAAAAAATTAATTATTTCTCGAGAGAGAGAGAGAGAGAGTGGAGTTGGGTCCTCAACTTTTTGTGGATGAAAGGGTAACAACGAGTACTTTGATGGACCGGAGGGTGGGGGTAGTGGGACAAGTAGGGGCGTGGGAGATATGGGGGGAAACAAATATTATTGAAACGCTTGTAACTTCCGTACTAATTGATCTCACTTTTTCATTCGCTAAAAGATATTATTAGCAAATGCGTGATTGGCGCGCAAAATTAAAATTGGACAATTTTTTTTACTCCCATTTTTAGGCATGAAGGATGGAGGGTGGGAAAAAATTCGATAAAAGCGCATATTTGCCAAAAAAAGATTTTGAAAGAATGAAAAAGTGAACAATTTGAGCCTTGGCTGGTTGCGATAGCTCAGCGTTTCCCAAACTTTTTTAACCGCGACCCACCTTATGAAACAAAACCATTTATTTACAAAACAAATGTATATGAAAATTATAAGTAATTAAACAATTAATAATTATATCCATTTAGTAAAGTTTATTAAATGAAGTAAATACGAAGGATGATGTTGTTTGTCATCACATAAAAATTTCAAATTAGGAGGTAATGATGTTAATTTTATTCTCAAATTAGATTGGAGAGCCAATCTGTAGATACTTATTTTTTGAGCACACCAAGGTTGAGAACGCAGAATCCATTTTTTAATTATTGCAGCTACTTTTTCGATACTTTAAATATTTAAACCAAAGCCTTAAAAATTTAAATTCAATTCATTGAATGTAGCAAATAAGCTACTTTTTATTTATTTATCTATCCTTAAAAGGAAAAATCGCATTTGTTTTTAGATGGTGGGTGTTCATTCAGAAATACCAAAGATTCGTCTTTTAGCTCAATGTTTTAAAACGTTTCCTTTCGAAAGCCATCCTGAATTACAATAAAAAAGGTGTTTATGATCACTCCCCATTTCCTTGCATAATTCGGTAAAAAGATTGCTATTTTACGTAGTTTGCAAACTTAACACATTCTTCCAAAATCATGTTTAAATTTAGGCATGTGTTTTACCGCCAACGCTTGTCTATGGATACTAGAATACACCCATATACAATTAATGGCTAATTCTTGAACGTACACGCTTGTTTATATTATTGTGTATATCTTTATTATTATATTTCTTTTTTGTGTTTTTACAATTTTTTTCGCGACCCGGTAAAATTTTTCTGCGACCCGGTGCCGGGTCGCGACCCACTCTTTGGGAAACGCTGCTCTAGCTCAATTAGTACAGAACTTACAAGTGTTTCATATTCATATTTGTTTCCCCCCATATCTCCCCCCTACTTGTTCCAATACCCCCACCCTCCCGTCCATCAAAATACTCGTTATTACCCTTGTTACCTTCCACTCCCTTTCGAGAAATAATTAATTTTTTTAATTTTTGTAATTTCAAATCGCGATATTTCGCGAACTAATTGAGCTATCGGGTTCAGGTTGGAACGAGATTACGTGTTTTATCAAGCTCTTCAATTTTGGTAAGTATATTTTTTTGTGGGATTAAACTCGGCTGCGATATGTCGGTAAAACCGTTTTCATGTACTTTAGATAGATGATTTCCCCCTCCCCCGCCACCGCCACCGGCAGGAATAATGGAGTGATCTGACTTCATCGATTGGGAAAAAAAATTACTCGATTTCATCAGTCTGTTTTCGAAAGCTAGATCTACTCCACTAGTGCTAATACAAAGCAGCTATATAGGATAGTTCGCTAGTTGCCACCAGCGGAAGTTTCTTCTCTTTGTAAAGCGATTAATATGTCTTGGAATATTACAAAAAAATTTATTTATATAAAATTATAATCATCAATAACACACTTTTACTAATATTTTATTTACTAACAATTATAGGGAGATTTTGCTCCAAAAATTTGAAATGACTATATTGTGATTTTTTAAACGATCAATATAAAGTTGAAATTTTTTTGGATAAATATTAATAGTCATTATTTTATTTACGCGATTTTGCATTTGCACATATATTTTAAAATTTAAGCGAGGTTTAAATTGTTAAGTTTCCATTGCTTTAATGTATAGTAAACCCATTTAAACAATTGAAATTTGACAACTACGACACACCGTATATGATTGTACAAAAGCAATTAGCTTGTTGTTTTGTCTAACACATTAGTTTTAATTTAGTAATTATTAGAATATAACTTAAACTTTATGCATGACCATTGCTTCAATAAATACTTACTTAAAAAAAATAAATTTAAAGTTGGCGTTAAAAAGTTTTGTTACTTTAGAGAAAAATAACAGAAGGCAACTAAATAAAGTTCGCACACTTCTCTGGATTACCTGTGAGCATTACAAAATGTATTTATGGGAGAACCCATTTCAAATATGTCATATAAAATATACGAGCTAGATAACATTTTGTATAAGGTATGGTTTATTGGGATCTTTCATCCCGCGATACGCCATCGCCAGATGGCTTTGTTTTCGAACACAAAGTAGGGTGAAGATTCCTTAAGAAATACATTACGTCAAAAATCGAAAAATAAAGAGTACTGCGCAGTAGCAGGGTATAATAATAACTCTAATAAATGTTTGGACGTTGTATTTCATTATTTTGTGGAGCCGGATAAACGTTTTTTGATTGATCAATACGAAGAGCAAGAAGAAAAGAGAAAATCAGAATATTGAAACAAAAAAAATCAAACTTGATGAATCCAGTGAGCAAAGCAAGAAAGAAACAACACTCATCACTTGTTCATCTTCTGCAATTTTCCCATTAATTTGATGGAGATGACCTGGCAAATTCAACGTTAATAAACAGAAAGTCATTACGTCCACACAGCCACTGTCATTTTCATTAAAATGCGTTCAGCTTGTTTAAAATTTAGTTTGCCAGGATCTGTTGTAGCCCATTCTCAAATTTTGTCAATCCTGCGACTCATTTTTTTATACAGCGTGTCTCAGAGTAGATTTTAGGTTTTAAACTTAACTTACGGCAACCGTGTTCGAAATTTCATGAAAATATTACGTCGAGCGTATAGAGGACAAGTGTGGATTTCAGTTATCATGGAAAAGTGGACGAGTTCGCAGCGTGCCTACATGGTTGAGGCTTATTTTAAGGCCAACGATTCGTCCACAGTTGCTCAGCGGCGTTTTTGTTGCGCAGTACAATATTCGACGCGTTAGTTCACGCGTGGGTAAAAATTAGATAACAAGGAGTTGTTACAAATTTTAGAGAACAAGGAGTTGTTACAAATGTCAAAAAACCAGGTCAACCGAAAACCATTAGACGATGCGACAGGCTGTAAATCGTAATCCTCGACGTTCGAAAACATGCACAAGCGCTTAATTTGTCTCATGGCAGTATGCACCGTATGTTGAGAAAAGAATTAAAATTCCATGCCTACAAAATTCAATTAACCCAATATTTAAAGATGGCGCATCACCCACGTGTCAAATATTATACTGTGCACAAAAAAGCCGCTGAGCAACTGTGTACGACTCTTTGACTTTAAAATAATCCTCAACCATGTAAGCACGCTGTGAACTCGTCCACTTTTCCTTGGTAATTGAAATCCGCACTTGTCCGCTATACGCTCGACGTAATATTTTCATTAAATTTCGAACAGGGTCGGCGTAAGGTAAGTTTAAAACCTAAAATCTACTCTGAGACACCCTGTATTTAATACGCGACCAGCACTCACGTCACATTTAAATCTTCACCCTAATTGACACCATCTTGGATAGGCCACACCTCCATGTCAGATCCCAATAGAATACATGTAACAAAAAGGAATTTGATTTACGCTTCTTAGTATTCATGGTACAAATAAATATTATGCATAGTTAAATCGTATTGCAAGTTGTCGAAGTCGCAATAGAACAGATATTTCTTTCAATAAACAAATATTGATACGAATTTGTTCCTCTTTACTTTACCCAGTTTATTAATAAGTGAATATGTTCTTCGTCTCTAAAATTCAATAGAGTACTATCTCGCTTTAGATTTATGCCGTTATTCCAGAGAAGGATGCCAAATTTATTTAGCTTCCTTATTTTATCTGTTATTTACTCATCGGTGTGCAAAATCTTTCCAACATTATGAGTAAGGTCAAGTTTACATTTAATGTATTGGTTAAGGCCTTTACTAGCCCACATATATTTTGCAAATACTAAGCCCTGTGCCTGTTGAAATGGTTACTTTTATCATGTTGCGTTTCGAGTCTTTTTATTTATTTAGTAGGTCAGAGTACATGTTATGGACCAAGGATATGCAAGCACAAGCAATGTTCTTTAATTTACAAAATCCATTGAATTCTTATTGATACCGTCACATGTTGGCATTATAGGGAACAAAAAAGCAGACAAAGCTGCAAACGATGCAACAAAAAATTATTATAATTAATATATGTACCTTACTTAGAACATAGAGTATCAAAAAACATATCACATAATCAGTGCAACTCAAAGTTAGACATACCATACGAAGACGTAGACTAAGAATACTATATACAGCCTTTACCCTCCAGTGCTGCCCCTGTCACCAATAAACATATCCTAGTTGAGTGCCCGACATATAGCTAGGAAAGAAGAACTGAAAAACTTACACAAATTTAAAAACCATGTTAATTTCAAATAACTATTAACCATTAACTTTCTGTATACAGGGTGTTTCATTGGGAGAGGGTAATATTTTAACAGAGGATAGGAGTGACAGAGGTGATTCCAAATAACCCATATTTTATGGATCTACGGTCCCTTATAGCTGAGATACAGAGTGTTTTGTTCATTTTGGTCATTTCTTCATTGCCTCCTGTGCTTTTAACCACTGCGTATAATTTTATAATATTTGGTACACATTCTATGTGTCTTAACAAATTAATTGAGATATTATTAATATTGAAAATACAGGCCCGGCTTCACTAAAAATTGACAAATTCGTTCCACTCATAAGCAACACCCTGTATGTTAAATTTTCAAAAATATTTGACCATATCTAAAAAGAGGACAAAAAATTGAATTTAATGATATACTTTTTATTTTTGCACATATGATTTTACTACTATAAATTGTTGGGATCCTTTATATTTTTGGGACACTGACGTGCTTAATTAATCCTATTAAGTTGTAATCAATATTATTTGGCCTAATTAACTATTTTGTTTAAAAGTATGTTATACCAAAATTTTTTATCGTCATCTAGGCCTATGAAAACAGATTTACAGGACCGTACTAGGAACTAAATTTCACATTAGATTAAGCTATACATCACGCATTTTATTTTTTTTAACCTTCCTTATGAAAAATTGTGTATTTTAGAGTAGGAGAGTTGAAGAATCTAAAATCTAATTTTTGTAAAGGATAAAAGTACTTCTTTATTTAATTAAGTAAGTTTGGTAATAAACTATCTATGTATTTGTGAAATTTAATAGTAATAATATGAAAACATAAAAAATTACAAAATCTAGATGCCCATGGAATTGACAGTTTAGAGTTCTCTGTGTCAATCTATTTTTATTTAAGTTTTCACAAGGTTTGCATTATTTTTCTTGTTTGTGGTTTGGTTTCGATTATTTTAAAAATGCCACATCAATTTTCTAATGAAGAATATGCTGATATGATATACATATATGGTTATTGTGACGGGAATGGTCTGGCTGCAAGCAGGGAATAAATATCAAATGAGATACCCTAATCGAACAGTACCAAATTATAAAACGTTTTCAAGAACGTTTCGGTACATGAGAGAACATGGTAGAATTCCCACAGTTATTCTTAACGAACATCAGGAAAGGCGTCATTTAAATATTTTTGATATTGTTAATAACAATCCGCAAATTAGTTGCAGAAGAATTAGTCATACCCTTAATGTTTCTCAGACTACTGTATGGCGACGATTAAAAAACATTGTCTATACCCATATCATGTACAGGAAGTAGAAAGGCTGGAGGAAGGTGATTAAATTCAAAGATTGAATTTTAGTAATTGGATCACCCGGAATCGAACAATGATCCGTAAATGTCTCTTTACCGATAAGGCCCAGTTCACAAGAGATGGTGTGTTAAATTTACGAAACACGCATGTATGGTCGGAAGGGAAGCTCATTCGCAGTATAAATTTTCGGTGAATGTCTGGTGTGGTGTTTTTAACAACAAGTTAATTTGGCCCCATATTCTCCCTCAAAGATTAAATGGAGAGGTTTACTTAGATTCTCTTCAAAATACTTTTTAACAATTTTGTTAGATGATGAAGGTGTAGACACAGCTGGAATTTATTTCCAACACGATGGCGATTCTGCTCATTTTAGGCTAATTTGACGGGATTTTTTAAATGAAAATTTTCCTAATAGGTGGATAGGCAGAGGTGGTCCTATACATTGGCCTTCAAGATCACCGGACTTTAATCCCGTCGATTACCATATTTAAAGTCCAAAGTTTACTCATCTCAAATAAATACCCGGGAAGAACTGATTGAAAGAATAGTAAACGCCTGCCAAGAGGTTAAAAACAACGAAAACATCATTCGAGAATCTGTAAACCAAATTATAAAGCGAGCAACAACATGCATTCAACAATTATTATAATTTTTTTAAAATTGTTTTTTTTTCTAGTCTTTTAAGTGTAGAGTAATTTTGTTTATAATTTAATTAGATATTATTTAACTAAAAATGATTTTTATTTATTCGACTCATGTGTTGTTGACGTATCTATTTAATTTCACAAATAGTATAGCGTATTCCCAACTTTAAATAATATCGTGTCACATTCACAATGATTTTTATGTACTTTTATCATTTACAAACATTTGATTATAGTTTCTTTTACTCTTATACTCCAAACTACACAATTTTTCATAAGGAAATAAATAAAATGGGTGTTGAATAGGTAAATCTAATGTGACGTTTAGTTCCTAGTACTATCCTGTAAATCTGTTTTCATAGGCCTAGATAGCGATAAAAATTTTTGGTATAACATACTTTTAAACAAAATAGTTAATTAGGCCAAATAATTTTGATTACAACTTAAAAGGATTAATTAAGCACGTTGGTGCCCCAAAAATATAAAAGATCCCAACAATTTATATATATAGTATAAGTGGATATTTTCGTGACTGTTCAATAATAGTTTAAGTAGAAAAAATTCGTGGGAATCAGTCAATATAAAATAAATTAGTTTGATTTCTTCGTTTTGGTCAAGCTTTCGAAAACGTTTATTTTCTTTTTCAAGACTAATAACATGAAATACGGAAAAAATTAAATACAAAAAGAAACATCGGTGTTAAAATATTTTAAAATGACAAAATGATAGATTCCAAAAACTTCAGAATACAATTGTAACATACAGAGTGTGATTATAAAAAGTATAAGAATGTGTAAATATATATATATATATATATATATATATATATATATATATATATAAAAAAAATAATAAATATCAATTCAAGGAGGACGAGTTGAGAAATTTTCTTTATGTTTTTTTAATAGAAATGTGTATATTGTACTCAGGTCATTGATGTCTGTTCTTTTATTCATTGAATTTTGATTGTTATTTATATGAACCATTTTAAGAAAGAGACGCTTATTGAGATTTCGTTCATTATCGAGAATTTTGACATTATTATAGTCAATCACATGATCTTTATCTATTACATGTTCAGCAAGGCGACAAGATCTCACATTCCTTCTGCAGTCACTTTTGTGAGAAGTTATTCTATCTTTAAGCATTCTACTTGTTTGACCAATGTATACTTCATCACAGCTGACCAAATTTCTATTTTTAAATCTTTACCACATATAGATGGTTTGACATCAAAACTCATACATTTGTTTAAAAATGAAGACAATATTAAAATAGCTAAAACCAATTTGAAAACTATTTCACAAATACATTCTAAATTGAAAACACCCATACCAGTCAAAAATAAATCAAATATAATCTATGAAATCCCATGCAGCAGCTGTGATGAAGTATACGTTGGTCAAACAAGTAGAATGATTAAAGATAGAATAACTTCTCACAAAAGTGACTGCAGAAGGAATGTGAGATCTTGCTGAACATGTAATAGATAAAGATCATGTGATTGACTATAATAATGTCAAAATTCTCGATAATGAACGAAATCTCAATAAGCGTCTCTTTCTTGAAATGGTTCATATAAATAACAATCAAAATTCAATGAATAAAAGAACAGACATCAATGACCTGAGTACAATATACACATTTCTATTAAAAAAACATAAAGAAAATTTCTCAACTCGTCCTCCTTGAATTGATATTTATTATTTTTTTTTTTTATATATAATCACACTCTGTATGTTACAATTGTATTCTGAAGTTTTTGGAAACTGTCATTTTGTCATTTTAAAATATTTTAACACCGATGTTTCTTTTTGTATTTAATTTTTTCCGTATTTCATGTTATTAGTCTTGAAAAAGAAAATAAACGTTTTCGAAAGCTTGACCAAAACGAAGAAATCAAACTAATTTATTTTATATTGACTGATTCCCACGAATTTTTCTACTTAAACTATATATATATATATATATATATATATATATATATATATATATATATATATATATATATATATATATATTTACACATTCTTATACTTTTTATAATCACACTCTGTATGTTACAATTGTATTCTGAAGTTTTTGGAATCTGTCATTTTGTCATTTTAAAATATTTTAACACCGATGTTTCTTTTTGTATTTAATTTTTTCCGTATTTCATGTTATTAGTCTTGAAAAAGAAAATAAACGTTTTCGAAAGCTTGACCAAAACGAAGAAATCAAACTAATTTATTTTATATTGACTGATTCCCACGAATTTTTTCTACTTAAAATATATATAGTATATATATAGTAGTAAAATCATATGTGCAAAAATTAAAAGTATACCATTAAATTCAATTTTTTGTTCTCTTTTCAGATATTTTTGAAAATTTAACATACAGGGTGTTGTTTATGAGTGAAACGAATTTGTCAATTTCTAGTGAAGCCGGGCCTGTATTTTCAATATTAATAATATCTCAATTAATTTGTTAAGACACATGTGTAAGCACAGGAAGCAATGAAGAAATAACCAAAATGAACAAAACACTTTGTATCTCAGCTATGAGGGACCGTAGACCCATAAAATATGGGTTATTTGGAATCACCTCAGTCACACCTATCCACTGTTAAAATATTACCCTCTTCCAATGAAACACCCTGTATACTGATAACCCTCGAGGTTAATGCCGTTAAAAAAACATTACAAAATATATCAAGGAGAGAACTAAGTAAGTTTCAGAAGTTTATCGTAATTAATACCCTTAGTAAGTATTTGTCACAGGCAAAGGGTTGAAGTATTTTTTTGTTTAAGCAAGAGTCACGAGAACGGCTGTATGTACAATGATAACGAAGTAAAAATTGATATATTAGACAAAAATGCAACAATCCAATTATGCACCATTGAAAAATTGAAGTTGTGGACTATTCTTCTAAGACACATACATTTGTTGGGTAAAGTGTTTGTTTAAGCTATGTACAATTTACAAATAGGAACAATTTATATACAACAGGCATAATACACATATAGCATTTACACAATAAGTCTAAATAATAAAAATAACACAGAAAAAAAACATATTTTTCAAGTCATGAGTTTAGTCTTAAAATCAAATATGTCAAGTACAAATGTATTTTACCTCTTTGTATCGTTTGCATTATGCAGAAATAAAAAATGTTTTTAACCTTTCTGCTAATTCTTGCAGTATTCATAATAAAAAATATTTCCACATGGAATACCATTTTTACTGTTTTCTTGAACTCTCAAATCGAAGTTGATATATGCCCCTCGAATAAAATTAGTCTACTTATATAGTTTCCAAGCAAATAGCTTATTAACATGGATATCATATTGAAACGTTTTTGTGTCAAGCATTTAAGTGTACAAATAAGTTTCCGTCGTTTGACAAAAGTTGGCGCCACCAGTAAGTTATGATTAAAATTGTCAGATGTAAAACGTCATTATCCTAAGGTTGGACATCAGTCAACAACATAACCTTAAAATATTAGTGATTTTTTATCAGTATATTCTTTTGTTTTGAGCGTCATTTGCGGGAACTTTTGATTTACTTCTTCAATTTGATTGCTTGTAGAAGCATATGGTGAGGCCGCCTTAAGTGAGAGAAGTTGGCGTGAGTGGTTTGAAGTAAGTTTTGAATTTGACATTGAAAACAAAGAATGTAATGGAAGGCCGAAAGGTGTACGAAGACGCGGAATTGGAAGCATTATTGAATCAAGATTCGTGCCAAATGCAATTACTTGCACTTACATTAGGAGCGATTCAACAAGAAATTGCTGCTTTTTCGTCATCGTATAGTCACGGACGAAGGAAGAAATCATGGGGACCTGGCCATGCTTCAACATTACAAGTAATCCAAATATTCATGGAACAAACTCTTGTTGTGTATTTGGTCGGATCATGAGTTGCTCAAACCGAATGAGAGCATTACTGGATCTGTCTACTGAACACAATTGATGAGATTGAGTCGAGTACTCAAGGAAAATCGCACCCACTACTACTCCACACACGTCAAAGTTATTCTCCTGTATGATAAATCTCGTCCACATGTTGCGACGCTGGCGCTGGTCAAAACCTATTTGGAAATACTCATGTTGGTGGAAGTTTTTTTCCCACCAGCCGTATTCACCACACATTGCTCCTTCTGATTTTTACTTGTTTCGATCAACGGCCCATGTCCTGTCTGAGCAACACTTCACATCATGTGAAGATACCAAAAATTGGGTCGATTTGTGGATAGCCTCAAAAGAAGAAGCAGAAAAGTGGGAAAAAGTAGTGACAAACGATGGGCAATACTTCGAATAAAACATTGGGTTCCGTTCTTGGCCAATTTTTGATAAAAAATGGCGGAAACTTATTTATACACCTGATAATTTGTGAGGTTAATACATCAACTTTTATCACAAATAAGTTTTTGTAATGAATGTTAGCACTGTTTAATGCAATTATTTTAATTAATTCATTCACTTTCAACTATGCTGCCCCGATGATTTTTTGACGTCATTGTTGACTAAAAAATTCCTTAACTACCAAATCCGATTTTCCGTTTGTGGAGCCCTCATGACACCTACACCTCCACCAAGTCGCCTGTAGTTCATAGAGCCACATAATCTCCATTGGTTTTGTTCGGTGTCGTAGAATTCTATTGTTTTCAAGTAAGCTGTACCATCAAATCCCCCAACTGCATACAATTGACCATTTACTACTGCCAATCCAACCTAAAAAAATTAAGATTAAAGTTTTAATTAAAGACTAATCGAGGATCAGTATCTGTATGCAGGAAGACTGGGTATTTCTTAAAATCGTTAAATACTGTACATGTACATTATTGGGCTTAAATATATATAATAATAATAATAATAATATATTTATTTAAAAAAATTAGATATTACATTTATTTTTATAATATACTACGTTTAAATGAAATAAACAGTTATCCCTTAGAAACCATTATGGTTGTATAGGGATGGCTGTTTGTATTCTAGTATTAATTGCTAATTTATCTCATGTAGTTATATAAAAATGTAAAACAGGAATTTAAAGAAAGAGAATACTCTAAAGAAAAAATAAAAACAAATTAATTAATATAAAAGGGCGTTTGTATATCAGAGATTTCAATAAAATCGCAGACTATATAACTATCTAATTGAAATGTGAAGGATTTGAAATATTTTTTAAATAAATTGAAGTTGTTAATAGAAGAGTTTTGTAGAATTCTGGTAAGTTATTATAAATTTTTAGGGAGAGGTAAGTATAGCACATTTGGCCTATTAATTTCTTGGCATAATTAGTAATAACAAATTTATTTATTTTTTGTCTTGTGTCATAGTTGTGTTCGATGTTTTGTAATATCTGTTTATGTTTGTAGGTATAGATCAGGAGACTGTAGAAGTACAGTTTTCTTACATCAAATACGTGACTTTCTTTAAAAAGTAAACCTGTGGGGTATAATATTGGTTTCTTATAGATTATTTTTAGAATTCTTTTTTGTAGCACCTGAAGCTTATAAAGGTATGTATTTGAGCAAGCACCCCAACTAAGTATGCAATACTGCAGGCGTGATTCTACTAGTGCATGGTACAAAATTTTTAGTTGACTTAGTGTTAGTATTTTACTTAGACATTTAAATTTGTAAATTAGAAGCCTAATTGTTTTAGTTATAGATTCGATGTGGTGATCCCATCTTAAATGAGAGTCAATGGTAATACCTAGATATTTTATATGAGTTGCTTGGTGTATTACGGCGTCATTACCTATACTAAGGGTATTAAAATTCGGTAAGTGGTTTTCATAACTAGCAAAAGGTACGTAAAAAGTTTTCTCAAAGTTTATGGTTAGTAACTTGTGATTAAACCAATTGAAGATGAGTACAATATTGCAGTGTCATCAGCAAAACTGTATATGGTCCCTGCAATTTTTTGGGTTAGTAATCCATTTATATATAAGAATAATAAGGGCCCCAGGATGGAACCTTGAGGCACTCCGTAACCCAATTGTTTGATTTTTACAGCTTGTTTGCGATCTTTTAAATAATTTTTAAGTAGTGCTGGTGTTGGTCCCCTTATACCAGCATCCTCCAAGGCTTCTAACAGCTGTGTGTGATCCACAGTGTCAAAGGCATTGGCAAGATCTAAGAAAATGCATACCGTAGGTTTTCTAGTGTCAACTCTATTATAAACTTCACCGATTAACGCAGCCGTCGCGTCATTTGTTGAGATACCCGCGCGGAATCCAAACTGTTTATTTGAGATTTGGTGCGTTATATCCAAATAATCGTTTAGCCTATTTTTTAGAGAAGTTTCAAATATTTTAGCAAAGGTATTAATTAATGAAATTGGTCTAGAATTAACTACTTTTTTTTATCACCCTTTTTGTAAATTGGAATGACTATAGCCTTTTTGAATAAACCGGGACATATTCCCGTTTCGTAAATTTTGTTTATTAAGTACACTAAAGGTGGGGTTATTTCATCTGAGATCATTTTAACTGTTTCTGATTTAATTCCGTCTTCGCCAGGTGCTTTTCCTGTTTTCAGATTTTTTATTATCGAGGAGATTTCTTTGTTTTCGGTTGGAAACAGATAAAAGGATCTCAGAGTTGTTTGAGTTTTAGGGGGAGGTGAATGCGGTTGTTTTTTATTTTGGATGCATACTTTTTGCCTACCGATGAGTAATGATCATTAAAATAATTAGCTATATCAAGTGATTGAGTTAAGATTTCATTATTTTCAGATTGTATTTCTTTAATTGTATGATCCTTATTTTCACTAGTTATTTCCTGTACAGTCTTCCCAAGATTTTTTGTGTTACCTTTATTATATTCAATTTGTTTTTGATAGTATACCGATTTAGCATCATTTATTAGCCTATTTAACATATTTCTGTATTTTGAGTAATCATTTTTTTGTAGCATTATCCGGATCTGATTTATGAATTTTGTATAGTTCAGCTTTTGTTTTTATCGAGTTTATGATACCATATTAAGGGTGTACTCTCGATACCACATTAGTCAAATGTGTGCTCTGTGTAATTTGACTAACGTAGTATTTATATTTGGCAAATGCACTAGTACGCAAGCCATACACGAAACGAAGAAGAAGCTATCGTGCAAACAACAACAATTTACAAGCTTTGCATCTGTGTTTACCAAAATGTCCGACTCTAAATTATTAAATCACACAAAAGCAATATTTCATTGGAAAGGCAAGAAAATCACAGGAAAAAAATCCCAAAAAAATCTAGAAATATCCACACTAGAGATGGGCGAAAAATAACGGCGTTGTCAGATGTAATTAACATAGTAAATGTATTCTAATTATTTGCTAATTACTCTTATCACAGGCTCGATTTGTGAGTAACCAAAATGTTTGAAATTTTTATTCTTTCCGTTGATATCACTTACATCGAAATATGAACGGTAGGTTTTTTTAATTAAATAAAATCTGTAACGTCTCATAAGAATCAATGATAAAGGCAAACATTTTTTTATATTAATATCTTTTTTCTGGTTCTCAGCAGCTCTTTAAAAATTTTACTGGTTCATTATCTTATTATAATGTACTAATATGCCAAGTTTCATTAAATTCTGAGAGTACTACCTTAATCGTATGTATCTTAATAAGGAAAAAAATTAAACATTTTTGGTAAGTGACGGAGTTTCATAATGAAGTTTTTCAATTTTGCTAATTTTCATGTTGATGACAACTTGATCGTCTTTAATTAAAACAAAATTGCTAATTTCTGAAGACATTTCTACCTTTAGCCATTTCCTGCCAGGGACTTAGGGTATTTAGTTTAAAAGTGATTAAATGTAAGAAAATGAATGGGGTTAACAGAAAACCAGTTGAGAATGTTCTTCTAGCATTGCCATAGACCGAACAAATTGTAATGAAAGTATTAATAAAATTTTAGATTGACAGTTCTTATTCTAAACAACACAGCCACAGTCTACTCACTTTTACCAAAATAGTCATTCACTATGCGTCTACTTTAAATTCAATGTCATTTTAAACTTCAAAATTTTGGACCCCATTTTGAAGGTGTTCTCGAAGAGGCACGGAGGGGCACATCAAACCCTAAGCTTACCTTTTGACGCTCTATCAAAATCTGAAGTCAGAATTTTAAAATTCGTAAACACAAAAAAGCTACACACATACACACACACAGATCCAATTCAGATACCAAACAATTTGTTCGGTGAATATCATGTTCTAAGGACATAAAAGGCCAGATTTAAGTAAAGACTCTGGACTACCATTAAAATTAGATAGAAGGAACCAATTTGTTTGTTTGGCCCCTTCTTGCAGAATGTATTGAAACCTACACCTACATAATTAGTGCCACGATAGCTGAAAATTTTAGTACAAGTACCTCAGCAGTTCTATATACTATACAAGAGACATATATATATATATGTCATTTGGGCTTTTACATCTCTATTCTTACTAAGGTAAATATGAGGTTGTCATACTACAGTGAACAAGAGTGTTGTCCACACATGTTCTCGCTAGAAACCGAATTTGAACACCAGTAGAGAATTTTTTCCCCTAAGTACGGTACTGCAGGTACACCAATAGAGTGTAAAATTATTTTAAGCCGAATAAACAAGAAATAGGTAAATGACGCGAAGTGAATTTTTAAAATTGTTAAAGAAAAAATAAGTTTCATAATATGTTTTGTCTAAATTAAATGAAAATTTTACTTTCAGTTTCAAAATTTTCCAATTCGAATCGGTGGCGGGATAAAAACAACAACTTGTTTCAATTCAGTTTTTTCCCCTCTATTCAGATCTAAAATGGAAATATTAAAATTGTGATATACAGGGTGTTGTTTTGATATTTTTAATATGTTTCAGTTTTTCCTAAAGCCGAACCTGGATTTTCATATCTCTCAATATTTCAGTACATTATTCCTGAGAAGTGTAATCTGTATGCCAAAAATGGAAAAGATATACTAAGTGATTCAAAAGTTCTGGCCAAATGAATAATTATGCATAATTGATAAAACTCGGTTATGGAAGCCAAGAGACCCATTATATATGGGTTATTTAGAACCGCCTTTGTGACCTCTACCTACCTTTAAAATATTTCAGTTTACCAACGGGACACCCTTTGACGGCGTTGCCAGATGTAGTTAACATTGTACGTGCAATATTGCTAATTCACGCTTATCACAGGCTGTGAAGCTCGATTTGTGGGCAGGGCACGATTGCGCTGATTGCAATATTTAATCCCTTTAGGATAGATTGAGGTATTCCCTTAAAGCTTTTAATTGAATTTCCTAAAATTACTACAATAGTTACAATTTTCATTAATTCTTCCTTTTGAGTTCAGTGTATGACAGTTGTATCATGCAAAAAATATTTACTGAACGTGGCAAACCTCTTTTAATTTAAAAAAAAAATTAAATTTCGTTTATGTGGAAAAACTGAAAAAGTTGTGAATTGGATGTCTATAAATAAAAAATTTCTATCAAAATTATATGTGGATGAATCGGCGACTGCAGTTTTAGGTAGGAATTTATCCTCTATACGTTTATTACTTATATTTATGTAACTGTAATATGTAATCAAAATTTTTTTATAGATAAGCTTGTGGAACATAATCATCTTCAACCTAAGGAAGTGAAAATTGAAGCGTTTCGTAACAGCGTTAAGAGAAAAGCTACAAACGATATATGTGAAAAGCCTTCAAAATTAATCAACTAAGAATTGGCTAGGTCATCCGAATTGTTAGAAACAGATGTTTCCAACATTCGAAAACATTTGTACCAGCAGCGGAGATCAACATTTCGAAAACTACCATCCGAAATTAATGAAACTAAAAAAATAATTGACAAACTTAATATAGTAACAAGCAAAAAAGAAAATTTTTGTATTAGAAAATAGTTATGAAAATAATATTGTAATATTTTCATGTCTAATGTCCGGTTTCTCCAGTGGAACTTAATATCAATATTATGAAATATCGACTTAAAAGTACTATGAGCTTAAATCAAAATTCCGTTGCACCACGATATGAATTGGAAATATTAGCTAAGATCAAATTTCGATTTAATCGTGTGCTCAACATTTTTTTTATAACATTTGCTACCCTGACTAATTCTCGGCGGTAATTTGAATGAACTTATTTGATTGGATGTAAAAGGATAGTGGTATGTCTATTGATATTTGTCAATTTGTCATTCTTCTTAGCGTTAATCTGTTACTTTTCATTTCAAAGCGTCTTTGTGTATGGTGTGTGATAAGTATAATTAATGATGGAAGGTGATAAAAAAAGAGTGAATTACACTAAAGATAAAAAAAATTTGTTAGCAACTCTCGTTGACAAGTTTAAACATATTATAGAATGTAAAAAAAGAGAGGGTGTCAATAATAAAGAGAAAGAAATAGCTTGGTTGGAAATTGCAAAGTTATTTAACGCTAGGGGCCTAAATATTCGTAGAGCAGCCAATACCCTACGGAAACATTGGGCCAATTTCAAGCAAGATTCCAGAAAAGCGGCCGCAAAGGAAAGAAAAGAGGTATATAGGACAGGAGGTGGGCCTCCATTTGCCTCTTGTTCTAAAGATGTAGATCGTGGGACCGAAGACATTGTGTTTTCCATTATAAATAATAAGACAGTGGAAGGATTAAACAACGAATTTGATAACGATTTTATCACTATCGAAGGTAAATTCAAAACTGATTCTTGCTTGCTGAATATAATAAGAATTTTTTTTTGTAGAAATGCCAATCAAGGAAGAAAATTTATTAACACCAAAAGAGACAACAGAAGAAGAAGAAGTAGAAGTAATAAGGAAGGCCAAAGGAAAGTCTTGGGCGACGAGAAGAGCTTCAAAGGAAATAAAATTAACTCCGATAGAAAAGGCAAAAATTGAAGTGTTAGAATTTTTAAGTTCGTGTTCTGTGCTTTAATTAGATGGTGTATTTGATTATGCCCCTAAATATTTTTAACTATTTTTTAAACTAAAAGAAATTAAATTAAAATAATAAATAAAATATAACCATAGGAATAAATATTTTAATCATTTTCATACTTTCCTTGATATTTGTATTTGTTGAAAAATCGAAAAAACAACAAAATTAAACCATAGACCATAGAATTTAATACTTACACCACTTCTTCTAGAAGTCATTGCCACAATTGGACTCCAGGAATTTGTATGAGGATTGTATCTCTCTGCACTGCTCAATTCCATGCAATCGTCTCGACCTCCTACTGCGTAGATAAGGTTATTAAAAACGGCGCAACCCAAATGTTTCCTTCTTGTGGACATCGGACTGACCAGCGTCCACTTGTTGTGCCTCGGATCATACCTCTCGACTGTGTTTAAAGGTGATTGTCCATCTGAGCCTCCAATCGCATACAGGTATCCGCCTAATACAGCCACGGCCACACCTAATCGTCTGGTTGTCATCGGAGCTACTTTAGTCCATTTGTTTTCTTTTGGGTCATACCTGCAATCAAGGTTTGAATAATTTTAACTTTTTCAGTATTCAATATGATCTTAATATGCAGATATACACAATCAATTAACATTAATTCCAAAAATTTTGAAAATTCGATGGTATGTTAGTGCATTAATGAAAACAAACTATAAAATTTTGTAGAAGTCGTTGTTGAACGGAACATTGTTTAAGTTGCAAAAAACGTTTTATTTTTACACTGAAAATTGCAAAAGTTCTGCAAACTAGGGATACTGCTAGTAATAATGTTTTACAACATGTATTAAGTTTGCAACCTTTCGAAAGCTACGGAACCTTGTTGTTTTTCTGATTTGTATAAGTTTCTCATTGTAATATGTTTAAAAAAATTACAAAAGTTATGCAAATTGGGTAAGTAAACGGAAAAAAATTGTAACATATACTGGTACATTTGCAACCATTTCTGAAAAACGCATCATTTATTTATCAAACCTTTTTTCCAGACGCTGCCATTTTCAATACACACAAGCATTGAAATAGTTACAAAAGTTTTTTTATCGCGTTTGCAAATAAAGAGAATATCGGTCTGATCTTTGCAATCCCATACGAAAAACGGGACCTTAATTTTTTTACTAATATTAGTTCTGCCAATTGCAGTTATAGTCCAGTCAATGAATAGGTTGTAGAGTGCGTAAGCGAACGTGCAAAAACGGACATCAGGGCGGTATTTGGAGTAGCTAGGAGCTAAATATACCAAAAATTCCCCGAGGGTAGGAGGAGCAGCGGACTGCAGGGGGGCACGAGGAAGCTCACTTTTTTCGGCTTTTCGCTTAAGGCTCGTTCAGACTTTACAAGTTAGTTGAATTCAAGTGCAATAATTGGTGCAACTTGAAACAAATTGAAAGGTGTGAACACCATTTCACTTGAATTCAAGTAATTTGAAAGGTGCTTTCAAGTAGAAGTAAAGACCAAGTTAACTTTTGCTTTCAAGTTGGGGACTTTAAGGTCGTGTTGAATCACAGTTGAAAGGCTCGTTCAGTCTTTACAAGTTACTTGAATAGGCTGGTTCGACATTTTTCGTAATTTGTTTATTTCAACTAAAATCGAAAAATTTTATAATTAAAAAATGATGACAAAAATTTCGAGTGCAAATTTTAAGATTTACGTCCGCTATAAGCATTATAAAACCAAGGATCAGCGCGAGGCTAGAAAATGAACCTGTGCGCGAGACTAGGCCGCGTGACGTCAGTAGCCCGTTCTAGACGCCCATAATTTCTTTAACTAAAGAACCCGAAATTGTTTTACAAACATTCGCGTCATATAATTTTGATGCTGTGGTGCGTCCATATCGAAGTTCGTACGGGCTACTGACGTCACGCGGCCTAGTCTCGCGCACAGGTACGTTCTCTAGCCTCGCGCTGATCCTTGGTTTTATAATGCTTATAGCGGACGTAAATCTTAAAATTTGCACTCGAAACTTTTGTCATCATTCTCGATTTCAGTTAAAATAAAAAATGTCGAACCAGCCCATTCAAGTAACTTGAAAGGAGTAACCTGAATTCAAGTGAACTACTATTTCAATATTTCATTCAAGTCATTTTAAGTTGAATTTTTTACTTGAATGGTTTGTTTCAAGTTTACAATACCTCATAATTAGAACCCTCCGTGGATGGTTGACTAATTTGCCGCAGTGCAGAGCCACTTTCATTACTTCCAGTGGCTTCAAGTGTACTTGAATATCAGTTCACACTATTCAACTGTGATTCAAGTCGACCTTCAAGTGCTCTACTTCTACTTGATTCAGGTTACTCCTTTCAAGTTACTTGAATTCAAGTAACTTGTAAAGTCTGAACGCCGCTTTATATCTCAAAAAATATGCATCGTAGCAAAAAAGTTATCCAATACAAAATTAAAGATCATACAATTTACTACAAGATTGTTTAAATTAATTTGATTTCTATCTCTTTTGGTTCTAGAGATATTTGCTACCAAAAAATGCAAATTTTTGAAAAAAGTTTTTTTACCTTTTTTTTTAATTATTTGGCTAAACCTTTAGTTTTACAACAAAGTCTTTCTAAAAGAAGTTGTTGAGGATTAAACGACCTTTTAATTGATATACTTATTTATTATTTTAACGTAAACTAATCAAAACTACTCCAAGTACACCCCTGAAGTCAGTTTTTGCACGTTCGCTCACGCACTCTACACTCCCCTTTTAAGCGTCCATTGACTGGACTATTATAACATCGACTAATATTTTACGTGACACAAGAGATTTGAAACCGTCTTTTTTCAACGGAATATTTTTTATTCAATTGTTTTGTTGTTTTTTTTTTTTGCAATTTAACCATAAATTGGAAACTATTTGCAAATAGTTTTAAGATTACTCATTAATTTGGGAATCTAGCTGAAAAATTAGCCCAACACTACAGTGGTTCAGTTAAATACTTCATTACACTGGTCAACATTTTATCTAGGCTTGTACACGGGCTTCGGAGATGGTATCCTAGGGTTTTCGGGGTCGCTGATTACGATGAGTGGGTCGGTTAGGCTCCATCAGGTCAGGTTCAAGGTCATTTGAAGGCCAAATCCAGGAATAACCTCAAAAAAAATCTGAAAAAATTCATATATATGTTTTTTTTGGTCGCTGAATTCGAAAACGTTGTTTGTTTATCCCTTGCTAGAATAGAGGTCACTGAAGGTTATTTCAAGGTCATCTTGAGGTTATTTTAGATAAAACAGTCAAGGGCATGTCGAAAAATCTGAAAAAACTCACGTGTACGTTTTTCAGGTCACTGAATCTTAATTCGAAGTCAGTTGAGCTCCATCAGGTCAGGTTCAAGGTCTTTTGAAGGTCATATGATAGATAACAATGAAAAACTTGAAAAAGTATTTGATTGAAAATAGAATTCAAATTTAAGTCTGCGGCTCCAATTGCTTATGTTCATATTAAAAAATACCAAGAAATTAACATTTGACCTTCAAATGACCTTGAACCTGACCTGATGGCGCCTAACCGACCCGCTCATCGTAATCAGCGATGCCGAAAACCCTAGGATACCATCTCAGATGCCCATGTACAAGCCTAGATAAAATGTTGACCAGTGTTATCCATAGAGTATATTTCTTATACGCTATACTGGTTGATTGCATTTTCACATACGTCTGTCTTACTCGCTGCCATGTTGCCAAGTTGTTTTTTTTTTAGAGTACAAATACGAAAATGTGTTTTTTTTTTTAATTCTACCTCCATTTCCGTAAAGGGGGCGAGATTGCAAATTAATGAAAACATTGTACGTTAGGATTTCATTTGCAACCATTATTCAAAACTTTTGTAAAAAATCCGATATTTATTTTAATAGAAAATAACAATTTTATGAAAAAATATATTTTCCGCTTGTCGCAAGAACATTTTTTTTAGTTATTTTTTCAAATTTGCAGAACTTTTGGAATTTTCTTCGAAAAATTGGGATGAAAAACAATTTGATTTCGATAAAACAAATTTTTCCGTTTTGTTTGAATGGTTGCAAATTTATCAGAGGATGTAAAATGGTATTTTTCAAAACTTCGAAAGTTTGCAGAACTTTTAAAAATCATTAAATCCTGATTTTCAATATCTTCTGTTCAGAAAAAAAGACTCAATATCATTTGAAATTACTGACCTGACCTGACCTGAAGTTTTAAAACTTTTGTAATTATTGTTAAATTTTGTAAAAATCATGTCTATATCTACTGGCCTATTAAAGAAAAGTTGACTTATTTACGGAACAGATATTGAAATTTTCATTATTACAAGTAATTTATCATCTCAAATCAAAGAAGTTAATATTATGTGGCAAAATGGAGTATTTATGTCAATTACTAAGCTTTTCATAGCTTTAGAATCCATTTTTGGGGTGTTGCAATAATTTTTATACATATTTACTTCTACTACTGAAATCTAGGTGGTGCTCATCGTGCAATTGATAAATTCGAATGGTGGTTTATATTTTGAAAATTCGTCGCAGCCTATTTCTTGAGATATTTGGTAAGGATCGCTTTTTTAAATCCATTTTTATTGCATACATCAGTCATCATTTTTCATAAATAAATATTGAGGGCCCAAGAATACATGTTGTAGTATGATTGTTTACTGATATAACCTTATAGTGGAGTAGATCTGGTTTTGAAAACGAAGTCGCTCTTTTCGAAAAAATTTTTTGTGATTATACAGATTCGAGTTCCCTCTTTCACGTGATCAATATATGAAAGCTAAGGGAGGTGTGGAGGGGGGTAAATTAACATGTAAAGATATGGAAAATCGGTTTTTCGCACGTAGCTCGCTGAATTTTATTCGGATCGAAACGACTTCTATATATAAAATAAAGTACTCGCGAAAACACTTAAACTGAATTTTAACCCGTCCAAATCGGTCTAGGGGTTCTTGAGATATTGCGATTTGAAAATATATGGATTTTCGCCGCGGCGAGAACACACCTAGAGCCGTGTTGGCGTTTTTCGCATGGAAGAAAATGACTTCGAAACTTGATTTCTTTTCCTCCGATAGCATTATGTCCAAATTTCAACCCGCTAGTTTAATTTGGGAGGGAGAGGGAGGGCAAACACTGATTAATTTTTGACTCGAGGTAACTTTTTTAATTCTTGACCAATCCGGGTCAGCAAAATGGCAAACTCTTTCATAAGGACACTGCTACAGCATGTATTAAGTAGATGATGGTTTTCGCGAAAACGGACAAATGGCGACCGAATTTTGGATTTTACAAATTTTATTTGTCGATTTTCGCAACGAAAGAGTAAAGCGGGGAAAATTGTTTATCCGCCATCGGTTGCGGAATTTTTTTCTCTTTGATTGGAGCCCTACAGGGACTCGATCCGATAATTAGGAAGGGAGGGAGGGGGTAAACGCGTTTAGCCCTGTAGAAGGGCAACGGATAGGGTTAGCGACTTCGTGTTAGGCTCATTTTCAAGGGCATTCAGTTCTCTTTCAAAAATTTTTTACCCCAAAGCTATATCTATATGAATGCCTGCGGGAGTGCGTGATATATTTATAAAAACGAGTGCGCTCGCTCAGCCGTCGTGAAATTAGATGTCGGAATAGTATTTGTGAGAGAGCAGAGAGATGATGTGAGAGAGACGAGATATAAAAGGGAGCGCTTAGCTCCTATCCCTGCATCTAACTTTACAGCGGCTCAGCGAGCGCACTCGCTTTTATAAATATATCACGCAAACCTGCAGTCCTCTATAAACTTAGAGCTTTGTTGTAAAAAAATCTTGAAAGAGAACTGATTGCCCTTGAAAATGAGCCTAACACGAAGTCACTAACCCTATCCGTTGCCCTTCTACAGGGCTAAACGCGTTTACCCCCTTCCCTCCCTTCCTGATTATCGGATCAAGTCCCTGTTGGGCTCAAATCAAAGAGAAAAAAGTTCCGCAACCAATGGCGAATAAAAAAATTTCCTCATTTCATTACTCTTTCGTTGCGAAAATCTAAAATTAAAATTTGCAAAATCCGAAATTCGGTCGCCATTTGTCCGTTTTCGCGATAACCATTATCTCCTTAATAGCAGTGTCCTCATGAAACAGTTTGCCATTTTGATGACCCGGATTGGTCAAGAATTAAAAAAGTTACCTCGAGTCAAAAATGAATCAGGGTTTGCCCTCCATCTCCCCCCCAAATTTAAGTAGTGGGTTGAAATTTGGACACAATGCTTGGGTCATGACTATCTATCGGAGGAAAAGAAATCAAGTTTCGAAGTCATTTTCTTCCATGCGAAAAACGCTCTAGGTGTGTTCTCACCTCGGCGAAAATCCATATATTTTCAAATCGCAATATCTTAAGAACCCCTAGACCGATTCGGACGGGTTAAAATTCAGTTTAAGCGTTTTCGCGAGTACTTTATTTTATATATATAGAAGTCGTTTCGATCCGAATAAAACTCAGCGAGCTACGTGCGAAAAACCGATTTTCCATATCTTTACATGTTAATTTACCCCCCCCCCCTCCACACCTCCCTTAGCTTTCATATAGTGATCAAGGGGGACCTCGAATCTATGAAATCACAAAAAATTTTTTTCGAAAGGAGCGACTTTGTTTATCGGGTTTTTTTCCACCAGATCGACTCCACTATTAGTAATATGGACATATTAGGTTATATTCTACAAGGCCATTACAGGACAAAGATATTTTGCTCTTCTCCATTTATGGCCAGGACATGGCAATAAGTCGGTTTGAAGTTTTGGCCATACTTATAAAGTACCTACTGTAATGTTCATTTAACATGTCGAGGAATACATCCCTAGTGTCGTTACATCTGACAGATGGGTGCAGTATCATGAATTGAAAAATGAAGAAAAGGTGGAACAGCAGAAATTGAAAGATCAGAGAAAAAGAGAAAGAGAACGAAAAAAAAAGAAAGAAATGAAAAAATCACTGCCAATAAATCTTTGAAAAAGAAACAAATACAGGAGACTAGTGTAGAAGAAGAATGGATAGAAAGTGGAAGTAGTATCGACGACATTAATGATGAGATTGAAGAGCCAGGTGAAATACATATTTTTCCATCGGAAGATTTAAGTCTTGGTGATTATATTTTGGTGTCATTCAAGTCAGTCGGCAGGAGGGTGTCTTCTACTTATAAATATTGTTAGCAAAATTTTGCAAGTTCTGCCTGAAAATGAATACGAAATACAAGGTTTGCAATAAGAGTAAAGTCGCGTTAAAATATGTAGACAATGATGTGTCTGTCATCAACAAATTAGATATTCCGGGGAAACTACCAGAGCCACAATGTATTCAAGATATTCAAGATGGACGAATATTAAAGGTGGTTTTTCCGGCCTCGGTCGATGTATACGAGAAGTAATAATAATAAAATATAAAATGTTTAGAACTGAATTATATACCTACAACAAATATATAGTAAACGATAATAATGTTGCTTTATTTTCGCTACTGTTGTAGGTACTTTTCGGTGGCCATAAATAGGGAAATGTGGTGGCCATAAGTAAGAGACTTTTGGCCATAAGTGGCAAAAGTCGCCATTTTTCTTTCAATATTTTTTTTCTCCGAACGGGTGAAACATAGTGGGTTAGAACTTTGCTAGTTCAGTTTCAGATACTTTAAGGCAAGTTTGGTAATTTTTGGAAAATATCTTTCTGAAAGTTGCCGAGCATTCAACTAATTTAGGAATAATATTTGCTTAAGGTGGCTATAACCGGTGTATCCACCCTATATTTTGGTGTATATATTTTGTATCCACCCTATTTAAAATCCTGGAGGAGTCGATGATGGTGTTGTGTGGTTTTTCTGGGTTTTCCCACAACTGTAAAGCAAATGTGCCATCAAGCATCAGTAAGTCGCCCCCGAGCGCCACGGCAAATAATAATAATAGCCGTCCCTCCCCCGCACAAGCTGCAGAGCTTCTGGGGTTCACTCGTAAGGGAGTGAATTGCAGGGCGTATATTATTATTATTATTATATAATGACGAGGTGGTTTATATTATCTTTTAGCATCGTCCAGTTTTTAGTATAACTTTCTTTGAATCATTAAGATAAAGTGGACTTTTGTTTACCTCTCAACATGGTTTAAACATTGTACTCCATCCTGACCACCTACTGCATATAACAAGTTATCCAGTACAGCTACACCGACGCTGGTTCTGCAAGAAGTGGTGGGGGCTACGTCACACGACCACTGATCTGTTTGAGGGTCATATCTGAAAACATTTTACAGATTCTTTTAATAAACCATTTCCTCTAGATAGAGATAAACAAAAGGTAAAGGGTTTTAAAAAAAGTACCTTTCAATACTGTTTAAATAGCTTTGTCCATCATGTCCTCCTACTGCATAGAGAAGATCATTTAAAACAGCGACTCCAACACCGCACCTTCTTTTGCTCATTGGAGCAACCATTTTCCACTCCATTGTTTGAGGATCGAATTTTTCCACAGAGGCTATGGCATCACCGCTACACCATCCTCCTACCGCAAATAATACTTCGCCTGAAATAGTAAAACACAAAGTGATTCAATGTTTCAGATATTTCTCATTAGTGGAGTGAAATTAGAATTTTATATGGATTTAAGAGCTAAGTCAAATTTTTTTAATTGTTTCGAATTTATACATAAAGAGAAGCTTGTAAAAAATTTGTCGATAAATTTGGGCTGGAGCTTCGCGAGATATGTGCCAAAAACGGCATTTTTGGTATTTTTCGAGTGGATTGCTTCACTATTTTTTAAATATCTCCGGCTGTAAGAGTCGTGGAATAATAAGAAAAAATTAAAATGACCGTGATGAAGTAGAGTATCGATCTGTACAGAAGGGTTTTTTTAAATACATCCTAATCTCAAAAAACGAATTCGCGCACATTATTATACTTTTTTTACTGAATCGGCAATAAATAACCAAAGAATTCTCGAATTCTCTTAAAAATTGGGCATTTTAAATAAAGAAATAAAATGTTTAATTTTCTTAGACAAAAGTACACACAAAATCCTCCTTTTTAAGATAAAAATTTTTTCTCTACTATTGTTTTTCCAAAAATGGCGGCCAATTCAATTTTTTTCGAAAAATACCGATTTTGGCTGAACAAATACATTTTTTTTTTAATTTTTACCATGTCTTACCGACATAAAAATACATATTTTTTCCAATTTTTAAGAAAATTCGAGAATTCTTTGTTTATTTATTACCAGTAAAAAAAATAATTCCTCTTTATTTCTCTGGATTAAAACCACTTATTTTTCTTAAAAAAGTTTTAATTTTTGACGTTTCGGCTTTCTCTATCGAAAGCCTTTTTCAAAATGACATAACAAAATAAATAAATTTACTATAGTAAAATTCGAGAATTCTTTGGTTATTTATTACCAATTCAGTAAAAAAAATAATTTCTCTTTATTTCTCTGAAAAAAAAGTTTTAATTTTACTATTTTTAATTTTACTATAGTAAATTTATTTATTTTGTTATGTCATTTTGAAAAAGGCTTTCGATAGAGAAAGCCGAAACGTCAAAAATTAAAACTTTTTTAAGAAAAATAAGTGGTTTTAATCCAGAGAAATAAAGAGAAATTGAACTAGCAAACCACGATGAGCTTCCGAAATGAAAAAAAATAATGTGCGCGAATTCGTTTTTTGAGGTTAGGATGCATTTTTAAAAAACCCTACTATACGGATCGATACTCTACTTCATCACGTTCATTTCAATTTTTTTTTATTTTTCCACAACTCTTACAGCCGGAGATATTTAAAAAATAGTGAAGCAATCCACTCGAAAAATACCAAAAATGCCGTTTGGAAACATATCTCGCGAAGCTCCAGCCCAAATTTATTGACAAATTTTTTACAAGCTTCTCTTTATGTATAAAATCGAAAAGATTAAAAAAATTTGACTTAGCTCTTACATCCATTTTCAGAATATTTTCGTCTAATATCACTCCACTACATACGTTTATTATAACAGTAAATATGAACTATGGATTGCAAAATGTGTAGTTTTAAAAACTAGCTATCACGCTCTCTTGGCTAGCAATACGATACAGGTTTTTAAACCAAACGATCCGCCATATCGTTTCAGATTGCCCAAACCGTGCTTATGGCGGAAACCTACAGGACTTCGCAGAATGCTCCCAAGACACAATCGAATGGCTGTGCAACTTGGACATTAATGTATAGTCTGTCAGAGGATCTATGATATGATATGTGTTATGTCTTTAGATTTCCTTTTATCGTATTGTAAAAAATCCATATGCTAAATAAATAAATAAAAAAGTTAATTATTTCTCTAACTAATCCAATAAGATTTACTACATACATACTCAACAAACGCAAATTATTGAAAAACTGAATGTTTTCATAATCTTAACAAGTAACATGAGGTGATTGTCATTGTAGTCCAAACAACCTGTCGCGGCCCAATGTTAAATTTGACAAAATTCCAACCCGAAAACCAAAAATAGGGCCGTATAGAAAAAAAAATATGAGTTTCTGTTTCATTAAACTCGATCCTAGTTGGCGAAATTGCCTAAAATTCGTCCGTCAAATTTTTTTTTTAATTTGCAGGTATTCATAGGTACATTTACCTCCAAAAATCTCAGCTACGTGGAATTTGTGGAAGGGTGGGAAAATGGCTATAGAGTTTCCGAAAATTCGTTTTTCGACGATATCTGCCGAAATATGACCCTTATACTCATTTAGACAAAAAATGGAGAGCAATTCATTACCTACAAAAGTTGTCCCTATGATTTTTTTCGCTACACTAATATTTTTTGCAAAAACGGCGTTTCAAAAATTCGCAATTTTGAGAATTTAAAAATACGGCGCTTCCTTATAATTATTGTGGTGAAAACGGAAAATTTGAATATCCTCCCGTTTTAGTATGAAGACAAAAGATAACCAACTTTTTTTCACATTTTGCACTTAAAAAAATCTATATATATATATATATCTCTTTCACATGGTGCTATTAGTTTTTCGAGCTCGGTTACTCCCTCTCCTCTGTAAACACGGCGGGCGCGCGCTCCGCTCATAAGATTAATTTTTGCATTTAGTTAGTGCTGCGAAAAATTAATGAAATGTTGCGCTACACGCGTACACGGCCAACGCTAAAGGATAAAGACTGTCATTTTTTTGGTTCTTAAAATTTAAAAAATTGTTATAAACTTTTTATAGGATGAAGTCTTTCCGAAGAAAGTAAGCTCAAGGTCGTTATTCTACGATCATTCCTCGAGCAAGAGTAAGATCATTCCTCGAGCAAGAGTAACCGATTTTCGCAAGCGCCTTTTTTCCGAAAAATCGAATTATCTCGAAAACTAATAAATATTTTTCTCCACGGCCACTACTGAATGTAGTTATTCTGAAACCACTTATAATAACAGAAAAGAAACATTCTCGCTCTTGAGATTGAAAGAAATTTCTGAAACATTTGTCTCTTATGTATTTTATATGTATTACATTCTACACCACTAGAGATAGAATCTGTATTCCGTGATTGTTTACAAAAATAAGGTTTGTCATGAATGTCAAATTAACTGTCAGTATTAGTTGACGTGGTCTTAATATTGGTTTGTAAAAACTTTTGATTTATTAAAGAGGAGAAGAAAATCAAACGATTCAGATGTAGAATTTCAAAATACTCTTTCAGAAATAAAAAAAATATGCTGATAATATAACTCAAAATTTGCTACCGCAAAAATCCAAGCTTGAATATAAAAATACTACCTACACAATGTTGAGAGATTGAGGTTTCATTTTACTATATTTAATTTCTACTTTCTGTGGCCGTGGAGAAAGTACAGTTTGTCTCTGTTGGAATGAAAATCCGACACTCGTGGTTCCTCACGCTCTCATTCGCTCGCGTTCGGAATCATCCACTCGTGTCGAATTCTCATTCCAACCTTGTTACAGAATATACTATTATGCCACGAGCTATATTTTTGTCAAGTATCAAAATAAATTTATTTAAATTTGATAAAGTTATAGCAAAAACAAAAAAATGCGATTTTGGACGGTTTTTTTCGATATATCTCGATAAATTACATCTCGATCGAGAAAAATGAATTGAAAATATTTTTATTATTAGTCCAATAAACGAGGTATCCGGCGATTAGACCGAAAGGCAGTTGACCGAAAATATTTTATTTTTTTAATTTAAATTCTTATACAATCTAAAAATAAATATTTTGTTTTGAAAAAAAATTAGAGATTATTTAAAACACAAAAAATAACGTTTTCCAAGTTTCATAAAAACAAATATTTATTCAGGCATAGGCTGGCGTGTTTAGAAGTTTTTATTTTAATTTTTGTTTTTGATTATATTTTTTCATCAATATAATAGAACTAAATTAAAATCAAAAATAAAAACTTCTAAACACGCCAGCCTAAGCCTGAATAAATATTTTTTTTATGAAACTTGGTTAAAACGATTTTTTTTTGTTTTAAATAAGCTGTAATTTTTTCAAAACAAAATATTTATTTTTAGATTTTATAAGAATTAAAAAAATAAAATATTTTCTGTCTACTGAGTTCGGTCAACTGCCTTTCGGTCTATTGAGTTCGGTCTATTTACCTAGAACCAATAAACGAAGGTGCCAACCCGGGCATCAGGTCTGTCCGGCACCATTTATGGGTTCATTCACCCCCGAATATCTCAGCTGTCTGAAATTTGTGAAAGAGCGGGAAAATAGCCCATTGGTCTTGTGTGTGTTTTTTCGCCTATTTTCGCCGATATTTCCGAAAATATGACACTTAGAGAATTTTTGTGCTCCAAAACGCACCCCCATTTTGAGCTCCTGCCCTGCATTTAGAGAGCACGCTCTAATGGAATAACACTCTCAAGCGGATTACAAATTAATATTTTTTCATGATTCAAAGTTCAGATGAAAGAAGGAACCTGTAGCTATAATATCATGTTACTTTTTCCTTTTATCTATTTCTCTGGATTATTGAAAATCCGGGCCAAAGTTTGTTTTTGCTCGATATTTTGACCCTCCTATAAAATTCATATTTTTTTTATCAAAATTAATTTCATCGAATCCTTTTCTATAAAGGGGCTTTGCAAGGTGTCAAATATATTCAGAAAGATTCAATAAATTATTTTTGTGTATTTTCATAAACATATTTTTCTGGGGCGTTTTTTTTGATTTCCGGAATTTTCGAAAATGCTCGGGTCTATCGGGAATTAATAGATTATCAAGGACCATATCGGTTTTCATTGCACATCATTAGAAAGCTTAGCTTGTCCCCTTGTCGATGGCATTTTTCTTTTCCTTTTTTCAAAAAATATAATCAAAAACAAAAATTAAAATAAAAACTTCTAAACACGCCAGCCTATGCCTGAATAAATATTTGTTTTTATGAAACTTGGAAAACGTTATTTTTTGTGTTTTAAATAATCTCTAATTTTTTTCAAAACAAAATATTTATTTTTAGATTGTATAAGAATTTAAATTAAAAAAATAAAATATTTTCGGTCTACTGAGTTCGGTCAACTGCCTTTCGGTCTAATCGCCGGATACCTCGTTTATTGGACTAATAATAAAAATATTTTCAATTCATTTTTCTCGATCGAGATGTAATTTATCGAGATATATCGAAAAAAACCGTCCAAAATCGCATTTTTTTGTTTTTGCTATAACTTTATCAAATTTAAATAAATTTATTTTGATACTTGACAAAAATATAGCTCGTGGCATAATAGTATATTCTGTAACAAGGTTAGAATGAGAATTCGACACGAGTGGATGATTCCGAACGCGAGCGAATGAGAGCGTGAGGAACCACGAGTGTCGGATTTTCATTCCAACAGAGACAAACTGTACTTTCTCCACGGCCACAGAAAGTAGAAATTAAATATAGTAAAATGAAACCTCAATCTCTCAACATTGTGTAGGTAGTATTTTTATATTCAAGCTTGGATTTTTGCGGTAGCAGATTTTGAGTTATATTATCGGCATATTTTTTTATTTCTGAAAGAGTATTTTGAAATTCTACATCTGAATCGTTTGATTTTCTTCTCCTCTTTAATAAATCAAAAGTTTTTACAAACCAATATTAAGACCACGTCAACTAATACTGACAGTTAATTTGACATTCATAACAAACCTTATTTTTGTAAACAATCACGGAATACAGATTCTATCTCTAGTGGTGTAGAATGTAATACATATAAAATACATAAGAGACAAATGTTTCAGAAATTTCTTTCAATCTCAAGAGCGAGAATGTTTCTTTTCTGTTATTATAAGTGGTTTCAGAATAACTACATTCAGTAGTGGCCGTGGAGAAAAATATTTATTAGTTTTCGAGATAATTCGATTTTTCGGAAAAAAGGCGCTTGCGAAAATCGGTTACTCTTGCTCGAGGAATGATCGTAGAATAACGACCTTGAGCTTACTTTCTTCGGAAAGACTTCATCCTATAAAAAGTTTATAACAATTTTTTAAATTTTAAGAACCAAAAAAATGAGTCTTTATCCTTTAGCGTTGGCCGTGTACGCGTGTAGCGCAACATTTCATTAATTTTTCGCAGCACTAACTAAATGCAAAAATTAATCTTATGAGCGGAGCGCGCACCCGCCGTGTTTACAGAGGAGAGGGAGTAACCGAGCTCGAAAAACTAATAGCACCATGTGAAAGAGCGGAAAATTTTACTTAAAATTATAAGTTATTTTAAAAAAAATTTGTATTACGATAAAACAAAATATTAAAAATAATCCAATCCAATGCTGTTGCAATACTGCATTAATATGCTCTCACACAATAATACAATAATGGAGAATTTTTATTTCTAATTCTTTGGACCGATGAAGCCACCTTTAAAATCTGCACAATATGCATTATTGGTCTGAAGAAAATCCGCATTGGTTGCGTGAAGTTCAGCACCAAGGACGTTGGAGTTTAAATGTGTGGTGTGGCATACTGGAAGGCAGAATTATTTTTTTTTAGCAATCCCTAAGTGGCAATATCTTTCTTGACTTTTTGGCCAATAAATTACCGTTGTTGTTGGAAGATGTTTTACTGGAAACACGTCAAAACTTGTTTTTGCAGTTGAATGGTTGCCCAGCACATTATGCTATTATTGTGCGAGAGCATATTAATGCAGTATTCCAACAGTGGTAGATTGGAAGAGGAAGTCTGTTTCCATGGCCTGCGCGATCACCAGACTTAACTTCTCTTGAATTTTCAGACTCAACCTACGACCAGATACATATGAAAAACCGGATTCGTTAATGCATTACGTAACATACCGAGAGCCGAAATTGAAGGTGCAGGTTTGTCTACCCCTGAGAGGCTTCAGCAATGCATAGAGCGTGATGATCAGCATTTAGAGCATTTACGGGGGCACTAAAAACTTTTCTTTTTTAAATCGGTCCTTTTTACGGCCACAACTTACATAATAAAAGGAATTAATTAGTTTAAAAAATAAAAATTTAAGGGATTTCCGTATAAAATTTTCTTTGGGCTAAATTTTAGGTTAGGAACAAGATATCGAGATGCGGTTTTCGGGAGCTTGTTTAGGCATCATTTAGCTACTTTTTCATGAAAAAGAAATCATACCAATGCGTTTAATTTTTTTGTGAAAATTAACCATTTCTGGCGAGATGTCGAAAAAAGCCCTCCAGCGGCGACATCTGAAACTAACACAACTTCAAATATTATAGCATTTGTAGCCCAAGAATAGCTCTTTTCAACTAGCCCAAGTTTGTTAAAATCGGCTCAGCCGTTTCGAATATACAGGGTGTTTTTTACTGAAACCTTTGAATACCCCCCACCACTTTATTTTTAGAGATATAGCAAAAATTGTTAAACAAAAAAGGTTCAGATTATCCTTTACTTTAAAGATCAGGTATTTTTTTGGTAGGTTAATATAGCGGAATTCGCAGAAACATCACTTTCTTAGCTTCAAGATCGCAGTTACGCCCCCTAGCGGCAAAGGCAAAGATACTTTAGCTTTTCCGAACGCCTTGCCTGAATATTTGTATTCAACGACTCGGCGCCGGCGCGCGTAGAGTTTTCGAATTTGCTTTCTTATTTTTACATATACAATTTTATTCTTAAAATATCTTTTTTTTCGAGATATAATGGAAAAACCAAATTTTCGATTTTATTTTCGAAATTGTGAAGTTAGCATACACTTTTTAGAGTAGCAAAGATTTTTTTATCGTTTTCTACACCCATTCAAGTACTTAAATGCCAAATTTCATCGATATCATATTTTGTGCGAGGTCAAACTCTCTGACAACTGGGCTATAAACTTTTTATAGGATGAACGTATAAGTCTTTCAGAAGAAAATAAGCTCAAGATCGTTATTCTACGATCACTCCTCGAGCAAGAGTAGCCGATTTTCGCAAGCGCATTTTTTTTCGAAAAATCGAAATATCTCGAAAACTAATAAATATTTTTAAAAATTAGAAAAACGTACCTATTCTACATGCCACGAGCAATATTTTTGCAAAGTATCAAGTAAATTTATTTAAATTTGATAAAGTTATAGCAAAAAAATGCGATTTTGGACGGTTTTTTCAATATATCTCGGTAAGTTACATCTCGATCGAGACATAAAAAATGGATCGAAAGATATATTTATTATATACAACTTTCTCATTTACCTTTTTTTAATGGAGTTAAAATTTTTTGAATACCCGCAAATTAAAAAAAAATTTGACGGGCAGACTTGATGCCCAGGTTTGGGGTTTTTGTGGCGGTAATTTACTGGACTATATCTACAACTTCTCATTTACTTTTTTTTATTGGAGTTATACTTTTTTTTTTATACACGAAAAACCGTTTTTGCGAACTTTGCGAATTTTTTTAGGCAATTTTGCCAACTAGGAACGAGTTTAATGAAACAGAAACTCGTATTTTTTTGTCTCTATACGACCCTATTTTTTGTTTTTGGAATTTTCTCATCACTTAATACCTATTGATTGGAATGTTAGGAAATTTTAAAAGACCCTAGGAAAATGTGATTTGGTTATAACTATTTTAAATTACCTCTTCTTGTTGGTTTTCTTGGTCGAGTCCTGGGTCCTTGCATCAAGGGCCTTTCTTGTGGAAGTAAAAGGTAATTTTTGGCCTCATCCACAAGATCTCTACAGGATTCATCAGATCTCACCAGTAAATCTGAACCAACTGTTCCAACTAGAAATTTTGGAGTCAACAAAGGCAGCCTAACATGCTGTAATACTTGAGGAAGGTGTTGCCTTCTTTCAGAGACGTTGTACTTCACCCAAGACATAACTGCATTGAATACCTAATAAATATTCATAAAAATTAACTTTTACGTTAATAAAATAAGCAAATTCAAAACTACACATTTTTCTTATTTTTTTACATCAAATAAAGAAAGCAAGGGAATTTTTTATTTTGATTAAAGCTTAAATCAACTCTGACAAGCTACAATAAAAATATTTCACTTCATTCGTAATGGCAGGCCTTTTTAAACTATAAAATTGGGTATTTTGTAATATTATTCTAAAATAACTAATGTTTATAAATTTCTTAATTACTAATACGCGAAAATATAGTTACTTTCTCATAATTGTAGTGCGTTTCACATTCATCCTTAAGTGTCCAAGTATATGGTAAACTGTTAATAAATGATTTTTACTTAGTAACTTATAGAGTAAATTCGACACAATCTGAAGTAGATCTGGATTTGTAAACAAAGTCGCTCTTTTCGAATTTTTTTTTTGTTATTTCATAGATTCGAGGTCCCTCTTTTACGAGATCTCTATATAAAAGCTAAGGGTGGTGTGGAGCGGTGGGGGTAAATTAACATGTAAAGATATGGGAAATCGGTATTTCGCACGTAACTCGCTGAGTTTAATTCGGATCGAAACGACTTCTAAAATAAAGTGCTCGCGAAAACGCTTGAACTGAATTTTAACTCGGCCAAATCGGTCTAGCGGTTCTCGAGATATTTGAAAGTATATGGATTTTCGCTGTGGCGGGAACACACCTAGAGACGTGTTCGCGTTTTTCGCATGGAAGAAAGTGACTTCGAGACTTGATTTTTTTTCCTCCGATAGATAGTCATGACCCAAGGATTGCGTCCAAATTTCAACCGGCTAGTTTAATTTGGAGAGAAGGGGGAGGCCAAAAATTGATTATTTTTTCACTCGAGGTAACTTTTTGATTCTTGACCAATCCGAGTCAGCAAAATGGCAAACTGTGTCATCAGGACGCTGCTACAGGATGTATTAAGGAGATGATGGTTTTTGCGAAAACGAACAAATGGCGAGCACTTTATTCTATATATAGAAGTCGTTTCGATCCGAATAAACCTCAGCAAGTTACGTGCTAAAAACAGATTTTCCATATTTTTACATGTTAATTTACCCCCCTTCCACACCTCCCTTAGCTTTCATATAGTGATAACGTGAAAGGGGGACCTCGAATCTATGAAATCACAAAAAAAAATTCCGAAAAGAGAGACTTCGTTTATCGGGTTTTTTCCACCAGATCGACTCCACTAAAGTTAAATTTCCGGAAATTTTTTTAGTTGCTATGGTAACAATACAAAATAAAGGCTTTTAATTGATCGAAAATGTTAGGTGTGGAATTTTCGTTATAATTTATTAGAAATTATAAATGACAAATTCGGCGTTTATGAAAAAAAGGAATTAATACAATAAATCAGAATTAGACAAGAACAAATGTATACCACTAACCCAGTGTGTTTCATTGGGAAGTGTCCATACATTAAACGCAGATATAACACAACTAGACAATTCCAAAAAAACCTATATTTGTTGGGTGTAACCCCCTATCTAATTGAGATGTTTTATTAATTTTGGTCATTTCTTCCTCGACTCGTAATTTACGAACCACGCCGTATCTCTTTTTCGTATTTCACATAGAAACTTCCTTTAATATATACGTAAGAAAAAATCCAGGTCGGGATTAGGAAAAAATTGACAAATTCTTCCAGGTTCAAAACAACAGCATGTATAAAGGATTTTTAAAAATTGCTTTACACATTTTCCCGCAGATCATTTTACTACTACTAGCCTGCTAGATTATATTACCAACGAATTTATATAAAATATCTCCAAATTATAATAAATCTAGCAATAATAAATAAATGCTAATATAGATCGAAAGAGAATAAAAAACTGATTCAGGGGTGATAATAAAATACAGGGTATTTCATTTGAAATTATAAACTTATTGAGAATTGAAAATACGGACATTGGACGCTCCATTCAAGACACCCTGTATAAAATATCGCATTTAACGTTTAACCGCATGCTAGAAGGATATTCTCACAATCTCTGTAAAAAATTTGAAATTAATAGCTTAACAACTAAGCCAGATACGGAAATTAACGTAAATGCGTGTTTTTCTGAATCCAGAAATAAAAAGAAAAATGGTACATGTCATTTGAAATAACAAAGTTGATGCCTACCGGAGGTTGAAAATATTTTCGTTGAATAGAGTGTACAGACTAAGGCCCGTAACCCAATTTTCAAATTTCAATTATCTATACTTCTCTATACATGGCTAATGGACCATCTACGTGACACACCCTGTATAACTGCATAAGTAACGATGATTCCATGTAATAAAATAATTCTCTATTACGTTTGTTAAAAGTAAATTTTAATTATTCTGGCAAAAGTTATATACCATTTTTTGCATTTTTAAAATGTTGCTATGTGGCTAAAAACGTGTAAATAAACGAAAAAAAAGTAGTGAGATCATTAATGTGAGAACCAGTGGCTATATGGTTTTGTAGTCATGTTCAAGGTAAGTTTACAGTTTCAAAATAACCCGTTCAGTAAAATTGAAGAAGTGAAGTCTTTGCCTTTGATTAAAATATAATATACATTCTATATATTATATATTTATATAGTTCAAAACAATTCATAATTATTAAAGTTTAAAAATAATAAAATCAATTTACAAACACCCAAGCAATAATAGAATATTGCAATATACCTTCAGAAAAAAAATTCAATATACCTTCAGATATTTAGGCTATTATAATAATAAAACTAGTACTGCATCTAATTAGGAAAAGATTAGGATGGTGCGCCATGGTCTGTATTAATAGCTTTTTAATGTCGGTTTTAAAATGTTTTGAATTTGTATTGTGATATGATTTTTTTATTTACATTTTGTAGATAGAAGTGTTTTAAAAAACCCATCAGAAATACATTGTCATAAAATGCTAAACTTAATAAGTGAAACACACTAAAGTTACGTTAAAGATAAATAGAAATTTACCTGTTCCTCAGTACGAACATTTAGTTCATCACTAGAAATAATATCAACAAGTTGTCCAACAGGCAGTAAAAGAAATTCTTCTGACTCCATAACTTCTTGAAAATTGTGTTGAGTGAATTTATCGGCAATTCTGAGTAACTCTCTACATGAATGTGTGTCTGCAAATGCCCTAATACCCAGACAGTTTGAAGGATCTAGCTGCCTCTTTAGAAATTCACAGCAAATATCTTGTATTTCAGTTAGCTGAGACAGTAACATAAAAGTTAGTTATTAAAATGAATAACGAATTAATTCTTAATTTGAATTTACCCAATAAATTTAAAAATGGAAAATGTTATAAACATAATATGTTCAAAAGTATTATACCTATAAATCAAACACCAAAATTATAAATATCTTTAGAAATTCTTTGATTATTTTTAGACAAATCAAAATGCTTTTATTATATGCAAACAAATTAAATTGACATTAGGTGTATTTACAACTATTCAAAAGATTTTGTCTAATTACAACTATTCAAAAGATTTTGTCTAAGGACAACAATAACTAAAATAATTATAACTATTAATTCATCAGAGAGAAAAGTATTAGAAGTTTTAATTTATTTTGAAAAGCTTCACATTTATTTGATATAATAAATATGGTAAATATGCACATATTATATGTTGATTCATTGATATTAATGAATATTTATATGATTCAAATTTGTAAATAATTGCTGCTTTTGTAGCCAAAACAATGTATATACTTATTATCATTTTAATGTTGTAACTGAAACTATGTATATTATTCATGTTTGTCATAACCAATATTTTGACTTGTCCTATACAATTTCTTGTCGATTGGATCAATAAATATTATTATTATAATTAAATTAAAAAAATGTTTACACTGGTGAACTTCTTTTTATAAACAAACATCAACAATTTGAATATTAATTTAACAAAAAATATTAAACAAATATAACTTACCATATTCAATACTAGGTAATAAATAGTAATACCTGTAATAGACAAGCTGCCGGTAAAAGCATTTGTACATTTGACTCTTCTACAACGATGTGTGAGGTATAACAAAAGTCTATGAGTAAATCCATTGCCAGTTCATCTATATCTCTTATGGTAACTTCAGTCTGCCTGGACTCTGCCAGTTCTCCGGTGAACATAGCCCTAAAGTAAGGACTACACGCACTTAATATTACTCTGTGAGCAAATATTTTTCTTGTTCCAACATTTAGAACAACATCACAGAGCTCTCTATGTCTACGCAACAAATGTAATTCAGTGAGTGTATTTTTTGGATGTTTTTCTGATGAATGAGATAATCGTGCTGGAGAAGGAGGACGGTCCCCTCCTGTTGTTTCACCCATTCTACAAGGGCCCCTTAAATGCCCCGCCAGTTGTAATCGCAAGGGCGGAGACGCCCACCCCCACACAGTGTCTATCTATTAAATAAATAATAAACATTATTTTCTTAACCATTTGATTAACAACAATAAATACTCTTGTTTTCATTTACAACTGCATGAATTTTCAACAATATTTCTTTACCTTTGCACTATTTGAAGACACGGTTGAAAATTATTTTTTACAAAAACACAATTCGCTGTTTATAATTTAAAAGTTAGTTCTAATTAGATTACATTTACAAAAATGTTAAACAGTTGTAGATAATTGTAATGTTATTTTATTCACAATTTTTTATTTTGACTTAACAACACAAGAAAACACTGACATGTGACAGAATACAGAATTGATCACCGATGAAGGAATTGACAATTTATTGACGTTTTGTTTAGTTCGTTTGATTGACTCCGATTTTATGGAGTTATTCGTTATGTTCAAACCAAGTAAAATGAAATAACGTAACAATAATCCATAAACATATTTGAAATAATTTTTAAGTGTTTTTACCTAACTTTTGGTCGTGACTGTTGATTCTGATTTATATATAATCTACACTATTTTCTCCTACTTTTTCCAAAACGTAGATCATTTCAACTGCTATTTGGTTCTAGTGAGCCGAAACTTTACGAAAGTCTACGTCTACGGTGTTGCCAAATGCTAATACAATATATTTACTTCAAATATTACTTTGTACTGAACATAGCTGATCTGACGTACCCTTACCTGACCTCACCCTGTAAATTATTAATCTGTTACATTTTATTCATTTTTGATATCATGTTTCGTGCATTAGGTTATGCGATAAATTTGGCAACATCGTGGGCACCTGTATGACCGTTGGGACATAGACTTAAATTTAAAAGTTAGGAATTGGCAACACTTATGATATGGAGGGGAGGGAGGTATGAGTAATACTCTATTTACAAATGTGTATAAAAACATTAATTAGGAATCCAGAAAAAACAATTATATTCAAGAAAAACTAAATATTTAATTTCTCAATATATTCAAAATTTGTAAAACACGAAATGTTTAATTTTTGGTCAAAGCCTGATCCAAAAGGTAGGTCAATAACATATTTTTGAAAATAATACATTTAAACGTTATATATTTATGCAAGATAATTAGTTGAAAAAAATCGTTACTAACGTAAAAATGATTAAATTTTAAATCACAATCGGAATCTTTAAAAACTGGGAAGAAATACTAAATTTGCCAACCCAAAATTGAAAGTCGACAGTTTACATAAATTGGGTTAAACCAAAGTAAAAGTTTAACAATAAACTAATTTGTAATTGTTTACCAAAAATGAAATCTGCTTTGACCATTATTACAATCAATGGACCAAGATTATTTACTAATTACATGCAGATATTAATAATATACGCCCTGCAATTCACTCCCTTACGAGAAGCTCTGCAGCTTGTGCTGGGGAGACTTACTGATGCTTGATGGCGCATTTGCTTTACAATTGTGGGAAAACCCAGAAAAACCACACAACACCATCATCGACAACGATGGACTCCCTCAGGATTTTAAATCTTTGCAGCGTAAACTAACATCAAAGTAATTAATGTTAAATACAAATTGAAATGTAACCGCCTTTGCCAACTGAGCCACCGTCGCTGATATTAGGAAACTTATATGAGAAATACAAATTTTAGATTTAATATACAATATTTAGCAAAATACAAAAACATGTCAATATTGTTGCCCATTTGATTGTTTTAGAAACCGTAAACTAATTATTAGTGGTAACTACAACTTCCCTAAAGCTGTTTGGTTTAGTAATCCATTTGGCTTGAACCTTGTATATGCGGAATATTCTCCTTAGATTACTTTACTAAGTGCATTTAGTTTTCATAACATTCATCAAGTTAACACCTAATTTTAGAAAATGTACACTTTGCTGTCTTTATTTAATTTATACTGTTTATACAATTCTAGCAATGTTTTAAAGCGTTTTCTTTTAAATTTTTTGATATAAAAACGTAATGTTAGAATTTTCTTTATTATAAAAAAATGATGGGACATAATCTAACTCTGTTAAAACTAATCATTATGATTTTTTTGGATGACCTTTAAGATTTTAGATTTAATATTGTAGAACAGATTGAGAAATTGTTTTAATAAATCAAAAATATTAAGATTTTTGCAACATATATTAAGGGGCAATTCTATTTAAATATTTGGTAGTTTCTGTTTCCTTTATTGACATGCTAATATCCAACCAAATTTTATTTAAGATATAGCGAGTATTTTTATGGTTTCGATCTTTATCTCTGAAAATTAATATCATCTATATATGATATAATTTTGTTTAAGAACATTTAAAAGCTTCTGGTGCTTTTGCTATCTTGAAATATGCCATTTATTTCATCAAATTATTTTTATAATTTAACCAATTAAATTTACAGAAGAACAGAAGGAAGTAGATAGGCAGTTAAAAAGAGTAGGAAGAGACATCGAACGAGACCGTAGGCATTTAGAAAGAGAGGAAAACAAATTGGTAAATATTTTTATGAATGTTATAATTAGAAGAGTACCAGAATTATAGATTTAGTCAAATCAAAAAGTAAGAATCACTTTTGGCTGTTGAAATTTTTCAAAATTGGCCTGTCAGAACGGTGTGGCCCACCGAGTGAATGTATTTATTCGTATTTGACTTATTTTTTCTTCTTTTCTTTAACAATGTATTGTGTGTTTATTTTTCAATCTGCTTTGTTATCCCAGTGGATTTCTTCACTTTTGCTGTTTCTTATTTTACATATTCAGCTACGATCAGTTTCTCCAGTGTCTTTTTGTTATATCATTTGTACCTTTTTTTTAGAATCTTACACATTATCATCACATTTTAGTATCTATTGTTAAGCTAATTATGAATACTGTTCCTGGGTTTGTTCCGTTTTGTATTTTTTATTTGAACAAGTTTTTGAGATAATTAAAAAACCGTTATAAATTTTTTTTTATCGTCCTGTATCTTCAAGAGGAAACCTTGCGGACTTAAGTTCATATGACAATTTTATCTTAAAAATGTCTCAATAATCTCCCCGTGAAATATCGGCGTTCAATTAGGAAACATCCTGTATAATTAGGTCTGTGTCTTTGTAAGACTAATTTAACAACTTGTGATTTAAATTAAATTGTATTTTAAGGAATTAGAAATAAAGAAATTGGCTAAGAGTGGAGATGCGGCAGGATGCAAAATTTTAGCAAAACAATTAATTGCACTTCGAAAACAAAAAGAACGAACTTATACAGCTGGTAGTAAGGTGCAAGGTATAGCGTTTCAAAATAAAGCAATGGGTGCTAATGTTAAACTAGCAGAGGCAATGGGTACCGCAGGGAAGACTATGACAGAAATGAACAATATTATGAAACCAGAACAAATTGCTGCCACTCTAAATGAGTTTTCAAAGGAAAATATGAAAATGGAGATGACTGATGAAATGAGTGAGTATTGATTATTAAACACTATTAAGCTAATCAATTAAGTTGAACAATCTAAAATTAAAATGAAAACTATTTTCATTTCATTATTATCTTGTTTAATTTTACCTATAAACATGAAGGAAGCATCGAAATTTATCTTAATCTACATACTCTTAGTTGCATGCGTGAATATTGTTTTGAATAATAAATTTCCTCGCTATACGGGGTCCTGCAACATGTCTCTATTTAGGAAATAGATAGGAATACAATTTTCTATAACGTTACCTTATTGATCGAGCTCGACAAAATACAAAAAATTTCAGTCACACAGGATATTAAATTTTTTTTCCTGAGCAGGACACAACTGGGTTTTTTTAAATGGCAAACTGTATTTTTTATCACTTTTTCGGTTTCTACATGAAAAATGAAAGATACTTTATGAAGTTTTTTTCCAATATTCGTCACTCAGTATATTTGAAATTCTGAAGTTATGCCAAGTCCCACTAAAATTTATTTTTGGAAATATTGTACATTGGTGACTTTCTCAAACGATGTATCTGAACTGAAATCGCCGCCTATGATATACAGGGTATGAAAAAGAGCTTGCCACACATTGTCAAATCTCAATGGACGACTTTTTTGACGACTGATAAGAATATACAAACGACTGATAATAATATACAAAGATATCTTGTTTTAATTATGTACATTATAATGGGCCTGTCGGGTGGCCCGCTAGATCACGAGACTTAACAAAACTGAATTTTTTCTTATGGGGATACATAAAAAATATGGTTTTCGTCGAGCCACCAACTTCTTCCGAAAATATGCGACTTAGAATAACGAATGCTTTTCGCAGTATTACACCAGCTGTAAAATTTGGCCAGATCTGTATATGATGATGACTTTAAAATATATTACACTGTGACGCACTTTAAGGACTGTGAACGTTTGGCTAAAAACTTCGACTTCGACTAAGGATAATAAGTTATCTTTAAACATTGCTAAATGTAGTGTCATGTCATACACTCTAAAAAATAATCCGCTGATATGCAGGGTGATTCATTCGGAAATGCTCATAGAGTAAGGGTAGATGGAGGACACCGAGGTGCTTCTAAATAACCTATACTTTATGGGTCTATCATTCTTTATAACCAAGATACAGGGTGATTTATTCATTTTCCCCGTTTTTTCAATTAATCAGAACTTATGAACCACCCTATACATTTTTATAATATTTGGTTCGTATGTTCTTTGTCCACAGTGGCGTCGATTAACATAATAAAAAAAAGTCTTATTACACGTCCGGCCTTAACAAAATTAATAAGTAGGTTTCGAGTCGAAACAACACCCTGTATATCAATATTTTAAAATTTTATTTACAAATTTGGAAAGGGCAAAAAAAATAAGTAAGACTAAATGAATTTAGTGTTTTCCCATACAATTTTTTTACTTATTAACTTGAGTCAAATCTAGATGTTTCGATAATGAGGCGGCACAAAATTTAAAAAAAAAATTTTTTTTGCCCAAATGGTACTTTTCCAGCTTTAATCCATAAAATCGTCAACTATTTCTTTTTCTCCTAATTTCTGAATCCCAACCTTATTCAAAAACGAGAGGACAGGTCTGTATTTGGGACAAATTATTATTATCAATGAATAACTTTGAAACACCCTGTATGCGTAAAAAATTATCAAAAAATTATAAAAATGAGGGAAAATGCCCATTCCGAGAATAGCATAACTCTATTTTAAACAAAAATAATGTTGCAACAAGTTGTATTAAGTTAAACGAAAAGGTCATTTCTCAGTTCCTTGCATGCGTCCTCAATGTGTTTACTTCAGTTGAATAAACTTTTGATTTTAAATAACCCCCCCCCCCCCAACATGGTAATCGATTGGATTAAAATCGGGCCCCCTTGCAGGCCAGTTGTGAGATCCTTCTTTGCCTATCCAATGATTTGGGAAGTTGTCATTTGAACAAAAATAACTTTGCATCAAATCTACATTTTAAAGGTTAAACGTAACAAAATAAAAAAACTAGAATTTTGTTTATCCGCGTCTAATTATTTTTTTAGCTAGAACATGATCATTTCTCGACTCTTCTGATGCATTTTTGATAATAATAATAAAATAAAGCAGTCTGTACGTATTGTTTAATTTAGTAAATAATACATTTTAGATTTGATATCCCAAATTGTAAGGTACAATTTTGACGGTAGATGATGACTTTAGAGTTTGTACTTGTGTTATTATTTATATTTATATTATGTTATATTATTTTTTGATTGCTTACTTAAAATGCCACATAAATTTCATAATAATGAATATGCAAACATGTTGTATGTCTATGGATTTTGTGATGGTAATGGAAAAGCTACCCAAATAGAATATGCACGGCGATTTCCTAGCCGGACGTTACCTAGTGACAAGACTTTTTCTAATGTGTTTAGTTACCTTAGAGAACACGGTAAATTTGCAACTATAGCACAAAATGAAGGTAACGAAAGACGACATATCGAGTTGGAGCAAGATATTCTTAATTCATTCATTTCGGAAGCTCATAGTGGTTTTTATTTTAATTTCTCTCTCTTTCCACTGGATTAAAACCACTTAGTTGTTAAAAAAGTTTTTTTAATTGACGTTTCGGCTTTCCAGATCGAAAGCCGTTATCAAAATGACATAAAATAAATAAATTTACTAGAAACAGAACACTTGATAATCTTGCAAAAATATGACATCAACATAGTATACATAGAATAAGATTTTGAGATTGAAGATGTCAAAATCTGTTTCAATCATATTTTTGTGACGTTTCTGGGAACGAATTTTTTTTGAAAGGATAGCGCATTTGCATATTATAAGAGAATTTATACTTCGTCATAAATGAAGTTTTCTTATTAATATTATCATAAGAAAAAACCAGATAAAAACTTATGATACTATCCCGATATAGAGGGTATCCTTTTTGCAATTAACTCTTTTTGTAAAATAGGTATCCAAATTTTTGAAATATCAACCGAACAATTAGAAACACATTCGTTATTATTTAAGCATATCAATGCTGCTTCTTTAACTTTGCGGTTATAATTATTCGGTTCTTTTAATAATCTAGTTGAAGAATTCCATTGTATTTTATGACCAAAATCCCATGCATGTTCACATATTTTAGATTTTTCGAATTGTTTATTTTTAATGTACGATTGGTGTTCATTAAGTCTAATATGAAAAGGTCTAGATGTTTCTCCTATATAAAATTTATTACATTCGCATGGAATTTTGTAAATACAATTTTTTGTGTTTTGAATTTCATTAAAAGGTTTTGTATTTACTATTAAAGATTTTAATGTATTATTAGTTTGAAAAACTGTTTTTAAATTAAATTTATTGCCAATCCTTCTAATTTTTTTTTTTTTTTTTTTTTTTTTTTTTTTTTTTTTTTTTTTTTTTTTTTTTTTTTTTCGGATAATTTTGGAATATAAGGGATTTTTACTATATTTGAAAGAATTATTGGGGGGTTTAAATTTTGATCTTTAGTTTTGATGTCTCGGTAAAGTTCACGATTTATAAATTTACTTGGGTAGTTGTTCTTAATCAAGACAGATTTAACAAGTGATAATTCATTATTTAAGATATTGTCATTTGAACAAATTGTTTTTGCTCTATCGGAAAGAGATTTGACAATACCTCGTTTAACACAAATTGAGTGGTTTGAATTAAAATTTAGATATCTATTTGTATGTGTTTCTTTTCTAAAAACTGATGTATCAAAACAATTGTTGTTATTGTGTATTAGTACATCAAGAAACGGTAATTTTTTATTATTTTCAATTTCAATTGTAAATTTAATAGTAGGTTCCGAATTATTAATAGTATATAAAAATGTATCAATATTTTCCCTATCGTGTTGCCAAATTGCAAAGATATCATCTACATATCTAAACCAGACAGAAGGTCTTAAATTTTGTTTGTTTACAATTTCCATTTCAAAATTCTCCATGAAAATATCACACAATTTTGGTGATAAAGGAGAACCCATTGCCATGCCAAAATTTTGCTGATAAAAATCACTATTTAATTGAAAATATGTAGTTTTAATACATAGTTCCAATAATTCTAGAATTGCTGAGACGCTTAATTTAGTTCTATTTATTAATGTATTATCATTTGTCAACTTTTTTCTCACAAGATTAAGAGTTTTATCGACAGGAACATTTGGAAATAAACTGACTACATCAAAACTAACCATTATATCTGAATTTGTAATTTTGATTTTTGATAATTTTTCTAAAAAATGTTTTGAATTTTTGATAAAGGTATTAGTATTTCCTGATAACGGATCTATTATTTTAAGTAGAAATCTTGCTAAATTTTGACAAGGTGAATTTATAGAACTTATTATTGGTCTTAATGGTATTTGTTGTTTATGAATTTTGGGTAAACCATAAAAATGTGGAGGTTTACTATAATGAGAAGTAAGAGATCTTCGTTCTTTATCACTTAGGAATTTTTTATTTTTTTTATATAAAGTTTTTTACAACCTTAGAAATTCAGAACAAAATTTAAATACGGTAATAAATATTTCAAGTAGAGATCTTAATCACACAGAAAATTTATTATTGGCTAAAGGTTTAAATTATTCGGTAACTCCAAAATATGTACCAAAATTTGATATTATTAGTTCTATAGAAAACGCTTCTCAAAATTTACCAACTGACTTAAGCAACGAATACAAGGTACATTGCAAAATTGAATTAGAAAAATCTTACAAAATTAATCAAAATTTAACCTCCGCAGAATTTAAATCAATTAAAAATTTAAAAAATGACAATACAATTAAGATATTACCGGCAGATAAAGGTAACGCGACGGTTGTCATGAACAAAACAGATTATGATAACAAAATTAACGAAATTATTGAAAACGGTAGCTATTCAAAATTAAATAAAGATCCAACTACTAGTATTGAAAACAAAATTTACAAAACTTTATATAAAAATAAAAAATTCCTAAGTGATAAAGAACGAAGATCTCTTACTTCTCATTATAGTAAACCTCCACATTTTTATGGTTTACCCAAAATTCATAAACAACAAATACCATTAAGACCAATAATAAGTTCTATAAATTCACCTTGTCAAAATTTAGCAAGATTTCTACTTAAAATAATAGATCCGTTATCAGGAAATACTAATACCTTTATCAAAAATTCAAAACATTTTTTAGAAAAATTATCAAAAATCAAAATTACAAATTCAGATATAATGGTTAGTTTTGATGTAGTCAGTTTATTTCCAAATGTTCCTGTCGATAAAACTCTTAATCTTGTGAGAAAAAAGTTGACAAATGATAATACATTAATAAATAGAACTAAATTAAGCGTCTCAGCAATTCTAGAATTATTGGAACTATGTATTAAAACTACATATTTTCAATTAAATAGTGATTTTTATCAGCAAAATTTTGGCATGGCAATGGGTTCTCCTTTATCACCAAAATTGTGTGATATTTTCATGGAGAATTTTGAAATGGAAATTGTAAACAAACAAAATTTAAGACCTTCTGTCTGGTTTAGATATGTAGATGATATCTTTGCAATTTGGCAACACGATAGGGAAAATATTGATACATTTTTATATACTATTAATAATTCGGAACCTACTATTAAATTTACAATTGAAATTGAAAATAATAAAAAATTACCGTTTCTTGATGTACTAATACACAATAACAACAATTGTTTTGATACATCAGTTTTTAGAAAAGAAACACATACAAATAGATATCTAAATTTTAATTCAAACCACTCAATTTGTGTTAAACGAGGTATTGTCAAATCTCTTTCCGATAGAGCAAAAACAATTTGTTCAAATGACAATATCTTAAATAATGAATTATCACTTGTTAAATCTGTCTTGATTAAGAACAACTACCCAAGTAAATTTATAAATCGTGAACTTTACCGAGACATCAAAACTAAAGATCAAAATTTAAACCCCCCAATAATTCTTTCAAATATAGTAAAAATCCCTTATATTCCAAAATTATCCGAAAAAATTAGAAGGATTGGCAATAAATTTAATTTAAAAACAGTTTTTCAAACTAATAATACATTAAAATCTTTAATAGTAAATACAAAACCTTTTAATGAAATTCAAAACACAAAAAATTGTATTTACAAAATTCCATGCGAATGTAATAAATTTTATATAGGAGAAACATCTAGACCTTTTCATATTAGACTTAATGAACACCAATCGTACATTAAAAATAAACAATTCGAAAAATCTAAAATATGTGAACATGCATGGGATTTTGGTCATAAAATACAATGGAATTCTTCAACTAGATTATTAAAAGAACCGAATAATTATAACCGCAAAGTTAAAGAAGCAGCATTGATATGCTTAAATAATAACGAATGTGTTTCTAATTGTTCGGTTGATATTTCAAAAATTTGGATACCTATTTTACAAAAAGAGTTAATTGCAAAAAGGATACCCTCTATATCGGGATAGTATCATAAGTTTTTATCTGGTTTTTTCTTATGATAATATTAATAAGAAAACTTCATTTATGACGAAGTATAAATTCTCTTATAATATGCAAATGCGCTATCCTTTCAAAAAAAATTCGTTCCCAGAAACGTCACAAAAATATGATTGAAACAGATTTTGACATCTTCAATCTCAAAATCTTATTCTATGTATACTATGTTGATGTCATATTTTTGCAAGATTATCAAGTGTTCTGTTTCTAGTAAATTTATTTATTTTATGTCATTTTGATAACGGCTTTCGATCTGGAAAGCCGAAACGTCAATTAAAAAAACTTTTTTAACAACTAAGTGGTTTTAATCCAGTGGAAAGAGAGAGAAAGATATTCTTAACCTTGTACAAAATGATCCAAAAATTAGTAACTAGTTTAACTTCAAACAATTTGTTGCAACATGATTTTTGTTTAAAATAAAGTTATGTTTTTTCGGAATTGGAATTTTTCCTCATTTTTATAATTTTTGGATAGTTTTTTTACGCATACAGGGTGTTTCAAAGTTAGTCATTGATAATAATAATTTGTTCCAAATACAGACCTGTCCTCTCGTTTTTGAATAAGGTTGGGATCCAGAAATTAGGAGAAAAAGAAATACTTGATGATTTTATGGATTAAAGCTGGAAAAGTACCATTTGGAGCAGAAAATTTATTTTTTTTTAAATTTTGTGCCGCCTCATTATCCAAACATAGATTTGACTCATGTTAATAAGTAAAAAAATTGTATGGGGAAACACCAAATTCATTTAGTCTTACTTATTTTTTTCTGCTCTTTCCAAATTTGTAAATATTGACATACAAGGTGTTGTTTCGACTCGAAACCTACTTTTTTTTAACTCCGAACCTGTAATAAGACTTTTTTTATTACGTTAATCGACGCCACTATGGACAAAGAACATACGAACCAAATATTATAAAAATGTATAGGGTGGTTCATAAGTTATGATTAATTGAAAAAATGGGCAAAATTAATAAATCACCCTGTATCTTGGTTATAGATAGATAGTTTATTAATCACGTTATGTACATATACATTTATGACAAGTCAAGAACAAGGAATTAATGATACTAATGTTATAATAACAAATAGATAAAAGATTTACATTAACTTAAATGAATAAAATATTACAATTGACACTTATGGTAATAGGTAGATTATTAAAATGAACTAAATTACAGACATAATTTCAAAATATTCCTGTTTAGTGTAGAAACAATGATCCAAGAGAATATTTTTGATGCAGCTTTTAAATTTATTATATTTTATTTCTTTAATTGACGTTGGTAAGACGTTATAGAGATTGACATTCAGAGAATTGCGGATTGTTGAATCTAATCTCATTCTTTGTGGTCTCAGGTGAGAGGCGTTTCTGGTGTGGTAGTTGTGGAAGTCACTGTTAGTTGTAAATTGTTTCTTGTTTTTGTGTATTTCCAATAGAGTGTAGTAGATATGAATCGAGGGAAGAGGCATAATTTTAAAATGTTTAAATAAAGGTTTACAATGTTCGTTAAAACCAACCCCCGCTAAAACCCTTATAGCCTTTTTTTGCATTCTAAAAGCTTTAATTAAATGTGTCGATTGTCCCCAAACAATCAATCCGTATGTTAAATGGCTATGAAAAAGAGAATAATAAGTTGTAAGTAAAACATTGTGGCTTAGAACTTTTTTATTACGTTAATCGACGCCACTATGGACAAAGAACATACGAACCAAATATTATAAAAATGTATAGGGTGGTTCATAAGTTATGATTAATTGAAAAAATGGGCAAAATTAATAAATCACCCTGTATCTTGGTTATAGATAGATAGATAGTTTATTAATCACGTTATGTACATATACATTTATGACAAGTCAAGAACAAGGAATTAATGATACTAATGTTAAAATAACAAATAGATAAAAGATTTACATTAACTTAAATGAATAAAATATTACAATTGACACTTATGGTAATAGGTAGATTATTAAAATGAACTAAATTACAGACATAATTTCAAAATATTTCTGTTTAGTGTAGAAACAATGATCCAAGAGAATATTTTTGATGCAGCTTTTAAATTTATTATAATTTATTTCTTTAATTGACGTTGGTAAGACGTTATAGAGATTGACATTCACGGAATTGCGGATTGTTGAATCTAATCTCATTCTTTGTGGACTCAGGTGAGAGGCGTTTCTGGTGTGGTAGTTGTGGAAGTCACTGTTAGCCGTGAATTGTTTCTTGTTTTTATGTATTTCCAATAGAGTGTAGTATAAAGAACTATAGACCCATAAAATATAGGTTATTTAGAAGCACCTCGGTGTCCTCCATCTACCCTTACTCTATGAGCATTTCCGAATGAATCACCCTGTATAACTACATGATAGATAGCGAAACCAGAGAGAGGCCCAATACTGTTACCGACTTAGGAGTGACATTTGACTCGATACTGTCATTTAATATAGAAACTGCGCTGAATTTCAAGAAGTCGGAACTTTAAAGCTATTATAAAGATATTAAAATGGCGGCAAGTAAGCTAGACGCGATGGGAATCGCTCCGCAGAAAACGTGTTATTACTGTGGGAAAAATGTAACAAGAAAAGTGAAGTGCGCGAACTGTGAAGTAGTTTTTCACAACAGCTGCTCTCAACGAAAAATTTGTTGCGAAAATCAACTGGTTATGATTGAAAAACTCATTGAAGACGATGACAATTTAAGTCAAAAATCAGACACTCCAGGCCTAGCTCCAAGTACATATGAACAATCAGATATTCATCCTGACACACAAAAATTATTATTTGAAAATCAAATGCTAAAACGAATTATATGAAATGGAAACTAAAAATAAATTACTAGAACAGAATATTAATCTATTAATCGAAAATAAAGCATTATTAGAAAAGCAAATAAATCAAGTAGAAAAAAACCCAAAGATAGACTCACTAATCCAACCTAGTAAAAACGATGCAAATAAATTGTTAACAAAAAATGGTGAAACCTTCAGGCCAGAGATAAGAAATAATCAAATTGAAGGAACTCCCAATCAACAAAAAGTGTATACAACAGTGATTAATTCTAACAATAAGCATAAGGTACAAGTTGATGAACTACAACAAAAACAACAAAATATTCAAAATGATGTAATAAATTTAGCAAAGTATGAAGATGGTTTCACAAAGGTAACTTATAAAAAGCGAGAAAGAAAACAAAAATTCGAGAAAGTATATGGTGAAAATCTACTTGCACAGGATGACAAAGAATTTGCAGCAGATAGGAAAGTGTGGTTATACCTATATCGTATCAAAAGGCAAATCACTGAGAATGACATAAGCACCTTTATAAAAAATCAAGACAAATTTAAAAATGCTCAAGTGGTTGTTAAAGAACTACCCACAAAGGAATCGCTAAATAAATGTTTTATGTTTGGTATTGATTGGATCTACAAAGAGGACATTTATAAATCGTCTTCCTGGCCTAAAAATGTTGCCTTTCAAAGATTTAATTTTAAAAAGTACCGTACATATCTAGACAGCAGAGCAGAGGATTTTGCGTTACAAACTCAAATATGAAAAATCTAAAACCGAGAAAAAATAACCAGGATAACCAAGTTACTCTTAAAGAAGGCAGCTTGAAGATATTCCATACGAATGTACAATGTCTGTCAAACAAAATTGAAGTATTACAGCTGTATATGGAGAAGGAACCTAATGACATTATTTGTCTAAGTGAACACTGGCTTAACGAAGACTGTTTAAAAACTGTAAATATCAATAATTTTAAATTAATTGACTGTTTTTGTAGGGAAAAGATGATCCACGGAGGAGTAGCAATTTTCGCACGATCTAATATGGAATGTAAACCTCTTTCTTTTAATGAATTCTCCACTGAACAACACTCAGAGTTTTGCGGAATCGAAATCACTAAATTAAAAACAGCCCTTATAACTACTTATAGGTCCTCTTTATCGAAGGAACTAGATTTATTTTTTGAGAAAGTTATATGACAAAATTATTTTAGTAGGTGACTTCAATATTAACTTGATGGAAAGCAGTTATATCTCTGAAACGTGGCTCAACATGCTTGAATCATTTGGTTTAAAGCCAAAAATAAGTGATCCCACAAGGGTTACATCTACTACATCAAGCTGCATTGATAATATTTTTACTAATTTAAATGATTCAGCATGCGGAGCTGGGGTTTCTGAGCTCTGTATAGGTGACCACTCTGGTCAATATATAACTATTTTTAACTATTTTCAAGAAAAACATGATCTCAATAGTAAAAGATCAATAACCAAAAAAGGACTGGTAGCTCTGAGAAACTCACTATACCATATTAACTGGCAGATATTTTATGATTGTGGTATAAATCAATTAGCAAATTTTATTAACGATACTTATAGCTCACTTGTAAGCAAACACTCCCCATTAAAAAAAGTTAAAAACTACGATAGGAGACCAGTAAATTTCTTTAATAATGAATTACGAATGATGCGAGACACTTTGCAAGTATATCAGACTATTAGTTTAGCTACAAAAAATCAAAATGACCTAAAGGCATATAGAGAGTTTAAACGTCTTTACCAGTCATCTATAACTCAGGCAAAAAAAACATCATATGATAATTTTATACAAACATCTTTTAATAAACCAAGGGATATTTGGAAGTTGGTAAACTATGAACGTAATTCATCAGCTCTTAATACTGTTACAAATAACCTTACCTCCAACGAATTTAATATATTTTTTACGAGTATTGCAGAAAAAATTATAAAGAATCTGCCGTCCTGCAACCAGAATGCAATAGATCTATCTGAACTTCCTCAGCCGAAGGATTCCTTCTTCTTTAATCCAGTTACAGAAGATGATGTAGCTCAGGCAATAAATAAACTTAAAAAAACCAACTGTTTTGATATATACAACCTAAATGGTAATATTATAAAAGAAACTCTGTCTTGTGTAATTATTCCTTTGACAAATTTAATCAACCTTTCCTTCACTGAAGGAATATTTCCAGACGTATTAAAAGTGAGTAAGGTTATTCCAATATTTAAAAAAGGAGATCCAAATTCGCCTGACAACTACCGTCCCATATCTATTATCCCCATATTTGGTAAAATGATTGAAATCATAGTTAAAGAACTTTTAATGTCATTTCTCTCACTCAATCCTACATAACCATCAGTTTGGATTTATTGCAAACAGATCAACAACTCAAGCTGTTCTAGAGGTAATACTTATGGATTGTCTCCAATTTAGAAAAGGGTGAGCTAACTGCAGTAACATTGTGGGATCTTAGCAAGGCATTTGATTGTGTAAATCATGATATTCTCCTACAAAAGTTCAATCATTATGGAATCCGAGGTACTGCGTTAAATTTCTTTAAATCTTATTTATGTAACAGAAAACAAGCCACCTACAGTAAAGGTTGTCTTAGTAAGACTGAAATAATACACCATGGCATACCCCAAGGATCTATTCTAGGACCTATTCTATTTATTGTCTATATCAATGATATCTTTCATGCATTGTTGCCTGCTGCAATCATTTGCTTTGCTGATGATTCTACAATGGTGCTGGGAAATAAGCATGAAATAGATCTATTAAATCATACTAGCAAATTTGAAAGGAATGCTGAAAACTGGTTTGCATTGAATAGCTTAAAATTAAATAGAGATAAAACTCAAAAATTGATCATTTCTTCAAACTGGAACACCAGATCAAATCAGAACGTTAAACTGTTAGGTATCATCATTGATACCTGGGAAACACATATCAACCAACTTTGCAGAAAACTTGCCACTCAACTCTATTTATTAAGGCAATTAAAACAAGTTCTAAGCCACAATGTTTTACTTACAACTTATTATTCTCTTTTTCATAGCCATTTAACATATGGATTGATTGTTTGGGGACAATCGACACATTTAATTAAAGCTTTTAGAATGCAAAAAAAGGCTATAAGGGTTTTAGCGGGGGTTGGTTTTAACGAACATTGTAAACCTTTATTTAAACATTTTAAAATTATGCCTCTTCCCTCGATTCATATCTACTACACTCTATTGGAAATACACAAAAACAAGAAACAATTTACAACTAACAGTGACTTCCACAACTACCACACCAGAAACGCCTCTCACCTGAGACCACAAAGAATGAGATTAGATTCAACAATCCGCAATTCTCTGAATGTCAATCTCTATAACGTCTTACCAACGTCAATTAAAGAAATAAATTATAATAAATTTAAAAGCTGCATCAAAAATATTCTCTTGGATCATTGTTTCTACACTAAACAGGAATATTTTGAAATTATGTCTAATTTAGTTCATTTTAATAATCTACCTATTACCATAAGTGTGAATTGTAATATTTTATTCATTTAAGTTAATGTAAATCTTTTATCTATTTTTTTATCTATTTGTTATTTTAACATTAATATCACTAATTCCTTGTTCTTGACTTGTCATAAATGTATATGTACATAACGTGATTAATAAACTATCTATCTATCTATTATATTATGCATTTATCCGATCAAAACTAGAATATGCCTCGGTTGTCTGGAGTCCCTATTATCAGGTTTATATTGACCAATTGGAAAATCTTCAACGTCGTTTGTTGAAATTGTTAACTTTAAAAACTGACGGAATTTATCCTCCAATCGGCATATCGCATGCAGACTTACTTCTCAAACATAGCTTCTTTAGTCTTGAAACACGTCGTAGATATTACAGCTTTCTACTCTTATTTCAATGAATTAATAATCTAACAGATTGCTCTAACTTACTGGAGAAATTAAACTTTTGTATTCCCCGATTATCGTCAAGAAACAACAATACCTTTTAACTCGAAACTCATGATGTCTACCTGTAATTCGGTAAATGAAGTAGATTTATTTTGTTGCAATTTGTTAAGTATTAAAAATCATTTTCTTAGTTAGTAAGTAAACCTATAATGATAATTGGTCGGTATCTGAATTCGATCTGTGTGTATGTATGTGTTGATTCTTTGGCTTTATGAATTTTAAAATTCTGACTTCAGATTTTGATAGACTATCAAAAAGTAAGCTTAGGGTTTGATGTGCCCCTCTGTACCACTTCGGGAACTCCTTCAAAATGGGGTCCAAAATATGAAAATTTTGAAGTTTAAAATGACATTGAATTTAAAGTAGACGCATAGTGAATGACTATTTTGGTAAAAGTGAGTGGCTGTTGGCTGTGTTGATTAGAATGAGAACTGAGAACTGTCAATCTATAATTTTATTAATAATGTCATTGCAATTTGTTCGGTTTATGGCAATCCTAGAAGAGCATTCTCAACTGGTTTTTATATCGTTTGTCAATTGCGTTCTGTAGTTCCTATTCTATAAATGGATTCTCTGTAGAATAGTGTATAGTAAATAAATATGAATACTTCCCATTTTTCGAAAAAAAGAGCTGTTTTAAGAAAAACTAGTGAACTTAGCCATTGTTGCCGCTTCTTATGGATCGACAATATACAGGGTGTTCCATTTGAAATAAGAAATATTCTGCAAATTTTTATTGACAATGTGTGGCAAGCTGTTTTTCATACCCTGAATATCATAGGTCGATTTCAGATACATCGTTTGGGAAAGTCACCAATGTACAATATTTGACCAAAAATAAATTTTAATGGGACTTGGCATGGAAAAAAAAAACTTATGTAGAAACCGAAAAAGTGATAAAAAATACAGGTTGCCATTTAAAAAAACAAAGTTGGGACCTGCCCAGGAAAAAATGAACATCCTGTGTGACTGAATTTTTTTTTATTTTGTCGAGCTCGATCAATAAGGTAACATTATAGAAAATTGTATTCCTATCTGTTTCCTAAATAGAGATATGGAACACCGCGCCACTGTTGCATTACCCAGTATAAAGAACTATTTAAGACCTCTATGTACTTTCCAATTAATATGTCAACTTTATAAGCCCGATATAACGAAACAATTTTTGATAGTATAATCTAATTCATGTTAGAAGCAAAAATAGATCTTATAATCGGCACAAAAATCTGTCAGAAGTCAGAATGCCTAAACTGAGTGAGTCATGATTTTCCACTTTAGTCCGAGAATATCATGAATAAATGTACCGAAGCAATTTTACGATGTTGCCATTTTACACAAATATGCTCTAATGTTTTGAAGTACATTTTCTGACCGACGTCTATGCCGTCTATACAAAAGTATAATTTTTCAATAAATAGGAAACTTTAATACAAATGTTTCTCTCAAATTGACTTCGTCTGCGCGTCCATATACAATTGCAAACACTTTTAATAAATAAATAAATAAATAATAATAAATAATATATTGAGAAATTTTAGTCTGGATAACATATCCCTTATCCCAGTATATCTATTATATTTTAACATTGCTCTATTCTGTAAAATTTGAATTTTATTAATATCCTCTTTGCTACAATACATTAAGAGTGATAAGTAATAAGTGAACTGAGGATATATTATTGCATTATAAATTATACGCCGCGACCAATCAGACAATTTATATGCTATTCGCCCAAAATATCCAATTTTTTCCCCCAGTTTTTTACACATATACTTACTCTATATGACCACTTAAATTTAATTGAGGGTCAAGCATAACCCCTAGATATTTTATTTCATTAACTTGCTCGATTGATACAGAATCCATGTTTATTTTAAAATTACCCTCAAAAAATAATTTACAATTATGTCTTGTACCAAGAATCATACATTTTATTTTAGTCTTTTAAATCTTAACCAATTTTCTAAAATATCTAGATCTTCATTTATAGTTTCAACCACGTGTTCAAAACTTATTCCTGATACATACACAACCGTGTCATCGGCATACAAATTTATAAAACTGTTACATACATATCGGTTTATGTCGTTTATGTAAAGTATAAAGAGTAGAGGACCCAGGACGCTTCCCTGTGGCACACCATAGTTAACTTCAGCTTTTTGTGACACTTTACCATCTATTCTAGTTGTTTGACATCTATTACTTAAATAATTTTCTAGCCAACTGAGAACTGTGCCCTCTATTCCATATACTTCACACACTTCTAACAACTTTTTACGATCTACGGTCTCAAATGCCCTTTTTAAATCTACAAATACGCTTACAATAATGTTACCTTCATCAATTTGCTTTTTCCACTTTGATAACACATACTGACACGCACTTTCACAGGAATGTCTGCCGCATAGAATATTTTGTTGCTTTCCAAATATTGTATCAACTGCTCATGCACTAAGACCGACCTCTAACAGTTTTTCAGCAACAGGGAGTCAATTTATGGGACGTAGTTCCTCTGGCTTCTTGGGATGGTTAACTTTTGGCACGGGTATGATGACACTACCTTTTAATGCTATAGGCACTATTCCCGTTTCCTTATTATATTTAATAAGGGATAACCAACCACATCAAACAAATTTTGGAGCGTATTAACAGACAACACCATATCCGCTGATGACTTATTTTAATTAATTAATGCAGCTTCTTCAATTGTATTTTTTTATTCCAGTAAATGATACATTAGATGATATGTTAACTGAATCAGGGGATGAAGCAGAAAGTGACAATATCATTACTCAAGTTTTGGATGAAATTGGTATTGAAATTAGCGGAAAGGTAAGTAAACAATCTGTTTGTCTGTCTTGTTGCTTTTCACAATGATCTGATGAGTTTATTTTTTTGTTGACCATGCACTATTGAATTAATTGCTTGTTTGTCTGTTACACTTTTCCGCACGCTGTGCGGATAAGATATTATTGATTAAAATGTCATTTTTACTTTTCCGCTGTTCACTATATCATAGAGGAAAAGTAATGTAATCGTGCAAAAAAAAAAGTAAAAAAAAATTTTTTGCGTTCATTCATCGTCATTTGGCCTGAAAAACACGAAAAAAAGGTTTTTACGAAATTTTGCTAGGAGTGTGTCGTCGTCGACGGCAAATTTTCTTGTTAGCACAATAACTCAATTAATAGTCCAATAAACGAAGGTGCCAACCCGGTCATCAGGTCTGTCCGGCACCATTTTTTTTTAATTTGTAGGTATTCATGGGTACATTCACCCCTGAAAATCTCAGCTGTCTGAAATTCGTGGAAGGGCGGGAAAATGGCCCATTGGTCTCAAAAATGTGTTTTTTTTCGCCTATTTTCGCCGATATTTCCGAAAATAAAACTTAGAGAATTTTTGTTTGGAACAAAATGAAGATCAGTTCTTTACCTACGAAAATGATCCTCATCATTTTTGTCAAAAATATGATACTTTTCGACATAACCGGCTCCAAACCGCACCCCCATTTTTAGCTCCTGCCCTGCATTTAGAGAGCACGCTCTAAAGGAATAACACTCCCAGGCGGATTACAACCTTTTCATTAAGTCACGTAAAAATTAATATTTTTTCATGATTCAAAGTTGAGATGAAAGAAGGAACCTGTAGCTATAATATCATGTTACTTTTTCCTTTTATCTATTTCTCTGGATTATTGAAAAACCGGGCCAATGCTTGTTTTTGACCCTCCTATAAATTTATTCATATTTTTTTATTAAGACTAATTTCACGGAATCCTTTTGGATAATTGGGCTTTGCAAGGTGTTAAATATATTCAGAAAGATTAAATATATTATTTTTGCGTATTTTCATAAACAACATGTTTTTTAGGGCGTTTTTTTTTTGGATTTCCGGAGTTTTCGAAAATGCTCGGGTCTATGTCGGGAATTAATAGATAATCAAGGACCATATCGATTTTGAACGCACATCATTAGAAAGCTTAGCTTGTCCCCTTGTCGATGGCATTTTTTTTCTTTTTTTTCATATTTTTTGGTTTTCCGGAAAATTGAGAAAATTCTCACCACTATGAAAAATCGACATCTTTTTTTTGAGAATTATTTTCTTTTCGTGCTAAAATTTTTTGGGGTTAGGAATTGTCTAAGGTTGTGAAATAAAATCACACTTGTTCCCAAGAACAAAGACATTAAAAATGTCCTACACTGCACCAGCGTCTGGACTTCAACAACTACTCCTTTGGACTATATGCCCCCCCAGGTATTGGTGCTGGTGCAGTGTATGACATTTTTAATGTATTTGTTCTTGGGAACAAGTGTCATTTTAGTTCACAACCTTAGGCAGTTTTGTTACGCCCATGGTCCTTTTTTGGTATTTTTATGGTTCAAAAAATTCCATCGTCGTTATAGTTTTCTATAGTTTTGCAAGCTTTGATTTTATTATGAAAGTGAAGATGGCGTTGGGCTCTCCTCGTTCGTGATATACGTGCTGTATCGCAAACACTTTTATCAAGAACGAGGCGAGTCGAATTCATTTTCAGACATCCCTTAGAGTTGGGATGTCGAGCTAGCCTGCTTCTTGCTGATGAGGAACAATAATTCCGAAATGGCAAGCTCCATTAATAATAAAATCGAAGTTTTTGGTTTAAAGCCCCGACTTGGTCGGGCGCCAAACCACGTCTGGACTTTCGTAATTCAATACCTGGGGGGGCATATAGCCCAAGGAGTAGTTGTCCAGACGCTGGTGCAGTGTAGGACATTTTTAATGTTTTTGTTCTTGGGAACAAGTGTGATTTTATTTCACAACCCTAGGCAGTTTTGTTACGCCCATGGTCCTTTTTTGGTATTTTTATGGTTCAAAAAATTCCACCGTCGTTATAGTTAAGAATTGTACTAAATAAAAGATCACATTCTAACCTTTTCATCAATACATATATCAAGTATTTTATTAAGTGCACGAGAAAAAACACTGCCCTCAAACTTTCTCAAATTGGATTTTTTTACAATAAATTTATTAATCAAGTGCAAAAAGTGAAAAAAAGTTAGTTTATCTTTTGTCTTCAGACAAAAACTGGAGGATATTCAAGTTTTGGGAGGATATTCAAATTTTCCGTTTTCACCACAATAATTTTGCGAATTATTATTATTATTCAAAATTGCGAATTTTTGAAACGCCGTTTTTGCAAAAAATATTAGTGTAGCGAAAAAAATCATAGGGACAACGGATAACTTTTGTAGGTAATGAACTTCTCTTCATTTTTTGTCTAAAAAAATGCTCAAAGGCTCATATTTCGGCAGATATCGGCGAAAATGGATTTTTTGGAACTCTAGAGCCATTTTTCCACCCTTCCACAAATCCACGTAGCTGAGATTTTCGGAGGTAAATGTACCTATGAATACCTGCATATTAAAAAAAATTGGCGGACAGACTTGATGCCCAGGTTTGGGGTTTTTCTGGCGTTAATTTACTGGACTAATCTAATAATTGGAAAAAAAATTTTTTTTGCTCCAAAACGCATAAAAAGACGTAATTCGTACAGAAAACACAAAACAAAAATTTTAATGCATGTCTGATTTTTAAGGTTGATATTCATTTTCACATATGGTATGCGAAAAATGTATTAGTATTACTTTTTTTCAGCGTAAAAGGTCGTTTTAGGCTAAAACCATTTATTTATATCTGATATGAAGCTCGTAGGAAAAATTTTTAACACGTGCGCAAAGTTTTACGTTTCCGTACGCAAAAACTTATCCGAACTCCGCTTCGTGTCATTCGTCTAACTGTATTTGCGTGCGGAAAAGTAACAGTTTGGGACTTATTAGAAAAATAACTATATGTTGTGGTTAGTAGGTATAGTTCATGTAATACATATAGTAGCCCCAATTTAACCGCTTTAAAAGCGGCGCCTTTGTTGCTACCAAAAAAACTTCAGCCTCGCCAACCTTTGAGGCAGTCAACGTGGACTGTCGAAGAGTCATTGGTTGAATATTGAAACGAAGGGCTGTGTTTAGACAATGTGGCTTACTCAATCTGTGGGTAATAGTAGTGGAGTCGATCTGGCCAAAAAAAACCGTTAAACGAAGTCGCACTTTTCGAAAAAAAAAAAATTGTGATTTCATAGATTCGAGGTCGCTCATTCACGTGATCACTATATGAACGCTAAGGGAGGTGTGGAGGGGGTGTAAATTAACATGTAAACATATGGAAAATCGGTTTTTCGCACATAGCTCTCTGAGGTTTATTCGGCGGATCGAAACGACTTCTATATATATAAAATAAAGTGCTCGCGAAAACGCTTTAGTCGAGGCAATGAAGCACTAAAAATGCCCAAACCGGGAAAAAAATTCGGAGTGAACGGTTTGGAATGCGGTTTTTTGCATTGTCTTCTAAAATTTATTTGTAAAAAATGTGGCGACTTGGATTCCATGACAAATCGGAAATTGCATTACTGCAGCCAAAAATGCATCCAAAAAATGCATTATTTGAGAGGCCTTTTGGCAAATTTAATAACTTTGTAAATAAGAGTCAGAATTGGCCCAAGTCGGGTACCCAGGGGTTTTTGAGGTCGCTGATCACGATTATGATGTTCATATTGGCCCCACGAACACATGGAGCTCAGGAACCCCGATAAACGTCATCTTCGGGGGACTATCTCAAAATTCAAGCGGGGAAGTAGAGAAACTCGGTGCCCGGGGGTTTTTTGGGTCGCTGAATCCAAATACGGCATCGGCGAACACCTGGTGCACCTGGACGTGGACGTCATCCCCGAGAATTTTCCAGAAAATATTGACAAAAGCAAACCGAAAATCTCTATGGGGGCGTTTTTTGGGGTGCTAGATCCAAATGTCACGTCGAAAACGATCCCCGAACACCTGGTGCACCAGAACCTGGCCCTGAACGTCGTCTCCGAGGTTTTTCCAGACATAATCGAAAAAGATGAATCGAACATCGTGAAGGGGGTTTTTTTGAGGCGCTGAATCCGAATTTCGTGTCGAAAACGACCCCCCGACTACCTGGTGCACCGGAACCTGGCCCTGAATCTCATCTCCATGGCCTTTACAGACAAGGCAGCAAGGAACTCACCAAAAATCGGCGGATGACGTTCAGGGCCAGGTTCAGGTGCACCAGGTGCTCGGGGGGTAATTTTCGACACGAAATTCGGATTCAGCGCCTCAAAAAAAACCCCTTCACGATGTTCGATTCATCTTTTTCGATTATGTCTGGAAAAACTTTGAAGACGACGTTTAGGGCCAGGTTCTTATGCACCAGGTGCTCGGGGGGTCGTTTTCGACACGAAATTCGGATTCAGCGCCTCAAAAAACCCCCTTCACGATGTTCGATTCATCTTTTTCGATTATGTCTGGAAAAACCTCGAAGACGACGTTTAGGGTCAGGTTCTGGTGCACCAGGGGTTCGGGGGTCGTTTTCGACGTGACATTTGGATCTAGCACCCCAAAAAACGCCCCCATAGAGATTTTCGGTTTGCTTTTTTGTCAATATTTTCTGGAAAATTCTCGGGGGTGACGTCCACGTCCAGGTGCACCAGGTGTTCGGGGGTGTTCGCCGATGCCGTATTTGGATTCAGCGACCCAAAAAACCCCCGGGCACCGAGTTTCTCTACTTCCCCGCTTGAATTTTGAGATAGTCCCCCGAAGATGACGTTTATCGGGGTTCCTAAGCTCCAGGTGTTCGTGGGACCAATTTGAACATCATAATCGTGATCAGCGACCTCAAAAACCGCTGGGTACCCGACTTGGGCCAATTCTAACTCTTATTTACAAAAGTTATTAAATTTGCCAAAAGGCCTCTCAAATAATGCATTTTTTGGATGCATTTTTGGCTGCAGTAATGCAATTTCCGATTTGTCATGGAATCCAAGTCGCCACATTTTTTACAAATAAATTTTGGAAGACAATGCAAAAAACCGCATTCCAAACCGTTCACTCCGAAATTTTTCCCCGGTATTTTGCTTCATTGCCTCCACTACTTAGACTGAATTTTAACCCGTCTAAATCGGTCAAGCGGTTCTCGAGATATTGTCATTTGAAAGTAAAGGTATTTTCGTCTGAAAATTGATTTTTCCGCATCAAGTGACCCGACTTTATCTATAAAAGTGACTTTCAGACGGGGTGCCGTAATTTTTTTTTTGTCTAATTTTTTTTTTTTTTTTTTTTGAAAATGGTCTCTTGGGTAAACGCTACCAATCTCGGTTTCAGAAAACTGTGTTCTCGGTATCTCAGGGTTATTATTTAACTACATTCCGGAAATCAGACGGGGTCCTATGAAACACTTAGGTCATATTTTTTGACATTTTTGAAAATGCGCTCAGATCAGACGCTACGCGCAAAATGTCTGAGAATCGCATTTCCACGTACAGAGTCATATAATCTATCGATTCCATGAGGTTTTAGCCGGGGTGCTATGAGGCTAAAAACATGGTTGTCATCTCTCTAACTATTTATATTGTTAGTATCTTTCTCATCTACTGTTAATTGGTAACACAGAAAGTTTGCTTGTTAAGTGCAGAAATCGTTATCAATCTTTTACTGATATTTTTTTAGATGTCTGGTGCTCCATTACCGGAATCAGGCAAGATAGGGGCAAATTCAAAATCTAAAACGAACGAAGAGGAAATTGAGGCACAGCTTGCAAGATTAAGAGAATAAATTTTTATTACAAAGTAAACCAAACAAGTGGGCACATAAATGTTGTACATAATTGGTCTTTTTTGTTATAATTTATTATACAATTGTTATATAAACGTTTATTATAAATACTTCCTCGAGTTTATGAAGATCTAATCTAACAACTAGTGGCTATTTTCATGTTAAAGTGCATTGAATAAATGTTCAAATTAAAAAGAATGTATTAATAAATATTTATAGTCTAAGCAAAAAATCTTATTTTATAATGCATCTAAAATAACTTACAGATCTATTTTAGTTAAGAAAATGATAAGAGATATACAATGTGATGACATTGCAAGTAAAACATATTTTAACACGTTGATTGCCAACTACGAGACAACTCGTAATTTGCGTTCGTGGCTAAGACTTATTTTGTAGTTTGTTTACTTATTTTAGTGCAGGTTCGATTAAATTCGTATAGTATATCACTTGTAGAATTATGTACCCACGCTTGGTGGGTACAATTCCTCCCAGTCAATTGTTGAACTAGCAATGGAAGTGGACTGTATTTTGGTTTGTAACGACGCTACGGGCTACATTTTCCCGCGCAAACTGGTTCTAGGAATTCGGCCTATGTGCCTCAGCTCGTCTATGTTGTGGCGTAATAGGATTATTTACCGCGTAAATTCCGTTGCTATGCGGAAGGAGGGAAGATATAGCTATTTATATTACAAGTACATAAACAAGGGCTTTATTGAATGAATAATTTTATGGCCTCTTCGAATTCTCTTATAGACTTTGTTTAAGAGGGGCGTCGCGACAGGTATGCCAAAGTACAAACACCAAAAATCCCCATCTTTATCTTTATCTTTTATCACTGTCTTTCTGCAATAATGAAGAGAGATAGATATCTTAAGACTTCAGTGAATCTCCTGTATGCTAGGTGGCGCTGCTAGTATTAAAATATAATATATTATTTGGGATATCTAAGGAATCTGAGAGAATAAATTTTCTTTATTTTCAGGGTTAGTCTTGTCGCAGAGAGCGCTAATAATCCGTTTGTCATGAGTTCGATACCGGCTTCAGCCACGACAGAAATTTTATTTTTTATTTTTAGGAAATTTCATTTTTTTTGTTTACTATTTTTTTTCTAGCATCAAAATAGAGTTTATATTTTATTAATTTAATTAATTTTCAATTATTTTCGTATAAATCCGTTTATTTTAATATGAATAGCGCTGCCACGCGACTAATCTCACTAAATACATCAGATAGGAATGGAGCTCGGAAAATAATATTTCTAACATAAAAAAAATATTTAAACATGAATGGATTCATACGAAAATTGAGAATTATATAAATGTATAATCTTTAGGGTGAAGCAAGAATTTTTTTAAAAAATGAATTAATAAATAATTGGCAGCCCCAAACGCAAAATGTTTTTATCAATATCTATTTGTTTAAACAATTGCAGAATACATGAGTTATCGACACAAAAAACTGCGTTCTATGAACAAAATGCAACATTGTAACCACAATAAATTATCTGCAAGTCCTTTTATAAAAAAAATTGTTAATGTTGGAACATTAATTTGTATATAACAATTGAACCATCGCTTTTAACAATGAAGACGGCTATTTACAAATTTTTTAATGTCACCATTGTATTCAGTGTGATTTTTCCTATAAGAATAATATACAAATATAAACCTACTTTAAAATTTTACCCAAAAAACCAGTGACACGTATTTAGTATCCATACTAAACTTTATACTTTATTTATTTACCACAGCATCAGAACAGTGTCGAAAATACCTACCTAGATATATGTACATTTTCCTAGATTTAATGAAGAAAGTGTCCCAGAACAGAACATCGAAGAAGAGGGATTCCCAAATGATTGCAGCGAAATATTACAAGAATTGTAAGTTTTCATAAAGTTTTATTTTTTATAAGTTATTCCTATGAAGTACCCATAATAAAAAGTCTGTCAAAGTAATTTTCATATACCTAGCTTTTTATTTCAATTTTTTGATTATGTACATTTTCTTAGGTTTAATGAAGAAAGTGTCCCAGATGCGAACGTCCCAGAAGAGAACATCCAAAAAGAGGGATTCCCACAAGAAAGAATTACAGAAAGAAAGAAAGAAAGAAGCTGACAAGATGAGAGTTTTCTGCAAGAGGATATTTTAGAAGAGGTCATCCAACTCACGAGAAGGAAATACAGAAGAGGATTTCACACAAGAAAATTTAGAAGAGCACTTCCTGAGCCAAGAAGAAATAAATTTAAAATCATATAATAATTCAAAACCTGGAATAATTTCTTCAGATGAATATGACAGATAAGAAATATTAGAATATTTGCATAAATAGAGTTTTTACATACCAAGAATTTAACTAGATAACAACAAGGAAATTCTTGTGTCCGTTTCGTTGACAGTATTGACCAAGGCATTCTAATTAGGTGAATTAATATTTTTAATGCATGGGTACATTATATCTATCTTTAGACTTATAAACCATAATGAAAATTCTTGGCCAGCTAGCTATCGACATGTTCTAGTACTTGCATTTATTAATCATAAATTTATTTCAGATTTTCAGTTCGAGTACTTGCATTTATTTCATATTTTCAGTTTGAGTACTTGTATTTATTAATCATAAATTTATTTCAGAATCTTATTTCTAGTACCGAGTACTTGCATTTATTAATCATATATTTATTTCAGATTCTTATTTCTAGTACTTGCATTTATTAATCATAAATTTATTTCAGATTTTCAGTTCGAGTACTTGCATTTATTAATCACAAATTTATTTCAGATTCTTAGTTCTAATACTTGCATGTATTAATTGTAAACTCATTTCTTTAATGTTAACTTTATTGTAAAACATTAAATATTATAAAATCATTTTTGTAAGAAAATAAATTGAACAATTAATAATTATTTCTTTATTTAAAAGTACCTAATTACAGTTATTCACTAAAACAAAAACAAAACAATACACTATGAAAAAACTGCATTGCTTTTTAGCAATGGACAAAAGACATAATAGCAAATAAAATGTGTAACAAACCTACATCAAGAGTCCCATGGACGGGTTAATATGTGAGACATACTGTAAATATTAATTTCTGCAAATGTCTGTGATTCCCAACTATGCAGACACTATTTTGAATGCACGAATAAAAATCACAAAAAACTGTTATAGTTGAATTGCACATTCTCCATATTACTAATCACTAATTTTGCACACTTTCACACTTCCTTCGAATATCCATAAAAATTGAAGATTTTTTGAACAGGCTCTCGAGAATGGAATTTTTGTTCGTGGAAATATTTTTACCCGTTATAGCTTACACCTTGGAATAGGACATCTCCATTTTTCAACAAATTTTAAAGAATAATAAACATATTAATCATTTAGTGGAAGTGCTTTTGACAATTTGTGATCACCAATTTTAAAGTGAAACATGTCCTACATGAGGTATACGGCATTAATTGAAATACTTTAAATTGAAGAACTGGTTTTAGTTAATACTAATTTACTCATTAAAAAAAATTGCAAAACACGAATAAATTAGCCAACATAACCTAAAATGTCAGTTCTAAACATCTAAACTTTCTTTCTTCCTAACTTCGTATTCGTAAAACTGGTTGCATACATCGTTCAAAATAAAACCAAAAAGGGCCACTGTCTCAAAGTGTCAGGCGGAAAACGCCTGAACTATGGAAAGAGAAAATCTTACTGGGATATAGGCAACTTACATAAAAATTTTTTTTCTGGAGAGTTAATCTCAAAAATTATAAAGTTTTGCGAATTGGTATTCTCGGAAATTAATTCTGTATCCTTCATTTAGGACATCTCCTTTTCACGTTAAAATTGGTGATCACAAATTGTCAAAACTGTCAAAAACACACCTCCACTAAATGGCTGATATCTTTTTTATTAATCCTTAAAATTGACTCAAAAAAGGAGATGTCCTATTCCAAGGTATAAGCTATAACGGGTATAAATATTTCCACAAACAAAAACTCCGTTCTCGAGATTAACTCTCCAAAAAATCGTCAAATTTTTATGCATATTCAGTATTGCCAACTGAAAACGAGGTCGGCAGTGGCAAGGCCCCTCTTAAGTACTTCTTTCGTACGGCGTTTTTCTCCTTTCTGACCTGGCGATCAAAACACAAATCTCTTTTCTTTTTTGAAGAACTTATTAACAATGGAAAATGCAAGTGAATATTGAATATATTCTAAATCCATTAGAACTTGGAACCAAATAAATAACCTGTCAATTGTCCATTGTGAAGTACCAGGAATGCCAACAGTAACAATGCTACCAATTGATTAAATTTATTTCGAAGTTAATTGGTCCATCAGAGGTCCATAATTGATCCATAAGAACATGGACTGGAAAAGGATATCCATTGGATGTCCATTAATGTATGTCCATGAACGACGTCCACTAGACATCCATTGGACGTCCTTTTCTGGTCCATGTCCCTATGGACCAATTATGGACTTGTGATGGATGCCCATCGGATAGCCTGTGTTTACTGGGTAGATTTACATTGGGAAAAAAAAGTGTACCAGTTTTATATGACGCGCAGTGTACCACTTTCCCTCGGAGTAGAGTGCGATCAATAATTTACTTTCCTATGTGGTCGTAAGAAAATCACTTTGGCACAAGTAATGTACCTATTTTTCCTACGACCACGTGATAATTTTACCAAATATTGTGAAATGCGATAGTTTTATTTGTGTATTTAGTTTAGTTTATATTATAAATAACGCTGTTTTATTTATAATCACTTTTGTAGTAGAATAAATACAAATATTGATAATTAACATTTATTTGAAAACAAAACAATAACGGTCGCGGTCGGATTATTTAAACTGTCAAACTGGCACTCTTTGTAATTATGCAACAAGGTATGATGTATAACCTTATAACCTGATTATTTTAAAGTACTTATAGTATAGAAAACGAGTAAGGAATTTAATTTATCAGATTCGACATCCTAAGACCGGTTTCTGCCTTTCGGCTTCGTCAGTTAGGCTTTTCGAATCCAATAAATAAAATTCCAAACTCGTACAAGTCAGTAGCTATATCCGCTATAAGATAAAATTTTTAGATGTGCTGCCATCTATGATTAGAAGAGAGTATTGACAATTATTAAAAGCAAAAAATTCCCGGTGTATTGGGGTTGCATACACAATTTGCATTGTGTGTTGCAAAGCTTTTATTTGACTGATTCTAGTCAAAATGTCACTCTCTTCTTTCGTATCCCTTTCAGAGATTAATACAAAGTTAGAAAACGAGTAAGGAATTTAATTTATCAGATTCGACATCCTAAGACCGGTTTCTGCCTTTCGGCTTCGTCAGAAACCGGTCTTAGGATGTCGAATCTGATAAATTAAATTCCTTACTCGTTTTCTAACTTTGTATTAATCTCTGAAAGGGATACGAAAGAAGAGAGTGACATTTTGACTAGAATCAGTCAAATAAAAGCTTTGCAACACACAATGCAAATTGTGTATGCAACCCCAATACACCGGGAATTTTTTGCTTTTAATAATTGTCAATACTCTCTTCTAATCATAGATGGCAGCACATCTAAAAATTTTATCTTATAGCGGATATAGCTACTGACTTGTACGAGTTTGGAATTTTATTTATTGGATTCGAAAAGCCTAACTGACGAAGCCGAAAGGCAGAAACCGGTCTTAGGATGTCGAATCTGATAAATTACATTCCTTACTCGTTTTCTAACTTTGTATTAATCTCTGAAAGGGATACGAAAGAAGAGAGTGACATTTTGACTAGAATCAGTCAAATAAAAGCTTTGCAACACACAATGCAAATTGTGTATGCAACCCCAATACACCGGGAATTTTTTGCTTTTAATAATTGTCAATACTCTCTTCTAATCATAGATGGCAGCACATCTAAAAATACTTAATAGTATTACTACTGAAAATACAATAAAGGTGAGAAGGTTCTTCAAATTAATGTTGAACTTTTTTCAGCCGAGAATGTTTCCAAAAAACGAATGTTGAAAAAGACATACTCTCAAGCTACGTCCTCACCAATAAAATTTTGTGTGCGTATGTGTATTTGTTGTGCGTGCGCGGCAGTGTGGACGCCCTGACGCACAAGGTCACACACAAATATTTTCGGCGAACAGAACGCACGGTATCCATCCGCTTTGGGAGTTCTTGCGAACGTCAAAGGAATTTCGCCGCACAGGATTTATATGAGGATGTGTTTACGTACACAACGCACACAAATCGATAATCGAATAACTTCTTGAAGTTTTTCATTAATTTCTTCCTTGTTGTGATCTCTACGTATGTTGTTTGCCTTGTTGAAGTTTTTACATTTTTTTATTATTTATTTTAAAAGTTTTTAGTGTTTTAATAGTGCAATTCCATTAAGTTTGCAATCTCCTGCCATGCATCAAATTTCATATTTTTACTGTAATGAAATGGATTCTTTGGATCCCACAAGACCTTTCTTTTGCCTTACTCTTCAATTAAAAATAAAACCCCTTCTCTATCGAGATCGATTATTTTTATTTAAATATAAAAATAAATATAAACGTTGTTAACCTTCTCTCGGTCTGTGCTCCTCAAAAGTCAAAACAAAGAAGGACCTCGCACGGAACATATTCGATATCTAGGGAAGGGTATCGATACTTTCAATATCTATTGATTTCGATGAATTAAATTATTTTTTTATAAAGATATTTTGAGGAAATAATTTTGTTTGGTTTTCAGAGTTCCGTTTTGTTATAAAAATATTGATAAACCCTGAAAAATGAATCATTGTTGTCATATAGCACTAATTGGAATCGATATGAAATGTATATCGATACTTGATAACAAACCAACCAACAGCCCACGCACAGACGGAGCAAGGACACAACGCGCACAACAAAAATATTTATTGACCATGTGTTGTAATTTTGCGTCGAAAATATTTTCGCCGCACAACAAATTCAACACGCACAACACATTTATTGGTGAGGACTTACCTTCATGAATTTGGTAACTGGTTTTCCAATTTTTAACCTCAAAATCCAAGCTTTCTGATGGTCAACTAAAGAATGTGTGCCCATTTTGTCTTCAATTGCACGGGTCTAGGAAACAAATGAAACGCAAGTTCAGTATTTTTTTTCTCCCAGGAATTACAAAAAGGCACTGAACAATACCGACTCATACTTGAAATTTCAAAATAAATCAATAATATCGTAATAAATGATAAAATCAAAGCACGTTCTCTTATGTAAATAAAGACGATTATTTCCCTTGCCTGTCAAATATCAATTTTTAACCAATCACGTGCTTGGAAACTGATTTGACGCAGCCAATCAAAACAAAATAAAGCGACTATTCACCTTGGTGGTAAATATTCGGCTATTTGATCATCGTCCTCAATATTCACCTGAAGGACGGTATTTATACGTACGTACAGAATTTTTTTTGACTCGCCCAACAACTTTGTGCACTCGTCGCACAATATACTATTTTAGATTAACAGCTAGGAACTTCATTCAAAATTAATCTTATAAATTACCAAATTCAGTATAGCCAACATAGTTTCCCACCAATGAAGTAGTCTCCCTTTCTTCAGTCACCCCCTTGTCCAAATGCTTGCTATATATATATATATATATATAGAATAATAATAATAAGAGAGAATAACTTCTCACAAAAGTGACTGCAGAAGGAATGTGAGATCTTGTCGCCTTGCTGAACATGTAATAGATAAAGATTATGTGATTGACTATAATAATGTCAAAATTCTCGATAATGAACGAAATCTCAATAAGCGTCTCTTTCTTGAAATGGTTCATATAAATAACAATCAAAATTCAATGAATAAAAGAACAGACATCAATGACCTGAGTACAATATACACATTTCTATTAAAAAAACATAAAGAAAATTTCTCAACTCGTCCTCCTTGAATTGATATTTATTTTTTTTTTTTTTTTTTATATATATATATATATATTTACACATTCTTATACTTTTTATAATCACACTCTGTATGTTACAATTGTATTCTGAAGTTTTTGGAAACTGTCATTTTGTCATTTTAAAATATTTTAACACCGATGTTTCTTTTTGTATTTAATTTTTTCCGTATTTCATGTTATTAGTCTTGAAAAAGAAAATAAACGTTTTCGAAAGCTTGACCAAAACGAAGAAATCAAACTAATTTATTTTATATTGACTGATTCCCACGAATTTTTTCTACTTAAACTATATATATATATATATACTACTATCTTTGAAGCGTCCCTATAAAGATGAAGCATGTAGCGTCCATCTTCTGATACTTATATTATCGAAAGTTTCTTGTAATATACTCTGACAATTCATACAGCAGGGAGACCAAAGATACTTTTTGAAGTAAGAGATGAAGACTTTAAACATTTATAGTTCCACTCTATTTACATTAAGGCGTCTTTTCATTAGTATATCATATACGGTACCACTCTCATTTCATAGATTGTCGAGCGTCCTCGGTGTATACCGACATCTATTCATTGAATATAAGAGCGTCCTGCGATGTTGCCAGTACAAGTGAGGATAGTGGGAAGAGTTACTCATGCGAGCTTTCGATATTCTCTTTGAAATAAACTCAAACAAACTCGACATTTGGACACTTAATATTTTTTTGCCGTGCGTCATTCTGATGGCGTTTGGCACACAACAGTTTCATAACTATGTAAGTTACGCATTTGTGGTTGTCTAATTGAAATTTGAGCAAAAACAGAAAAGTACCACAAGGTCACCAAAATACACTAACGGATACAGGATCAAATTATAAGAACAAGTGCACCTCTCGGGCTTTTTTAAATACTACCGCACGAGCTTTTTTTTTACCAAACGCACACCGACTCATCTACGACCGCTTTGAAGGCGGGGCCGAAGGCCCGGCATCAGATGTTCCGGGAAAGTTGTCCTCGAGTGACTCGAAAATTACTCGTGGTCAGGAGAGCGGGTAAAACTTTCAAACTGCCCTCCCATGGGTAGAGTTGGTCAGTGTAAAAATTATTTTGTTCGGACGCAAAATGTAAACTTGGACCCGATCGTGTTCCGGAAATATTGGATCCCCCACTTCCGGCCAGGCCTGGAGCCTGACCGGGACATTTTTTTTTTCGGAATTTGTAGATTTATGAGTACGACTGTTTAGGGAGGTAACAAGTAAGGCGAAAATCGATTTTCGTTACGCCCCCCCCCCGTACGTCCAAAAAAAGTGACTCGAATTCCCAGGAAAAAACCCAGATATTCGTTGGGGCCGATCATGGCGATCTCCAGAATGACAAGTCGCCCCCCCACACACAGATCGAATTCAGATACCGAACAATTTGTTCAGTAAAAATGTATTTTTTTGTCCGAACTTTTTTTCAGGTCTGGATCAAGGTCATTGGAGGGTCAAATTAAGAAAGCCTAGAAAAATTCATACAAAGATTTTCGGAGTCGTTGAATCTGAATCCGAGGTCCGGCTCATCAGGTCAGGCTCAAGGTCACTTGAGGGTCTAATTGAGGAAACCTTTTGGGAAAAATCGGAAAAAAAATCATACATAGGAAACCTAGAACAATGACCTGATGAGGTCAAGCGGACCTCGGATGTATGGCTTTTTTCCGATTTTCCTAGAAGGTTTCCTCAATTTGACCCTCAAATCACCTTGACCCCGACCTGATGAGGTCAAGCGGACCTCGGATTCGGATTCAGCAACCCTCAAAATTTTTTATTAATTTTTTAAGATTTCTCCCAGAAGGTTTCCTAAATTTGACCTTCAAATGACATTGACCCTTACCTGATGAGGTCAAGCGAAGCTCGGATTCGGATTGAGCTACCCTGAAAATCTTTGTATCAATTTTTTCAGATTTTTCTCAGAAGGTTTCCTCAATTTGTCCCTCAAATGAACTTAACCCTGACCTGATGAGGTCAAGCTGTCTCTGATTCGGAATCAGCGATCCCGAAATCTTTTGTATGAATTTTTTCAGATTTTTCCCAGAAGGTTTCCTTAATTTGACCCTCAAATAACCTTAACCCTGATCTGATGAGGTCAAGCTAACCGCTGATTCGGAATCAGCGATCCTAAATCTTTTGTATGAATTTTCTCAGATTTTTCCCAAAAGGTTTCCTCAATTTGACTCTCAAATTACAATGACCCTGACCGCGGATTCTGATTCAGCTACCCTGAAAATCCTTGTATGAATTTTTTCAGATTTTTCCCAGTAGGTTTCCTCAATTTGTCCCTCAAAAGACCTTAACCCTGACCTGATGAGAATTTGGTCAGGTCAGGTAACCAGCGATCCTGATGAGGTCAAGCTGACCTCTGATTCGGAATCAGCGATCCTAAATCTTTTGTATGAATTTTTTCAGATTTTTCGGCTCTCAAATTACATTGACCCTGACCTGATGAGGTCAAGCGAACCTCGGATTCGGATTCAGCTACCCTGAAAATCCTTGTATCAATTTTTTTAGATTTTTCCCAGAAGGTTTCCTCAATTTGTCCCTCAAATGACATTAACCCTGACCTGATGAGGCCAAGCTGACCACTGATTCGGAATCAGCGATTCTGAAATCTTTTGTATGAATTTTTTCAGATTTTTTCCAGACGGTTTCCTCAATTTGACTCTCAAATTACATTGACCCTGAACTCATGAGGTCAAGCGAACCTCGGATTCGGATTCAGCAACCCTGAAAATGCTTGTATGATTTTTTTCAGATTTTTCCCAGAAGGTTTCCTTAATTTGACTCTCAAATGACATTGACCCTGATGACCTGATGAGGTCATCCCTGGAGCCTGACCGGGACAAGTTTGTAGATTAAAAACATATACACTAAATAGAAATGAATTTCAATTAATTTTATTGCTTTTAGATGAAATAGTTTAAATTTATATGTTACGCAGAATTGGTGAGGATTTTTTTTTGCATTAATTCAGATAGATAGATCTTTATTTATTTAATTAGGAACCCCTAATATACATATAAATAATAATACAAGTTAATTTACGTAAGATTGTGAAAGGTTTTTTAAAAAACTTTATTTTTGGAAAATACAAAATTTGAGATTTTAAATTATACGTCTTAACTATTTGAATACAACTTAAAAACTAAATTATTTTATTGCAATAATAAATTCAAAGAATAATATACAAATGCAAGTTCAGCGTCTGCTCGCTGAGATAAATTCAGATGGTAAACAATAATCTGCATTTTCATATTTTATCTGTATTCTTTTAGAATATAACTCCTCCGCCTTTAGAGAGAAATCCGGGATGATAAGACAGGATTTCTTAACATTTCCTCCTTTTGATTATTTTCATTTGAATTTAATTTAAAATATTTTTTCTTATAAAATCTATAAAGCATGGTTACAATTACAATAGCAATAAAAATATATAATATAATTGTCCATATACTAATATGATTAACATTATTAAGTTTTTGAAAATTATTTTCAAAATTGTCACTTTGAATTTGTATTGAGTTTCTTACATTTTTTATTTCGTCTAGATTGATACTATCTAGTTTGAGTGGTTTCACTTGAATAATTGCACTTTCTATATTAGTGGGAATATCAAAATTTAGCTTTGGAAGTTCAAGCGTTTTAAATTTACTTTGTGTTTTTATAGTTTTCAATTTTAAAGACTTTGATTTTAATTGAACAATATGAGTTCATTTCGAGCACAAAAGTTCCTCTCAACAAAATAGTGTCTAATTTTATTTAAATTATCGCTATTAATTTTTCTAAATTGACTTGAAATTTGATTTGTGTTAGACTTGGAATCCATATTTACTGAAATCACCGAATGGTCCATTATGTTAGGAGAATCATGTACACTGACAATCGCATTATTTACGTTCGATATTACATAGTCCACTAATGTTTTACTATTTTCTGCGATCCGTGTAGGTTTCTCGACGCATTGTTTCATGCCATTAATCATGTAAGTAAATATTGAAATCATACTGGATAGTACGACCTTCTTGCTAAGGTGGCAATATTATGGTCTTAGATATTTCTGATCTATTTTTAGTTTTTAAAATCTTTGGTTGCAGTGATCATGGGTAATAAAAGAAAATGTTGTGTTCCTAATTATGAGGACCGAATAAGTAAAAGGCATCGTTTTACTAAAGATCCCGAATTACTTATTAAATGGTTGAAAAATATAAATAATCCTGCTTTGAGTGGAAAACCTTCAAAGCAGTTACATAAAAATTATAGAATTTGTCATCGTCATTTTTCTGAAGAGTTTGCTATTTATATTTTGCAGAGAATGATTGAATATTAAATAGTAAAACACTAGCTTGCAGAAAAACGTTTTTAATACGCATTGACATTAAACATTATGACATTTTTCGTTGCCAAGAAAATAGCATTACAAAAGAAAAACTAACAGAACTCAGTTCCCAATGAATCTCAAAAGTTCACACTGAATCTTAAAACTTTCCCTTTTTTCTTTTGACTACAAACAGAAAATTAAAAAAGCTTAATGTTACATAAATGCAAAATTATTGAATAATATATTTTCTATACACTTTGTAAAAGTCCCAACTGTTCAAAATCACTAGTCGAGGGCTTGGAAGTGGCTTGGTCATGATGTCAGCTATCTGATCTTCAGTAGGAATATACTTGACTTGAAGAGCACCTTCCAACACCTTTTCTCTTATAAAGAAATACTTTATTTTTATATGTTTAGTCCGATGGTGATTCTCAGGGTTATGGCAAAGACGAATCGTTGCCTGGTTGTCTATCTGAAGAGTAGGAACTTGTTTTGGACAGCCCATCTCTTCATACAGTCTAGACAGCCATATAATTTCTTTTACTGCCTCATTTTCCGCTACCAGTTCGGCCTCAGTTGTTGACCTGCATATGTGACTACAACTCCTGACGTAGAGCGACCAGTTTTGTTGCAGCCTCCGAAATCTGCATCACTGTAACAGTCTAACTTGCAACTACCATCTGCACTGAACTGTATTCCTAAACTACAAGTACCTGCTATATAACGAAATACTCGTTTTAATCTTGCCACATCTTGCGTACTTGGGCAGTCTAGAGTTCTTGACAAAACACTAACACTGTAGGCTAAATCTGGTCTAGTACCTACCATTAGGTACATTAATGCTCCTACAGCTTCTCTGTATGGAAAATTATGATTTTTGTCTCTGTCTATTGCGTCCTCAACAGAATCTCCCAACTTTATCATAGGAGTCGAAACAGGTTTACATTCACTGAAGTTAAAACGTTCTAACAGCTTTCTTGCGTATGCTTGCTGACAAATTTTAATTGAACCCTCTTTCAAACGTTCGATTTCGAATCCCAGAAAATAAGATGCTGGTTTAACTGTGATTTTAAACTCTTTCTTAACTCTTCTATAAAGAACTCAGCTTCTTTCTGACTACTTGCCATAACTAGGCCATCATCAACGAACAATGCAATCATTAACTTTTTATTGTGACTTCCTCTAATATGAAGACAGGGATCAGCTTCACTTGTTTTAAACCCTGCTTCTTTAAGATAACTACTGAATCTCTTATTCCAGCACCTTGGAGCTTGTTTAAGTCCATATAAGCTTCGTAATAATTTACAAACCTTTTTGGTTCCATCGGTATAGCCCTCTGGCTGTTCCATGTATATTTCTTCATCTAAATATCCATATAAAAATGCAGTTGAAACGTCAAACTGAATCAAATGCAAATTTTTTTTAGCTGCTCTAATTGTGCTTAGTTTTGCTACTGGACTGAATGTTTCGTTAAAATCTATACCATACCTCTGACTGAAACCTTTTATAACCAATCTGACTTTGTACTTATCCACTGACCCATCAGGATTTGTTTTCACTCTAAAAACCCACTTAGATGGTATCACTCTAGATCCTTTTGGTAGATTTATTAGTTCCCATGTATGGTTTTCCTTTAAGGATTTTATCTCATTGTCCATGGCTTCTTTCCAATAATTTTTATTATTTCCACTGAGAGCTTCTTCATAAGTTTCAGGTGTGGTGATTTGAAAAACTACTTCATCTCCAAACATTACATAGTCTCTTAAGTGTGCCGGTTTGGACAACTTTGAACGGTCCCTCAAATTTTTGGAAAACGTTGAGAGCGGATCTTCTCGTTCTTCATCTGATGAATCATACTCTTCACTCTCTGATGATTCTCCAGATTCACTTTCTTCTGCTCCTTCTGGCTCAACAGATACCTCTTGATCCGTTTGCTTTCCCTCATTTTGAACTTCTATGTCCTTTAATAACAACTTTACTCACACTTACTTAATTTTTCTTGAAACAAGACATCTCTATTTAAAATAACTCTATTTTCTTCCTTCACCCATATGCGATAACGCTCATCTCCATCGTAACCTATCAGGTAACCTTTTACAGTTTTTTTATCCATTTTTTTACGTTTTTGATAAGGAATGTGGGCGTAGCACACTGAACCAATTACCCTTAAATGTTTTATCCTTGGTTTCTTACCTATCCATAACTCATAGGGACTTACACCTTCAACAGATGACTTCCCAGTTCTATTCAGGATGTACAGTGACGTTGCTACAAGTTCTGCCCACATGGCTTCTGGAAAAATTAGTTTATTATTACAATATTTAAATGTTCGCGCCGTTTCAATAATAGTTCGGAAATCCCGCTCACAGATGGCGTTTTGCTGAGGTGTATATGGAGCTGTTAACCTCTGCGTGACCCCCGCTGCACTCAGAATCTCTCTGATTTCTTTGTTATCCATTTCACCACCATTGTCAGTAATCAACTCTCTGATTGAATGGCCTAACATTTTGGAGTGTTGCAGTACCTTTTTAAGCATTTCTTTTACCTCTGATTTTTCTGACATCAGGTAGCCATATCTAAACTTTGTATAATTGTCCTTAAAAACAACTAAATACTTTTTCTTACTGAATGACTCTGCAAAAGGTCCACACACATCTGCTGAGAATAACTCACCTGGTTTTGTTGATTTTTCCCTATGGCCAAATGGCAGCCTGTGTGCTTTGCCATAGATACAAGGCTCACATAATTGCTTTTCTTCACTTGAAACTTTTAGATGCAGCTCTTTTTGCATCTTAGCTTGTACGTGCCTTTTATCTTGATGGCCCCACCTCTCGTGGTACAACTGCAACTTATTATCAACAAAATTTACTTCAGAGTTTTCTTTTGGTAGCACTGGTTTAATTTTTGCCTCGAATAAAGTGCCCTCTAGTTCTCTTGATCCATTTAGCAGCAGCTTTCCCTGATTTGAGAGCCTGCACTTTGTTGCTGTTGACTCAAATACACTCTCTGGATTTCTATCTTGTGCTGCTAGAACGGAGAACAAATTTCTACACAAATTTGGTACATACCAGACATCCTTTAACAAAAATTCTTCCCCGGTTTCCAAAGTTTTTATTCTTACTGTTCCTGTTCCAATGGCGGGAAGGACTTCTTTTCCTGCTGATTTTATGCCAGACGCAGATTCAAATTTCTTAAAATCAATGTAATACAAATCAGTATTTGTTACATGTTTCGTCGCCCCATTGTCTATCCACCACCTTGACGGATGAATAGACGAATCTGCTGACATAGCCTCTACCTCGACAAACATAAGTCCTGCAACATCAGCTGCTGAAGCCTGTTGGGTTTTCTTTGGTCTTCCGTCAGAAATCAATTTTTGACAATCTTTAACCCAATGTCCAGCCTGTCTGCAGTAGTTACATGTAAAATTCTTTTGCTTTGTATTAGCTTTAATCTTACTATGCTTCGTCTTAGCCGCTACTAATGCCTCTTGTCTCTCTTGAGTAACTGTACCTTCTTGTTTCATACAATTTCTTTCAAATGAACAGAGTTGAACAGTTAAATCGTCAAAAGTCTTATTTTGATCGTCTTTTAATATCATCCAACTTGATTTAAAACTAATAAAAGAACTAGGCAAAATATGCAGTGTCTTACACACTAGTAATAAGTCTGGTAAAGCATTCTCCTTTTTTGCTTTTAGACCATTATTTAATTCATTCCACAGTGACTTGAGCTTAGCTATATGCATCGATACATCTTCACCATCAATCCAGTTAAATGAAAAGAAATCTGTACAAATCTTAAATAACTGGTCTTTTGAAGATGCCTCAAATTGATTTTTTAACATATTACAAACATCAAAAGCCGTTTCTTGATCCATAATTTTCTGGTACACTGTTTCAGTAACAGAACTTGCGATCATTGACTTAGCATAACTGTTGGACTTTCTAAATAGATCACTCTTGAATTTGTGCTCTTTTACTTCGGCTTCTGAAGCTCCTTCTATCAGCTCTTTAGGTTTAACTAACTTGCCATCTATGACATCTAGAACACCTTCAATGATGATCCAAAATGTCTCTTATTTTACGTTTCCAAACTGGCCAATCTGACTCACCTGTCAAAGGTTTAATGTGTTTATAAAGCTCCATTCTGTATTTTTAAACAAATTGAAAAACTTTTTCTAACCAAAGACACTAACGAGTTTTCGTTTTGTTTGTTTCAGCATTCATAATATTAATATCAGTAACTTTGATATTTTTTTTATTCTCTACTTCTTTATAATGTTATTACACGTAACTGGCACCCATAACCTTTTATATTTTGCAGAGAATGATTGAATATTAAATAGTAAAACACTAGCTTGCAGAAAAACGCTTTTAATACGCATTGACATTAAACATTATGACATTTTTCGTTGCCAAGAAAATAGCATTACAGGGATCAATAAGAGGAAGGGCTCCTTGGGCTTACCCAACATTGTTCTTGCCTAGTAACCCAATTCCATTATTTTTCAAGGAATAAAATTGCTTAAAAAAAATTAACAAGCTTTTATACAAGTGCAATAAAAGAAAAAAATAAAAACATTTTTACAAAAGCATTGAAAAAAAAAATAATTTCTTCTTTGTTTTTCTGTAACAAATTCAAAATCTTGCCGCACGAGAACACCTTTTTTGTGTATTAGATATACACGGCAAGTTAAATATAAGCTTGTAAAAATGCAGTGTGTATTTTTGAGTGTTGAATCAAAGAAAACAATTACATATTGACTTACCTTCTTTAAGACTTTCTAATATATCTCTTGAATTGTCTGAAGTTTCTACTTCTGTTACAGCAGGGATTGTTCTAGATGTTGATGGAGTTTCATCAATGGTTTCTGAAATTATATTTATTAAACTAGTTTTCATGAATTTTTTAAAATATACTTACTAGGCAAGAACAATGTTGGGTAAGCCCAAGGAGCCAAATCCCTTTCTCTTGTTGATCCCTGTAATGCTATTTTCTTGGCAACGAAAAATGTCATAATGTTTAATGTCAATGCGTATTAAAAGCGTTTTTCTGCAAGCTAGTGTTTTACTATTTAATATTCAATCATTCTCTGCAAAATATAAAAGGTTAAATTAAAAACCTAAAAGAAAGGGTTAAACTTGCAGAGACAATGAATGAGTCTTCAAAATTTTCCAAATTATTGGAGAATGTTAATGAAAATACTTATAATTTTATACTTTCGCAAATTAAAAATCAGAGATGTTATCCTCATGGGAGACGATATTCTTTAGATGATTTATTTAAGGCAAGTGGGAGAGGATACAAACGTCTGTCAAAGGTAATTTATTAATATTAAATTGCGATTGCACTGAGTAACATCAAATATTAGATAACCTAAGTATTATTGTAATATAAATGATTTGTTTTTGTTATTTTAGGTTTTTGCGATGCCTTCAAGAGCAAGTCTGATGCAACTTTTGAGCAAAATGCCATTTGCACCGGGAATCAACAAGAAAATGTTTGAGACATTGAAAGAGTATGTAGGTAAACTTTCAGAGAAGGACAAATTTTGCGTTTTGATGTTTGATGAAATGGCTCTGCAGGTTAATGTGCAATACAACCGGAAAGAAGATTTGATTGAAGGCATCTGTACTGCAGGTAACTATGTACATTATTTATTCTATGAATGGTATTTGTTAACGAACTCAGAAATTTATGATTTTCGTTTTATTTAATTAACACCCTATTTTTTTAAGACAAAAAAGTTTATAAAGCTTTTTTATTGAAGCCAAATATCGCTTAACATAGCGTATCCATTTCCTATACTTTTATTTTTGTAATCCCCATTTTTTCTCTATCCAACCATGTAGAATACTTAATTTTTTATTAGGTTCTTAAAATGAACTGTAGTTTTGGAATTTTTCTAAGTACAATCGTGTTCAGTTTTATCCTAAATGTTTTTTAAACAACTTAGCTTTTGAGCATATTTTTCCCCATTTAATCAACTTTGTGCGCCACCCTGATATATAACTTTTTATTTGTTATTTTCTAAGAAGCCCGTTTAGTTAATAAGCCAATCGTTTTCTTTTTGTAGGTTCACGTAAACCATTTCTGGCAAACCATGCCACTGTTTTTTTTCTAAAAGGAATTCACAAGCAATGGAAGCAACCTTTGTGTTACCATTTTAGCAATGGCCCTATATCGACGATTGATTTAAAAAATCAAATCAGAGAAATTGCAGTGGAATGCCTAAACAATGGGTTTAAAGTCATAGCTACAGTTTGTGACCAGTACTGTGCTCCTGCTGTAAACCTCTTACTAAAAGAGACCAAAGAAAAATATTTAACTGAAAATATCGAAAAAAATTGTTTTGGATTCGAGGCAAATGATGTGGAAATAATTCCACTGTTTGATCCACCACACTTAATAAAGGGTTTTAGAAATAATTTATTAAACAAGGACCTTCATTTTAAAATGGACGGAACCAACAAGGTGGCTAAATGGAAAGATGTTGAGGACTTTTATTATCTTGACACAGCTGAAGCTGTAAGGATTTGTCCAAAATTAACTGATGGGCACATTGTAAGGAACAAAATCAAGAAAATCAAGGTTTCCTGTTGTACCCAACTATTTAGCTACCAAGTTGGTTCTCTTATGAAAAGGACTAGTCAGTGGAGTAAGTAATTCAACAATTTTAAGACTAAACTTAAAAGAATATCAAAATATTTGTAGACTAATTTACCTTTTATTTTTTGTGTTTGTTTTGTGTTTTTTATAATATTTATATCAAAGTTTACTTATACATATTATTTTTTCAGATTTATTACCTTCAAGAGCAGCCGATACTGCAGACTTAATTTTGTTTTTGGACGAGCTTTTTGACAGCTTAAACTCTAGCTCTGCAGTTGCTCCAAAATCCAAGCCTCTCAGAGGTGGAGTCACTAGGACTTCTGAACATTTTAAGTTCTGGAATAAGGCCATAAAATTAATAAACCAAATGAAATACTTTTCATATAGAAAAAATGAATTGGTATCAGTCCCAACACTTAAAAATACCATTTTTACTTTGAAAGCATTGAAAAGGTTTGTTACTTTTCTTTTTTATTCAAATACGAGAATTAAGTCTCTCAATATGTAATGACGTACATTCACACAAAGGTTTAAGTAACTAGAAATTTTACTCTACAAAGGAATTTCTCAAAGTAGGATTTGTTATTTATGAATTAATATTTTTGAATATTTTTATTTGTATTTACTACAAAAGTGAGGGGGTAGGTGTCATGAATAATCAACATATTTTGTTATTTCAGATTATCTTTGAAGTTGTTAATGAAAGAAGACTTTAATGAGGTGTTTTAACCAGGACTCCTTAGAAAATTTCTTTGGTATGATTAGAAGTCAAAAATCTAAAAATGTTATGCCGAATGTGACAAATTTCCAGTCATCTTTTAAAAGCTTGGTACTAACCAATTTCATGGCAAAGCACTCGAAATTTGGAAATTGCGAGGAAGACATTTCAACTGGAGCTCTGCACTCATTTCAAGACTTCTCAAATAATGATTTAGAACCCGCAACCGTTGAAATACCAGAAAGCCAGCTAGATATCGTCTTGCCAGAAATCAGCGTTACTGCTAGGACTGAAATTTCAAAAGCGACCGTAGCATATATGGCTGGATATTTTATAAAAAAATTAAGAAAAAATTTAAAATGTGCCAGTTGTTTAGAAAATTTCAAAGCATTTGCCGATGAAAATTTGGATTTTATCAATGCACGGCAATATCCAAATAGTGCACTACAACAACCTGGGCGATGTTTTAGTTTTATTTTATATCAGTCCCTATCCTACCTATACCATTTAATTCCAAAAATATGCCACATAAAACGTATAGGGATAGAACTGTGTAAAATATTAACAAAAAACATCAATTTTGAAATTTTTAATTGTAATTTGCACCAAAACACTGGCAAGACTGCTAATAAACTGATAGTTCGATGTGTTTTGCATTTTTGGTGTATAGTCTGTCTCAAAGTATATCGTCTTGGCTTTTGCCGGCGATTATCGAAAAAACCTGCCGACAGCAATAAATCACCTGAACACTGATAGAGCATCAGGGACGGACTCTTAATAATAACACTCGGACTTAAAGTAGGAGTAACATTTTCTGTTCTAATCTTTGATTTTACTTGATGCCACAAATGTTCTATGGGGTTGAATATACAATGGTATGGAGGAAGACGTAAAACAGTATGCCCCAGCTGTTCAACTAAGTTATCACATACATATTGTTTTTTAATATCATAGGATTTTAACACTTCCAGAAGTTGTCCTTTTTTGTAACTGTATTCGAAATAAATATCATTTTGTAACAAATATTCCTGAATTTCCGTTTTTCTACTCGATAAGTTTGGTGCTTTTTGTAATTGGCGGCTGTGATAGCTTGCGTTATCCATTACAATTACACTTTTATCCGGAATATTTTTCAAGAGATAATTTTCAAACCAGTTTTCAAAAAGTTCTGCAGTTGTATCTTCATGATAGTCCAAGCTTGAGTCCTTAATATTCTTCACAGACAACAGCAAGCAGTTTGGAACAAATCCATCTTCTGATCCAGCGTGAATTATGGTGATCCGTTTTCCTTTATTTGAAGGTGCTTTCGTCTGACAGTTTTTACTGGAATCAACCCATCCTTTGGATACTGTATCGTGTGTATCAAACCACGTTTCATCGAGGTAAATTATACGTCTGTTTTCGGACCGATATTTTTTCATTTCCTGAAGGTAATTAAATCTCCAAGTGCGCAATCTATGCGATTCCATTACCACTTGCTTCTTGTCTATCTTGCGATATTTAAATCCCATTTTACAAACAACCCTATGGAGGGTGGCACGGCTGATATTTATATTGGTTTCATCTTCTTCTAGCTTCCTTTTTAGTATATCCAAAGTAGGAACAATTTGGCTTTGATAAAGGGAATATATTTTCCTTCTTATTATATCTCCTTCACTGTGGTCCAGACGGTGACATTGAAAATCACATCGTTTTTTTCTTTCAGTCAATGCTTGAGTGTTAACAATATCTTTTATCGAAGATAAAGGCGTTTTTGTCAATAGGCAGGTCTCCTTTAAAGCTTCTTGTTTAATGAAGCCTCTACTTATTAAACAATCATACACATTTTTCACAATTTGTTTTGCATCTAATGATAAGTGAATTCGACGCGACATAACGGAAAAATCAGTGATATACTCTTAAGAAACTTTTGGAAACGCACGTTAAGAAGGGTTAACTGCCACTGATATCACCCAAAATATTTACCTGGTCGATATTTGCCTAGCCCACCCCTGCCTTATCAGGTACCTATGAATACATTAGTATTTATATTTAATGGGTTTTCCCAATAACAATAGGTATTATTATTTATGGGGAGAGGGTCCATCTAAAGCTAAGACGATATACTTTGAGACAGACTATAAGCAAGTTAATAAAATTGCTGCTGGTAAAGACTCCAAATATGTCAAACTAATAAATGCAAACACGTCGAATCTTGATGAAATAAAAGTACAGGCCCATAAGCTATATTTAAATAAAATAAAAAGAAAAGTAAAAGCACATAGCTTATAAGCCTTTGGAGGCTTAATTATTCTGTTGTAAATAATAAATTGTCCTATTAAAAATTATTGATTTGTTAAATATTACTAAATATCTTTAATAAAAAAATAAAACCTAACTTTAATTTTAGATCCTATAATTAAATTATATTAAATATATAGTAAAAAAACATAAAGATATAGTCTTGCCCTGCACATACAGGTTTTCCTTGTGAGGAGTAATACATTATCTTTGCATTTTGCCTGTACTGTTACTGATATTTACATTTATTATTTACAACAGAATAATTAAGCCTCCAAAGGCTTATAAGCTATGCGCTTTTACTTTTCTTTTTATTTTATTTAAATATAGCTTATGGGCCTGTACTTTTATTTCATCAAGATTCGACGTGTTTGCATTTATTAGTTTGACATATTTGGAGTCTTTACCAGCAGCAATTTTATTAACTTGCTTACACCAAAAATGCAAAACACATCGAACTATCAGTTTATTAGCAGTCTTGCCAGTGTTTTGGTGCAAATTACAATTAAAAATTTCAAAATTGATGTTTTTTGTTAATATTTTACACAGTTCTATCCCTATACGTTTTATGTGGCATATTTTTGGAATTAAATGGTATAGGTAGGATAGGGACTGATATAAAATAAAACTAAAACATCGCCCAGGTTGTTGTAGTGCACTATTTGGATATTGCCGTGCATTGATAAAATCCAAATTTTCATCGGCAAATGCTTTGAAATTTTCTAAACAACTGACACATTTTAAAATTTTTCTTAATTTTTTATAAAATATCCAGCCATATATGCTACGGTCGCTTTTGAAATTTCAGTCCTAGCAGTACCGCTGATTTCTGGCAAGACGATATCTAGCTGGCTTTCTGGTATTTCAACGGTTGCGGGTTCTAAATCATTATTTGAGAAGTCTTGAAATGAGTGCAAAGCTCCAGTTGAAATGTCTTCCTCGCAATTTCCAAATTTCGAGTGCTTTGCCATGAAATTGGTTAGTACCAAGCTTTTAAAAGATGACTGGAAATTTGTCACATTCGGCATAACATTTTTAGATTTTTGACTTCTAATCATACCAAAGAAATTTTCTAAGGAGTCCTGGTTAAAACACCTCATTAAAGTCTTCTTTCATTAACAACTTCAAAGATAATCTGAAATAACAAAATATGTTGATTATTCATGACACCTACCCCCTCACTTTTGTAGTAAATACAAATAAAAATATTCAAAAATATTAATTCATAAATAACAAATCCTACTTTTAACATACACATAACAAAACTTGAATTATTTAAAATTGAGAAATTCCTTTATAGAGTAAAATTTCTAGTTACTTAAACCTTTGTTTGAATGTCGATAATATTTATAATATAATTTTGTATGTACGTTATTACATATTGAGAGACTTAATCAATTCTCGTATTTGAATAAAAAAGAAAAGTAACAAACCTTTTCAATGCTTTCAAAGTAAAAATGGTATTTTTAAGTGTTGGGACTGATACCAATTCATTTTTTCTATATGAAAAGTATTTCATTTGGTTTATTAATTTTATGGCCTTATTCCAGAACTTAAAATGTTCAGAAGTCCTAGTGACTCCACCTCTGAGAGGCTTGGATTTTGGAGCAACTGCAGAGCTAGAGTTTAAGCTGTCAAAAAGCTCGTCCAAAAACAAAATTAAGTCTGCAGTATTCGCTTCCGAAGCAGCAAAAGAGTCCCAAGAACCGTTTGAGTGACGTATACGGCGTTAAGAAGCTTTTAAAGACTCCCAGGGTTATGAAGAAACCGTTGAACGATCTCAGCGATGTTAGGGGATTGAAGAAGTTGATGGCGACCCCGAAGGTGCAGAAAGAACCGTTGAATAGATCGTCCGATTTCGAAGGGGTGGCTCATATATTCAACACTAGTGCACACAGGCTCAGTAATACTAGTGATATTGAGAATAATGAAGAATTATTTAGCAAGATTTTTGATAGAAAGCCGTTGAAAACTTACAGGTAAGGAATTTTTAAGTATACAGTGAATTCGTAAATATTTTCCTCTCCCTACTAACTTTTAGTTTCATCATTTTTTATGTATAATTTCTTCTCTGCTTTATAAATTATTGCTGTTTAACAAACATTTACAGCCATTTAATTTTTTCTTATACAATTTTTATAATTTCTTTTCTCGGCCATCAAAACAACCAGATTTTAAGCCAATTGATTTTAGAACACGAACTCAAATAAATTAGAATATCTACTGGGTTATATGCGAGTAATCTAATCCACCTGATTTTTATACCATTTAATAAAGCTATTTTATTTTTAATTTAAAATCTATTTTTTCAACACTTATAACTTGTTGATAATACGAGCGAATCCAATATTTACTCATATAATTTTAACATTTTAAGTAGTTAAGTAGTTAAGGGGTAATTTTCTTTTCGGAAAAAATACATGGATTTAAAAAAATATAGATTTGCAAAATTTAGCACAAAATAAAAACAGCCATTCAATTTTTTATTGTATAATTTTCACAATTTCTTTGCTGAAGCTGAAGTCAATTGATTTTTCAACAAAATTAAAATTGGCAAATTAAACAATCTATGGGGGACATTAGACTAGTCTCTAAGTTGTCGAGAAGATTTTAAATCAATTTTCTTCTATTTTTTCATAGGAGCAAAAGCTTAAGTATGTCACCTGCTAAGCAAGTTGATGCACATGGAGTTTTAAGAAAAAGTATCCTAGACAAACCTTTTGTAAGCCCCAGGGTACGCGTCTGGCTAGATGAACAAGCTGCTTTGAGAGAAAAGTAAGTAAAAAATTAAAGAAATTATCAAGAAAAATCGGTTACGCGTATTTTTTATTGTTCCAGACTGGACGGTGCCAAATCTACACAAGAAACGGAAAACAACAAGACAAGAAAAAGGAAAGCTAAGGAAGCTCAAGATATGAAATCTATCCGAGAACCATCGGTTAAAAAAGCCAAATCAACATCTACCAGAAGCAAAAAGACTGTCCCTGCAGATGCCGTTAAACCAGAAACCATAGAAGAAATTACTCAACCCAAAAAACAATCTACCGCAGAAATAGAAGAAGTTTCTCGAGACGATAGTGAATGTTCCTCTAGAAAAGTAAACGCATTCAAGAAGAAAGTTACATATGTAGAAGAAATTACTTACTTCCAGATAAGCCCTGCTGGTAGATATAAAAGAGCTCCTAAAATAACAAATGATAATAATGAAATAGACAGGAAACCAACATTAAAAACGTCAAAGGCCATCGATACAGAAGGAAATGAGCCTGCTAGGTCTACTAGAGATGTACAAGAACAGACAGTTTTAGAAGAAGCTACAGAAACCGAAAAACCTAAATCTACATCTAAAAGAGGCAAAAAGAACAGGTCTTCGAAGAACAAGAAACTTGCTCAAGTTCATATTCCGGAAAAACCAACCGGAAGAAGTACAAGAGGCAAAAAAGTAGTACAAAAATATGAGAAATCTTTCAGTAGAGGCAATAATAAAGTCACAGAAGAAAATGTAACAGAAGAGCTAGAAGAGAAAAAAGTACCTCTTAGTAGATCTAGAAGAGGTAAGAAAGAAATAGAAGCTTCCGAAGATTTGGAACAAAATAAAAAGCCTGGTGCTAGTAGATCACAAAGAGGCAAAGAAGAAGTTACTCGAGATTCAGAAGAATATAAACCTAAACAAATGGGAAGACCTAAGAAAAACAAGATTGTAGAGGTAGAGGAAAATAAACCTAAACGAGTGGGTTTAAGATTAAGAAAAAAGATTGTAGAGGAAGAGGAAAATAAACCTAAACGAGTGGGTTTAAGATTAAGAAAAAAGATTGTAGAGGAAGAGGAAAATGTTGATGAAGAGGTAGAAGAAAAATCTGCATCTCATTCTACCAGAGGTAAAAAAGAAGAAACTAAAAAAAAAGAAAACTTACAAGAAAAGGCTTCTTCTAGACCTCGAAGGGGTAAAAAGTAAGACGTTTCTGAAGAAATAACAAAAACTGAAAATCCTAGCAGAGCTAAAAATGGCAAAAAAATAGAAGAAGTAAATGTAGGTGTAGAAAAAAAGGTCCCTTCTAGATCTAGAAGAGGTAAAAAAGATGATGCTGCTTCAGAAGCAATAGACGAAAATATAAAGCCTGTTGGTAGAGCCAAAAGAGGCAAAAAAGAGGAAGTTATAAAAGATGTTTCAGAAAAACAAATAGAAGAACCTTCTAAGAAAAAGAAGAAAATTCTAGAGATATCTGAGGCCGTTGTGGAAACTTCGACTAAGACACGGAGCGGGAGGCGATCTTAAATTTTACTGATTTTTATTAATTATGTACAAAAATAGGTTTTACTTAAAAAAACATATAGGAAGGAGTAACGAGACCCGAAGTATTTTTATGAAAAAAAGTTTCAAGAGATGTGTCTTTGTATTGTCTTTAAAATTATATTTTTATTTTTTATAGATTTTATAATATATTGACTTATTGTATTATATAAAATTATATTTGTATTTTTTAGCTTTTATAATATATTGACTTTAAGAATATTTCTGGTGTTTTCTTTCAATAATGCCTTTTCAACTTTACAGGTTTTATTATGTACAGAGCGGTACAATCAGAATTAAAGGTACTAAAATAACCCTAACGTGCTACCATTTATCACTAAAACTGATAAATGAAGCTTAGAAGCGAATTTTGACTACTTTACAAAGCAACGAATTCCCAGCTTGCATTGATGGTTATAAAGTTTTTTACAGATTCTGGTCAAAGTGTCACCCAGGGGTGGGCACTCCTATACTTAGATCATATACAGTGAGGATCGTAAGTATTACCCCCCCTCAGGGCCGTTCCTGGAATGATAGCCGCCCAGGTGCAAAAAAGAAATAGCCGCCCTTAAGAATTAACATGATTTATTTTACTATTAATTTTATTTCTTTTATTATGGGTTTTTTTCTGGATTTTTTTGGAATATTTGGAGTATTTAAGGCCGAGTTTGGATTACATTTTTAAATAATAAAACAATAAAGGTTTTATTTAAGATATATTCATTTCAATCATAATTTTTAGGATAAAGAAACGAAAGACTACATAAACATTCATAAAAAAAGTGTAATTTCGTAAATATGTATAAATATAGTTTCTAAGAATAAGTCACAAATTTATTCTTCTTGCTTTTTTCATCAATTATCAGGGATAAATCTAATTTCTCGCAGATATATCTCTCTCTATTGACAATAACGCTAGATTCGTTAGCCTTTCCTGTGACATGGATGATCTCAGGTAATTTTTGATTAATTTCAATTTGGAAAAAATCCTTTCCCCTGATGCTACAGTTACCAGAAGAGTTAAAAAAATTCGCAATGACACAGAAAAATTAGGGAAAGAAGATAGTAATTCATTGTCTATTATCTACTCTAACATAGTTAATGGCTTTGTTGTTATAGGAAATATTTCTATTACTATTAATATTTTTACTATTTTTATAGTATTTAACTAAGTTAAACATATGTAAAATCTTATTGTTCAAGAACCATAGATTAGCATGAGCTGATACAGAAAGCTGTAGACAAATGCACTAAGTATATAAAAATTTAAATTTATTTTTTGTTACAAATGACACCAGTCTCCCCTACAAACTCAGCAAACCACTCTGCTGGCGCTGTATGAAAAATTATATACATCGTAATCTCAGAAAGCACGTATGCTGATTAAACAATTTTAAACACAAAAGTGATTATTTACAAGCAAAATCCAAAAGCGGCTACTTTGAGGCTAAAAGTGCGGTTGCACCTTTTGCACCCCCGCCAGGAACGGCCTGTCCTCCCTATCTAACTCGTTACTGGACTCTTGTTAGGAAAATCGCCGAGACACGTCGACTTTTGATTTCTACAATGTAGAAAAATGTGCATTCTAAACCTGTCAAAATTTTTGAGGTCATTACTTATGCTAAAATAAAGAGAATCTTATAGGGATTACTATAAATTTTAATTTTTGTGGAAATGGCGTATGTTTTATATATTTTTCACTTTTTCCTAAAAAATTCGAAAGGGTCCTCTTATTTTCATCATAACTTGCTTAATTTTGATGCTATCAACTTCTTCTAGAGCTCATTTGATAGGTATTTCTGAGTACTTTGAAAAGTGTTCAGTAAGTATATTTTATAAAATGCATCGTTTTCCCGTTATTTAAGCTAGAATACTTAGATTTGAGTATTTCCCGAAAAAAAATATACTTTCAATTACCTATAACTCACTTTGAATTAATATTAAAAGGTTTTCAAGTAAAGAATTTATTCGATTTTTTATTAGCTTCAATTTTGGCAATGACAACTTTTTTGTAAAAACTTATAGTTTTTGAGTTATTTATAAAAAACCGCTTTAAAACATGCATTTTTTCACGAAAAATCAAAATCTTTGATCTTTAATAACTCAAAAAGTATTGATTTATTTTAATAACTTTATATAACAAATTTTGTTTAGAATTGGTACCTCTATCGATTCCTGGGGTTATTTTTAATAAAATAATTTCCACCCCCGAGAAGGGGGGAATTGATAATTCATCCACAATCCACTTAATTGAGCAATATAAGATATTTAACGACGAACAAATGTCACCTATTAAGAACATCTTAATTTTTAATATTGTTGCTCTCAGGTCGCTTTATAACAGGTAGGTACAACCTTAAATTGAATTCCCGCCATATTTTTGCTTTGAAATAATTTCAAGGTCATAGCGTATTCAATCGGTTTGACATTTGAGTCCGCCTTCTTGGCTACCTTTATTCTTTGGTGTCACCCTCTTGAACAGAGCGCTAAACCAATAACAATCGATAATTTGAACAGAGCGCGAAGACTGAACAAATGAACATTTAGGTCTGTTCCCACATAACTGAAAACCAGTTTGTGTACTGTCGGGATTCTGCGCAGACTTGGTGTCACTAAATCGAGACTGCGCAGAATCCCGACAGTACACAAACTGGTTTTGAGTTATGTGGGAACAGACCTTTTAATTCTTAGCACGTGACACATTTTCTGAGCAATTGCTTGCTAATAACTAAGCAAGAATTGCAAATTTCTTACTATTTTTACTAAATTGTTGTTAACCTGTTCAGAGATAACCTAAGGTTTGTTCCAACATAACACAAAACCAGTTTGCGTACTGTCGGGATTCTGCGCAGTCTAGATTTTGTGTTCCAACAAACTTCGGACTCAAACCTGTACAAAAATTTAGTGTTCCAACACAACCAAAACTAATCACAAACCAGTTTATGTACTGTCAAATCTGTTCCTGGGTTTGAGTAGGTACAAATTGTCAAGACTTGCGCAAAACGAGTTTGTAAAACGTCATCCTAACCTGAAAATTTTATGATTGTATTTTTATTATGTAAACATTCATATTATTTAATAGGTACACTTGTGTAAACACATAATTATTATTCCGGATTGTAGACATCCAAATTTATAAATATTTTCATTAGTTTTTGTTATTTCCAAATTCAAAATTTGACATTGGTTGTGACATTACTGACAGTATTTTGACAAAAAATTTGAGTGCCCGATCCTCGACAGGTCGTCGACTAATAGTCGTTGACATGTCGTCGACAATAAGTTGTGGACAAGTTTACGTACAGTCACAAAATTGTTGTTGGAACAAACCTCTAATATTCATAACCGACAGGTCGATTGGTTATCGTTTCTAGAACAATTGACAACTCAGGATTTAGTTTCTGTATGTAATTGATTCTAGAACAATTTACACTGAACCTCTGAATGAACATAGTCTTTTTTAATAAATAGTGGCTGACTGAAAGATGAAAGTTGAGTGGGTTAAAGAAAGAAGATTTTTTAAATATATATTAAAAATGGGAATAAAATTGTCAAATGCATTAGATTTGTGAATATTTATATAAAATTAATTTATTATTTTAGAAATTATGGAAGATGATTTAAGTTATAAAGAATCGGATGAATTACAAAATGATAATAAAAACGTAGAATCCTCAAACAGGGTAGGTTTAAAAACAATATGTTTTATTATGCAATTTTTATAGGTTTAAGAGTAAGTTTATATACTTAGTAAAATTGGGAACAAAGTTTTCATAAGTTTCTTAAATTATTTATTTGCCGAATTTCTATAAATAATAAGTGCAAGTCTGTCGCAAATAGTAATTAAAATTGACGACTATAATATAAGCCCTATGTATTTATAGGGAAAAATAAAATGTAATTTCTATTTTTATTTGATATTCAAAATACCCTAGTAAATATTTTGGATTTAGTTAAAGTTAGTTTGTATTGTAGAAAATTGCAATAAAGGAAATAAATCTTTCTTGTAATGTGGCTCACAATATTCCACAGATAACTTTAAAATCATCCTATATTCCCTGTCAAATTTTAGTAGTTGTAGTTGCAAAAATTTGGTTTTAATTTTGTGTTGTGATTAATATATTTTTTTTTTAAATTAAAAAAAAACTATGCAAAATAATTTTTTAATTGAATTAAATTTTCTTCTGTATTTAGCAAGAGGAAGACCTCTTAAACTTTAGAGAACAATGGCAAAAAGAATTAAGAACTATAAAAAAAAGTAACACTGGTGAAAAATTAAAATCTGCAACTTCTAATCTGAGTGATAAAATTGCAAAAACAGTTAACATAGTAAATGAAACTATTCACGATGATGACATCAATGAGAAGGCAACTAGACTTTTCATTAAAGGCACTGAGATGGAAAATTCTGGAAAACTTTATGAAGCTATTCAATATTACCGACAAGCTGTGCAAATTGTACCTGATATTGAATTCATAATGAATAAAAAAGTTAAACCTATAATGTCCCAAGAAGATATCATACAAGATGAAAAAAGGGGTAATCATTTTAATATATTTTTTATATCTATTAGGGTAGGAGCACCAGTAAATGAACGGTTAAGTTAAGGCTTTCTTTACTTTTGAATTGTGCCTATAATTTTACCACAACAAATATTTACAACTAAATTTCTATGTGATGCTGAAATAATTCGTAATCCAATGTTATTATTAAACTAAAGTAATTGTAATGGCTTGCAAGATTAAAGATGAAAGTTAATTTATTCAGAAAATCCCAGTGAATGAATGCTCAATACCGGTAAATAAACGCCCCTAGTCTAGTGAATGAACTAAGAAAGTACCTATCACAGCATCAGCGCTAAAGGGATATAAACCATACTTTCGAAATCCATTCATAATTATTTCTGGCTTTATCGCCCCTCCGAGATATCTCCTAGTGACTTGTCCACTTTCCTGGAAAGGGTAGGATGGACGATGACCTAGGAGGACAACTCCTCGGGAGGATGTACAATGGGTCAAATGTGGCCTAAGTGCTGTGGGACTAACTCACCCTCTCTACTCTACAGATACAGATCGCCCCTTCATAAGCTCTGTGGAAAATTGGTGCAAATGTATTTTTTATTATTGACTTAGTGGTTTCCTATTTATGTTTTTGAACCATAATTTTCCCACTTGGAATGATTTGGAAACCGATACATTTTATGTTCGCCCAGCCACGGAGAAAAAGTTGCACTCGTCATCCATCCGCTGTCAGGACGTCCAATGCCCCAAAGTTCAGGAAGAGTAAGCGCTATATCTCTCGGAATGCGTTTGTAGGGTATATGTTTTTTTATTTTTTCAATTATTTATTCAACGGGTAGTCCCAATTACAATTTGTTATATGAAAAAAAAATGTAAAATCTTAAACTAAACTAAAGGTAATTAAATACATAATACAATACTAATCATATAAAACACAGTACAATATAGTGGTAAAATAGAATATAGTGGTACAATACAATATGAAATACAAAACAATATAATAATGGAATAATACTACAGAATAATGAAAGGAAGTGTTTCAGGAAACAATGCGACTTAGTTCAATTTTAATTTTATTTGTGGAGCTGCTAAAGATATCAACCTGTTGATACGTATTTCCATTTCTGAGCATTCGGGTGACAGGAGAGAAAAAACCATAATTTGTGGAGTGAAACGGTATTTTAAATGTTTCAGTACTGACTCTGGTCTGTCTATATACATTCAAATTAATTAAAGATAAAATCTCCTCATAGTTGATGCTGCCAGATAAAATTTTGTTTAAAAAATATACATCTACAATAATTCTTCTATTCTACAAAGATAACAGATTCATCTGATCTCTAATGTTGTTGTATGAATATTCTCCCCTTCTTAGACCCAACTTGTATCCACAAATCCTAAGAAAAGTATTTTGTACAGCTTGAATTTTTTTTGTGTATCTCATAATATGGACACCAGATTATTGAAGCATACTCCAATAATGATCTCACTAATGAACAATATAATAACCTGAGAGTGTTCAAACTGAAGTCCTTACATGATCCATTAATGAAGCCTAACATCTTGAGTGATTTAGCTATAATATACTCATTATGTGATTTGAATTTCAATTCACGATCAAACATAATTCCTAAGTCCTTTATCACTGATTTCCTATTAATTGGTATATTGTTGATACTGCAGTCATGTAGAACAGGGTGATTAATTCTAGAGAATGTTTGGCAGTAACTTTTGGATATATTCAAGTCCATGTGATTCATACAACACCAGTCATAAAATTGTGACAAATGTTCTTGCAAGAGCGAGAAAACTCTTAGATTACACAGCCCCACAAATTTTTTTGTCTGCGCCAAGAACTTCTCTACTGAAACTAGGGGTTTTTGGGGTCGCTGAAACCGAATCCGAAACCGAAAAACGGGGTTGCATTAGATAATGAAAGCAGCTTCAAAATGATGTGTCACTTAACACCCCTTGCAATTTAAGATTTTTTAAGGGGTGGTTCTGGGCGCTAGAGGGATGAAAAAAGAAGTTTGAAACTACGATAAAAATTAAGCCCTCTCTAGGTTAAAATTGACCTGTTTCGGCATTTTTCAAAATTTGAACAAAACTCGAAATATTTGGGTTCAAATTTTAGTCGGGGCACCCTGTATAATGAAACTGACAGCAATATTCAACAAACGTCAAAATATCCTAACTTCCCTGACAACGGAAAATTAAGGCACCTCTAATATCCCAAGGGAGTTATGACCCTGTTTGTTGATAGCGTAACCATGATGATATAAGCTTATAACAGCCCGGTCAGGAATAAACATATTTTATATTTAAGTTAGCAAGTTCATTCACTAAAGCAGCCTGACCTAATGAATGAACGGCAGCTTAAAGGCCGTGGACACGGCCATTTAATAAATATACCAAGTAGAAAATATTAATACGCACTTAATGCTATTCTTTTTAAGGTATATAATGCTATAATACATGTAATCCTAGCCTGACCCGGTGAATGAACAATTTGTTTATTCACTGAGTTAACACAGGTTCCAGTCAATTTTTTACTTTTCCCGCCAATCCACAAAGCTTTGAGACTAAATACCTTAAACTGTAAATAATCATTTTAGATAAACAATAAAGTAGAACACTCGACATCGACTTTAAAGAAACTTTTTAGATGGCTGGACTATAGGGATTACTTAAACTATACATGGTTTCTTATTAGGCCTGTGCCTCCATGAACAATCAACAAATCTGTTGATACACACACGACTATGGGGTAGAGAGATGCGACATAATCTTAATAATCGCGAATTAGTACAAAATTGTTCATTCACTGGTGTTCCTACCCTACTTGAAATAATGTAGATAAACCATTCAGTTAGTTTTATTTTTACTCCAAATAGGTTTAAAAATGTGTTTAATTCAAATATAACTTTCAGAAAGTGTTGAAAGCACAACTTCATCTGATGAAGATGAAGAGAATCTGGGTGAAGATATTTTTCTAAGAATTCAAAGGAAGGCATCTAAAAAATTAATGTTGTGCCTTCCAAAACATCCAAAAAATGTAAAGTATGTATTTATTTTAATTCAGTACATCTTTCAACCAAACTTTTTTGAAGGGTTTAAATGTTGGTCAAATGCCGGTAGAGATAATCCTTTACATACTTAAATGGGTAGTATCGGACCAGTTGGATTTAAGATCACTTGAAATGTTTTCACAGGTGTGCAGGGGATTTTATCTCTGTGCTAGAGATCCAGAAATTTGGCGAGTGGCGTGTTTAAGGTTATTAAAAATTCCTGCATTAATTTTCTTACACTAAACCAACTTTTAATTTTCTTTAGAACGTGGGGTGTTAACTGTGGACCTTCACCTGGAGATTACAAATCTTGGAGGAATATGTTTATTGAGAGACCAAGAGTCAATTTTAATGGCTGTTATATTAGTAAAACCACTTACATAAGAAATGGAGAGAATAGTTTTCAAGATCAATTTTACCGTCCATGGTATCTTGTTGCTTATTACAGATATTTAAGGTAAAACAGTCATTTTAAGTTATTATTTAAGTTGTTTTCTTACTTTATTTTTTAAAATATGTTTTTAAGATTTTTTGTTAAAAAAAAAGTTAAATATTTTTTAAATCTTGATAACGCAATTCTAGATTTTACCCGGATGGTACTGTGTTAATGCTTACATCAGCTGAAGAACCAATACAAAGTATACATTTGTTGAAAATAAAAACTGCAAGAAATCCAATTCTGATTGGGTATTACAGGTTGAAAGATGATAAAGTCATACTTGTATTCCAAAGACAAACTAAAAATACAGGTCAGGAAATTTTCAAAAGGTCAAAAAAACAAGATACAATAAAGAAAACAGAACAAATTTATAATATGGTAAGAATTGTACATTTGGAAAAAATAAAAATCAGTGTTTTTAAAAAAATGCATGATCTGTTACCAGTTTGAAATTATCACGTTTTGTTTGTCCAATACATACAAATTGGTGAGAAAATATTGAGTATTTGAGTGTTTAGTGGAGTGCCTTTAGATTTATACCTCGAACGAAGTTGGAATGTGTTTTTGACACATACTTAAATTCTATATGTTATTTTTTACCTCTTTTACTTTTCCGCCCTCCTCTATACCATAGGAGAAGGTAATGTAAGTGGAAAAAAAAGAAAAAAACTCGCGTAATCGATAAATTTTCCTTTTTTAATGAATTAATGTTAAATACATTTTTTCATGAAAATAAACCCCTCTCACACGGTATATACTGGGTGTCCCTGAATTAGAAGCCAAAAATTTAAGGTCAAAATACCTAGTAATATATGAATATTATTTGAATTGTCTAGATTGTAACGGCTGACGGTCAGGATTTCTGGGTTAATATTAAAAATTAATTGCGTTTGACATTTAGAGCCAATGATTTCGGAAACGGTGCGACTTGGCAAAAAAATTATAGCTATGGAGGCAGTCCAATCAGTTTTCTAAAAATTAAGAACTTTTGTTTAATATCGAAAACTAGGCACTGTTTCCGAGAAAAAGTTTTACCGAGTAAATTTAATAATACTTTATGTTTATACATTTTTTTACATAAAAGGAGAGAACAAAACACGCTTACTAAAAATGAAAAAATATTCAGGTTGGTTTATACCCATTATTTAGGAACACATCCCCTATTTGCGGTACATTTACCTGTGGAAAACCCTGTATACATGACACGGGGCTGATCCTGTACAACAAATAAAAATCAAATGGAATAAATTAAAATAAAATAATAATAAAAACATTACGCACGCCCATGGTCATTTGCAAATTAACAATTCACAGTGACCGTGAGATCGACCGGTTCGCTATTAGTCGGAATAGAGTTTCCGGTAAAAGAGGAGGCACACTTTTAATGGGATTTCCAACAATGTACTAATTTGATAAAATTTTAGTATATTGTAGATATCGACCTTCTGATCAAAACGTCTCATGGGCTCAAAGAGATCCTATGACTAGTTTCCGAGATACAGTGGCGGGTAAGGAGTATCTTGAAAAACACGAATTAAATGAAAAATACTATAAAGATAGGTATTTTCTTTAAAAAAGTGATACAAGCAGTTTAATTTGAACTTGGGCGGCCGTGTTGGATGTCACGTGTCGATTTTTTATGTACAGGGTGTACTCATAAGTAATATTAATACTATTTATTTCCATACTCTCAACAAAAAACTGACAAAGTTCAACCTCACCTTGCAGATGTTTTTTAATTATTCTAGAATAAAACGTAAATACTTTTATATACCTCCTTACAGTTAAATATCGTATGTACAACTTAATTTAAATATTTAATAAGATACTACTTAATTTAAATGTTTTTAAATAATTTCTGGTAAAACATTTTCTTCGTTTTCGTGGGGATTACCAACATCTTCAACACTCTCTAAAACACTGTTGTTTGGATATTTGACCACTGCTTGATATCGGGCATAACTTAAATACCAAACAACACTGCAAATGTGGCAGCACATACCTACTATCCCCGCGGAAGAAAATATTTAACATTTAAATTAAGTTTTACATACTCTATTATTGTTATTTTTCAATTTACCCCTGTAGGTAGGTATATAAAATTATTTGTTTTATTCCAGAATAATTAAAAAATATTTGCAAGTTGAGGTTGGACTTGGTCAGTTTTTTGTTGAGAGTATGGAAATAAATAGTATTAATAATATACTTATGAATACCCCTGTACATAAAATATCGGCACGTGACATCCTATACCAAGATAATATTGAATTGTTTGTATTATTAACGTAAAAATTGATATGAACTAATTTTATGGTCTCGAGCTAACAATTAAAATGATTTTTTTTTATTTTTCTACGATTAATACGAAGTAAAATATGGCATCTCAAAAATGGGTGTTTAAAGAAACTGGATCGTTCTAGCATAAATATCTGGAAAAATATGACTTCCACAAAAAAAATGCATATAACATCCTAATGAGAGAACAACATTGAGAACATTTTAAGACCATCCAGAACCGTTTAACATAAGCAGAAAAAAGTTATGAACAAAATAAATTTTTTTTACTTCATTATTTAAAAAAATCCTTTTGCAGAAAGTCGTAACATATGTTTCTACAATAATTGTCCAGTAATTTTTAGCCCTATGGGATAATTATTTTTTAAGTTTTGGTCTGTTAAAGTTGAGCAAAATTTTTGTTTTTATAAGACATTTTCAATTTTTGGTCAATAGCGTGAAAAATATTGAGTTTTGAAAAAAATCTAAAGAGACAACACTTTGAGCAAATGTTCTTCCGAATAATTTCCATTTTTTTTATCTTTTGTCTGTAACGAGATATTGCCGTTTGAAATGGCATACAATTGCATTTATAACCATCATGTCATTTTTTCGGGTCAAATATTAAAAAACAGTCATTCCAATGAAAAAGTTTGTCATAACACGACATTTCGGCCATGTCCTAAGCTTTAAAATGGTTTATTGTACATCTCGATATTATCAGCCAAAAAATACATTTTTTTAATGAAATTAAAAAAATCGTAATTTTCTACGCACTATAACTCGGGAGGGGTTTATTTTCATGAAAAATTGTATTACATTTATTCTTTTTTTTTAATGTAATTACCTAAAATTTATATACTTAGTCTAAATTGCCTTTACAACACTTGTGCAGATTAAGGATTTCTTTTAAAGGACCATTTTCCTTGGAAGAAAGGATACACATCTGGTTTATTTTAAGATTCAAAATGACAAATTCAATTCAATTAAGAAAAATTGAGATACATTCAAGATTGAAGAGCGTGGATTAACATGTATTTACTTAGCACAATTCAAACAAATATTATGGCAGGACAATAATTTAAAGAAAAAGTAATATATAACTTAAAAGTTAAATTAATGTATTGCATCACAAATAAAGAGAATTAACAAAATAAAACTAATTTTGAGACTTTAGATAAGAGCACAATGAATGTTTAACCTGCAAAGGTCTGATTTCATTGAAGAGAGGAAATCTTAGAAATAGATGTTTAGGATTAAAACATATTACAAAGTTGCAATGAATGAATTGATAAACACTACATTTAGTGCAGGCGAGATAGGTAATTTAATTGCAATAACGTAAAATAATTTTCTGCAGGGTTTTTATGATTGGAAGTGGTAAAGGGGGGCTTACAATGAACGTAAACAAAAATTCGTCCAACAAGACGGATGCTAAAGGGTTAATTTGAGGGGAGTGAAAAGGGACAAAATGGTATTTGTATGACCATCCCGAAAAACCTCGGAATACAATACGTCATAAAATGTAAATAAGCAAACCCTAAAGGATTAACCAATAATTCTATACCTCAGTGATGGGGAACACGAAATTACTTTAATATAAAAAAATAGTCAACTGCCAATATTAAGTACCCACATTTATTTTTATAAAAATAGTATACAACCAAGATTTTATTTTGTAACAAATAATGCTAAATATTTATTAAATATTTGGAAATTATCCGCCACTGATTTATGTTATATTGGGGTTTATCTCCTGGGTCATAAAAATTTTGCTATAAATCATTTTCAAATATAGTATAGTATTAAAAATAAAGCAAATTCGAAAACTTTACGCGCGCCGAGCCGTTGAATACAAATATTCAGGCGAGGTGTTCGGAAAAAGTATCTTTGCCTAAAATGTACGCAAAGAAAAACAAAAGCATTTTAAAGAGGGGACTCTGAGCTTTCTTAGGAAGCCATTGGTTTTTAATTTTTTTTTGTTTTCTCATAGAAAATCTGTTTAATAAAACTTTTAAAATTATCATTTTTTTTACAACATTCATTCGACGCAATTTTTATTTTCAAAATAGTGTTTATATAAATCAGAAATTAATTTTTTTTAAAATAAAGTTAAAAATAATTTAGAAATTGATTTATATAAATAAATAAACACTATTTTGAAAATAAAAATTGTGTCCAATGAATGTTGTAAAACATAAGTTTTATCAAACAGAGATAATGTTCATCATTTTAATTATATTTAAATCAAAAGTAAAAGTATAATGATGATAAATGTACAAAGATTTGCCTCTATTAATAGATATCTTCAGTTTTATAAGAATCAGTGAGAATTTTAGAAATTATAACTTCCGGTCAAATTTTCTATGAGAAAACAAAAAAAATTAAAGACTAATTGCTTCCTGAGAAAGCTTAGAGTCTCCTCTTTAAAATGCTTTCTTTTTTTTCCTTTGCGTACATTTTAGGCAAAGATACTTTAGTTTTTCCGAACGCCTCGCCTGAATATTTGTATTCAACGGCTCGGCGCGCGTAGAGTTTTTGAATTTGCTTTCTTATTTTTAATAATTTTTTATAGTAATACAATTTTTTTTTAAATAACTTATAATATAATTTTTAGTAAAATTTTCCGTTCTTTCATGTGGTGCTATTAGTTTTTCGAGATATAATGGAAAAACCAAATTTTCGAAATTGTGAAGTTAGCATACACTTTAGAGCAGCAAAGTTTTTTCTACACCCTTTCAAGTACTTAAATGGCAATTTTCATCGATATCAAGCATACACTTTAGAGCAGCAAAGTTTTTTCTACACCCTTTCAAGTACTTAAATGGCAATTTTCATCGATATCACATTTTGTGCGAGCTTTTGGTCAATATCCTTCTCTGGCAACTGGGCTATAAATAAACGTCTCTATTTCATGTATCAGTTTTGCTGATAAATTGTAACACATTCGCGTTTTATAATCTAATAATCTTAGAATCAAGTTGTTTGTCTTTGAGAGCATGTCTATTTGCATCAGTTTCTTTAACCAATTCAAACACTGTTTGACATGTTAGTTTTATGATCTGTCTCTAATCTAACAAAGTTGTCAAGAGTCGATTTTGGTAGAAGTAGTAACTTTTTAAAACTCACTGGAAAAAAACTAAAATGTTAATTCTTTTTTCCAGAGTCGTTGAATTTCAAAGGAATTTCTTGATTCTTGTGTGCTAGAATATTGACATATGCAGATAAAGCTCCAATTATATTCAGGAATTACATCTAAATGTCGAGACATCTCGCAGAATACACACGTTCCTTTAAACGTGTCGTTTTTATTTCATCATAATTTTTTCTTCTTTTTAGGAGTTTCAAATAAGAAGTAAAAGGAAAAAACATGAACAGCTCCATTGGAGTCACTATTCGATAGTGACAAAATCAAAAAAGGGAGATGAGACCACTTGTAATTTCGATTTGTGGGGAAATCGTTATCCGCCACTTCTTTTTTCGCGAGTCAAAAGTTATGCTGAAAGTTCAGAAAGCCCATTGATATAAATATATTAATAGAATTTGAAAATGTTTGAAATTTATTTTGTATAAGGTTAAAAATAAATTATTTTAAGGAATGTTATATAATTTTGTGTCTTTCAAAACTGAGCGACAGGCAAATTCTTATTTTATCTAGTAAACAAACAGCCATTATCAGAAAAGAAAATTCAGTGATTGTCGTGACAAAATACTAAAACAAACTCTTCAAACACATTGGTATACTGGATCTATGACAGAAGCAGTTTGTACTCTCAATACACAAATAGTGGAGTCGATCTGGCGGAAAAAAACCCGATAAACGAAGTCGCTCTTTTCGAATTTTTTTTTGTGATTTCATAGATTCGAGGTTCCTCTTTTACGTGATACTATATAAAAGCTAAGGGAGGTGAGGAGGAGGAAGGGGGGTAAATTAACATGTAAAGATATGCAAAATTGGTTTTTCGCACGTAACTCGCTGAGTTTTATTCTCTATATAAAATAAAGTGCTCGCGAAAACGCATAAGCTAAATTTTAACCCGTCTAAATCGGTCTAACTGTTCTCGAGATATTACGATTTGAAAGTACACGGATTTTCGCCGCGGCGAGAACACACCTAGAGCGGTGTTCGCGTTTTTCGCAGGGAAAAAATCGAGACTTGATTTTTTTTCCTCAGATAGATAGTCGTGGTCCAAGCATTGTGTCCGAATTTCAACTCGCTATTTTAATTGGGGGGGGGGGGGGGCAACACTGATTAATCTTTGACTCGAGGTAACTTTTTTAATTTTTGACCAATCCGGGTTAGCAAAATGGCAAACTCTTTCTTGAGGACACTGCTACAGGATATATTAAGGAGATGATGGTTTTCGCAAAAACGGACAAATGGCAATTTTATTTTTTGATCGATTGCGGAATTTTTTTCTCTTTGATTTGAGCCCTACAAGAACTCAAACCGATAATCAGGAAGGGCGGCAGCGGGGTGAAAGCATTTTGCCCTGTAGAAGGACAAGGGATAGGGTTAGTGACTTCGTGCTAGGCTCATTTTCAAGGGCAATCTTGAATTTTTTTTACCACAAACTATCTATATTAAGGACTGCAGGTGTGCGTGATATATTTATAAAAGGGAGTGCGCTCGCTGAGCCGTCGTAAAATTAGATGCCGGGATAGGAGCTAAGCGCTCCCTTTCACCTCTCTTCTTTCTCACAAATACTATTCCGGGATCTAATTTCACGGCGGCTGAGCGAGCGCACTCACTTTTATAAATATATCACGCACTCCTGCAGGCCTTAATATAGATAGAGTTTTGGGGTAAAAAATTTGGACTCAAATCAAAGAGATAAAATTCCACAATCGATGGCGAATAAAAATTTTCCCCATTTTAATCTTTCGTTGCGAAAATCGAAAAATAAAATTTGAAAAATCCCAAATTCGGTCGCCATTTGTCCATTTTCGCGAAAACCATCATCTCCTTAATATATCCTGTAGCAGTGTCCTCAAGAAAGAGTACCGGAGGAAAAAAAAATAAATTCTCGAAGTCACTGTCTTCCATGCGAAAAACGCGAATACGGCTCTAGGTGTGTTCTCGCCGCGGCGAAAATCCGTTTACTTTCAAATCGCAATATCTCGAGAACCGCTAGACCGATTTAGACGGGTTAAAATTCAGTTTATGCGTTTTCGCGAGCACTTTATTTTATATAGAGAAGTCGTTTCGACCCGAATAAATCTTAGCGAGTTACGTGCGAAAAATATGAAAATCCCCAAGACAACACCCTGCATATCAGATTTTTTAAAATTGGGATGGATATTTGAAAAGAAGAAAAAAATGAGTTACAGTGCACATCCCATTCTATTACCTGGAGTTTTAACGTCAAATTACATCAAATGCATTATTTTCATTTTCACAATCGATAGCTTTCGAACCACCTGGTAGATTTCTTTCCTATTTGGTACAGGGATATTTTTTAGTAGCCCGATCGTATAATGTAAAAACTACACTACACTTAAAATCCAGATCCGGATTAAGAAAAATTTGTAAAAGTTGATAATCTCTAAAATAGCACCCTGTAAGATTCTTTAAAACGTAATCGGATATCTATTTGAAAAAAGATGTGTTATACTGAAATATTTTTGTAAGTGTACATTTAGTTTTATTACTAAAATTCATTACATGTATTATATGTCTTAACATTACTTCCTGGCTACGTACTCATTAGGATCGACATTTAAATATTTACAACTAAACAACAAAAAACAAACTAATAACATATTTACATCTAAAACTATATAAATGGAATTAATAACATATTTACAACTAAAGCCAAAGAGAAATAAAGTTCCATAAATTCTTGTGTGGCGTTTGGTTTTAATGAATAAATTTGGTTTATTTTATTTTGTGCACTTATAAAAACATTTCAGCTTGTTTCTTTTTTTTTCAAATAGGTATCCGATTACATTTAAAAAAATCTGATATACAGGATGCTGTTTTAGAGATTACCAACTTTTACAAATTTTTCTTAATCCGGATCAGGATTTTAACTGTAGTTTTTGTATTGTACGATTGGGCTATTACCAAATAGAAATCTACAGCGTTCTTCCAAAGTTATGGCTTATGAAAATGACAATATCAATTTTAATGATGATGTATAGGATGTTTTGGGAATTTTTAAATTTTACAAATTCTTCTTACACTATAGGATTGGGCTATTAACACAATATACCTTTACCAAGTATGAGAGAAATCTACAGGGTTGTTCTAAAGTTACGGCTTATGAAAATATTGGCCAAAATGGATGAAACACCCCGTATCTCGATTATTAAAAGCGTTAGACCCAGTAACTAAGGTTATTTGGAATCAAGTAAGTGTACTCTATTTACAGTTAACGTTTGTCTGTTTACCTATGAAACACTGTATAAACAAAATCTTACAGAGACCAATATTATTTTAATATGCTGTTTTTATTCATGTCTTCTTTTAATGCTTAAAATTTTATTTTTAATGTGTTAGTTAAAAAGTTAAATATTTAAGAAATATTGTGTAACCATATGTTTGTATTATCACTTTTTAGAATCTGAAGGTGGCTTTAGATTTTTAAAAAAACTGAAAGGTAACAAATAACGATTAAATACCTTAATTTTATTTCTGACTGCAACCCATCTCAAATTAAATAAAAAATAATTGTATAAATAAAAGTCATTAAACAAATCACTTACCATTTTTTTACCAATAGTGACCCACAACGATGGATGTTCGCCCCATTATTGACGTGATGTTTGTAAATGCTTTTGGATAAGCCAACATGGAACCTCCAAGACTTGAATTTTTATATTTGGGGAAGAGCAAAAGAACTTGTGTACACCGAAGAAATCCGAGATCAAAAAATACCAATTTTGAAGAAAATGAAGAAAAAAACCTAAAAATTTCATAACTCAAAAATTTACTGTCGCAAATAGGCTAACGGCCCTATTCACCTAACATTTTCGTTTGGCTAACCCTCTACCAAACACCCTATACAGGGTGAGTCACGGTAGACGCGACGGTCCATTGTGGCTAAACGGTTAATATTTTGAAAATTTTGTTGTGGGTTGATAAAGGCTACATTTTAAAATTATTTTGAATTATACAGGTTGTCCCAAAAAAGTGTGGCGTATCAAAGTTATATTATTTCTTATGGAAGACCCTATATTTTATTGCATTTATAGATTATACGTTAAAAATAAGATAAACTTTTTTAAGTATTCCCTATACCTAAGCTTTTTACTTTTCGAGATATTTTGATATTTCTAAAAATGGAAGCACTTACAAGAAAACCGATAACTTGGAAACCTATGGAATCAGCCAAATCCTATTTTAACTGAAAAAAATTAGACTAACAATTGAAAGCAATAATTTATTTAAAGTTGTTTAAAATTATACAGTGCGTCCAAAACGGGGCGATTCTCTAATGACATATTCAAACGACAATATCGTTCATATTTTAAATAGGACACCCTGTATTTTATAATCCTATTATGTAGCAAATTCCATTACCTTTTAAAAATTATAAAGGTCTGTTATGCCTAAATCTATTAATTTTGGAGTTATTTTTATTTTTGTTAAATTTTACTTTATTTTTATAATAATGCCTGAATATAACACCCTGTATTTCATTTTTCATTTAAAGTTGTTGACACCTTTCAGTAATATTTGTCTACATTATTACTCATGGTGCCCCAGCGTATTTTTCAAGAATTCCACGAAATTATTTAAATAGAAAGTTTTCAAATAAATGGATAGGGAGAGGGGGGCCAAATGGGCCAACCGAAACACCTAGTTTCAAAGATAATTTTTTCGGATCATAGTCTAAGCTGATCAAATACAGGGTGTTATATTTAGGCATTACGTTGGAAAAATAAAGTAAGATTTAACACAATTAATAGATTTAGGCATAGCAGACCTTTATAATTTTTAAAAGATAACGGAATTTGCTACATAATAGGATTATAAAATACAGGGTGTCCTATTTAAAATAAGAACGATATTGTCGTTTGAATATGTCATTAGAGAATCGCCCCAATTTGGACGCCCTGTATAAATTTAAACAACTCTAAATGCATTATTCCTTCAATTATTAGTCTAATTTTTTTCAGTTAAAATTGGATTTGGATGATTCCATAGGTTACGAAGTTATTGATTTTCTTGTAAATGCTTCCATTTTTAGAAATATCAAAATATCTCGAAAACTAAAAAGCTTAGGTATAGGGAATACTTAAGAAAGTTTATCTTATTTTTAACGTATAATCTATGAATGCAACAAAATATAGGGTCTTCCATAAGAAATAATATAACTGTGATTCGCCACACTTTTTTGGGACAACCTGTATAATTCAAAATAATTTTAAAATGTAGCCTTTATAAACCCACATATCCATGAAAAAATAACATTTTCAAAATATTAACCGTTTAGCCAAAATGGACCGTCGCGTCTACCGTGACTCATCCTGTATAGTGTTTATTTTTGGAGGAAGAACTTCAATCATTAGCCTTTTGGAAAACCAATAAAGATTTATTTTCTCTGTCCAAAATACAATATCTTTTTACACAATTTCGAGAGCTTTTATTTTGTCAGAACCCATATTTTAATGAAAAGTGGAATAACTAAATATATATTTTATTTGATATTAACTTTTTGCAATAAATTAACAAATTTTTTGTTTGGACTGTTGTAATTAACTGCCTGTGGTGGTATTTGCCCCAGGAGTAGTTGTTTTCAGTCCAATCGTGGTGCAACCAATATCTAATTTTACATTAGATTTTTTGAGGTACTGACTTCGAGGTTTTGATTTTTCTTGGGATTTTTTTGATGTTTCTAAAGAATATCTCTTATCTTGTCTAAGAGCCATCAGTGTTGGTCCAATTGAGTCCGTCAAGTTTTGTACTGCTGCTAACTCCTCTTCATTTTCTATACTATTTATTTCATTCAATATTTTGTCTACAAGTTTTTCCTTTTTTTCACTGAAGGCATCAATATGATCAAATATTGATTGTGATTCTGGCTCTTCTTTAATTTTTAGGTCACGTTTCTGTGTTAATGAGTGTGAATTAAAAGAGGCTTTGATATTAAAAAGGTCCTGCTTGGTAAGGTGATGTAGTCTATCAACTGAAGAATTGGTTGTATTACGGATATCATCTAGTATATCATCAAATGGAATTTTAATGTCAATCTTTCCTGCCAGCATTTCACGCTCTTCATTTGATAAAAATACGTGATGTAGTTGATTTTCATGGCCAATATGAGTTTTTACAAACGTTATCTTACGACTACCATCGTCATTAATATAAACTTGTAACCCAGCAGGACAAAACCCATTAATCTTTTTGCTTCCTTTAGATTTAAGATTGCGTTTTCGCGTATTTTCAGATTTAAAAAATCCTGAGCGATGGCATACATAACTTTCTTTGGTCAAAGTCTTGCCCTTTTCTAAGATAAATTTTGTTTGAGTCACTTTTTCAGTCTCAGTCAACCAAACATTGAATTGATCAGAAGAAAAAAATTCAATTACTTCAATTTCTATATTAATACCATGTTCCATGTTAAAATGAGTGTAAAAATCGCTTTTAAATTTGGCAGTAAAATCACATAAAGGACACTTTTGGAAAATTTTCTCTCTAGAGGATTCTGATATATTACCTAAAAAGCAATGAATTTGTTATGGACCAGTTGTCAATGAAAAGGATTTTAGGTTTGGACATATAGTTCTAGACCAGGGTCGATAATTTTTGAAACCAAAAAAAAAATAATAGGATGAAACCCATTGGAAAAGGAAGAGAATATAACAAAAATGAAAGGAAAAATAATTAACGGGCGATCGGGAAGTGGAAGGGGGTGATTTTTTAAGGGTAAAAAACTGTTTATCTCGATTTCCGGCAAAACTACAAGTCTTATGGCAAAAACTTAAAGGTAATAAAAAGATCTACAACTTTTGTATTTACACTTTTTTAAATAACCTCAAAATTTATGTGAAAAATTCAAATAACCAAGGTTTTGGTTTTTTATTTTTATCTTTTACAAAAAAAAATTTTTTCACGAAGTCCCAAACACACTGTAATTTTTTGATTTAAAATATTTATTTTTTCACCATATTTTGACTTAATACCGAAAGAGCACCCTAATTTTCAATCGAAAATTCTCACGTCAAAATATCTGCTTTTTTAAAAAACTCCGTGGGCTTTTTGTTCGTTGAAATCTCTACTTTTTGATGGTGTAAAAAATAAATTACTACGGTAATGGTCTCAAAAAATGCAAAGAAACGAAAAAACTCAAATCCGAAATTTTTTGTTTAAATCATCATGTACAATTTTGAGCTATTTATTAAAATTTATACTTTAATTACTCGAAAAACGTAAGATTCCATGTTTTTCGAGTAATTAAAGTATACATTTTAATAAATAGCTCAAAATCGTACATGATGATTAAAAAAAAATTTCGGATTCGAGTTTTTTCGTTTCTTTGCATTTTTTGAGAACATTTACCATAGTAATGTACATTTTTTTTACACCATCAAAAAGTAGAGATTTCAACGAACAAAAAGCCCACGGAGTTTTTTAAAAAAGCAGATATTTTGACGTGAGAATTTTCGATTGAAAATTAGGGTGGTTTTTCGATATTACGTAAAATAAGGTGAAAAAATAAATATTTTAAATCAAAAAAATTACAGTGTGTTTGTGATATAAAAAGGTAAGTTGTCACCAAATTTCGTGAAAAAAATTTTTTTTTGTAAAAGATAAAAATAAAAAACCAAAAACTTCGTTATATGAATTTTTCACATAAATTTTGAGGGTATGTGAAAAAAGGGTAAATACAAAAGTTGTAGATCTTTTTATTACCTACAACTTTGCCATTTAACTTTTTTCCATAGGACTTGTAGTTTTGCCGGAAATCGAGATAAACAGTTTTTTACCCTTAAAAACTCACCCCCTTCCACTTCCCGACCACAGATCTCCCCGTAAATTATTTTTCTTTTCATTTTTGTAATATTCTCTTCCTTTTCCAATGGGTTTCATCCTATTAATTTTGTCACTTTTTACCATTTTCAAAGGCTTCAGCCCTGGTCTATTCAGTCAAACGGTAGTTTATAAAGTGGAAAATTTTGGTGTAATTGTTTTTAGTGGTTTATTTTATGTTTTTTGGGGTGCTGAACACGAATTTGAAGTTGTCCAACAAAAATGTTTCCCGCAAATATGAGAAATCATCAAAAAAAAATGTTTTTTTTAGTGATTTTCAGCTTATAACTTGCAAAGCAAGCTATTGCAGTCCTGTAGTAAAATAAAGAAGAGAAAATTATCTAAAATTTATCTCACCAAAAAATTTTTTGTACATCGTATGGTTTCCTTGCAAAAGAGAGTTGAAACACCATTCATTCTATAGGCTAATAAAAGATATGAATTTCTGTACAATTTATGTATACGACATGGTTTCCGTGATTTTTCCAAGGCAGCCTTCGAGTTCTTCTAAGTCTACAAATAATCATTGACTTAATTCCAGGTGTTTGAAATTTATTAAATAAATATGAAAGCAGTACCTAATAAGAATTTCTCTCCAATTTATATGTCTGTACTTATATCAGCCTTCTTAGGCACGGGTTCAACACTTTCTTCAGGGTAGCTCCCTTTCTATCATTTTTTTCTTACTAGCATAATGTAATGTTTCTATTCCTTTTTCACAAATAAAACAGTTATCATTGGACATTGCGACCGAGTTTTTGCATTGTATCTTAACTAAACATTTAAAATTGAGAATAACTAGACCGAATGACAAGTGACTTGCCAAAAACTACTTATTCTCCTGGTATTTCAACACTCTTTTGCGTGGAAACCATACGACGTACCAAAAATGTTAAGACATATAAATTTTAGGTAATTTTCCCCTCTTTACTTTACTACTAGACCACTGTGACCAGAATAGCAAGTTATAAGCTTAAAATCACTAAAAAACATTTTTTTTATTGGTTTTTGATTTCTCATATTTGCAGGAAAATTTTTTGTCGGACAGATTTGTGTTCAGCACCTCAAAAATAATGAAATAAAACACTAAAAACAATTACACCAGAATTTTCCACTTCAAACCCTCCTTGTGTATAATATTGGTAATGGTAAAAAGGTTCATTTTGAAAGTGTCCTTTGCATAAATAATCTGTCTTGACAATGATTTTTTTTACTTACTTTCTGTGTGTGATTTTAAATGCATTCTTAGATTCCGCCTATGACTGAAATTCTTTTTGCAGTAGGTACATTGAAACGGGTATATTTTAACTCGTAACGGGGCTATTTGATCCAATTTCTCTATATGAGTCTTCTTAACGTGCTTTCGTAAATCACTAAATCGACTGAAACTACGATTACATTCACTGCAAACATTAATCCTGTCCATAATTATTGTAATTGTACCTATAATGTATTTATGTATTAATAATTACACATGACTCAAAAAATATCAAAATAAAAAACTAAACAATTTGCTTCCAATATTCATTTAACTAAGTTTGTATGCTTATAAACATAAAACAAATTTTGTAATAAGTTTGTTTTGAACATTTCAAGAAGCAAAAATTAATAATATACATTTTAACCTAAACAAGAAATAGACAACCAGTGCTGCCAACAGTGCGAATCTGACCTTTAATACCGGGTGTCCCAGAAGTTTTTGACCCATTTTAACTGCAAATATCTCGGAACTCAGAAACGATAGGGAGGTGCGGTTTTCACTGAACAGTTTCTTTTTATATAAAGTTTTTTTCAGTATAAATGTTTATTTCGGCGACGGTGGCTCAGTTGGCAAAGACGGTTACATTTCAATATGTACCATTAATAGGTCTGTCCGTGCTCTGGTTCGTGCCCCGGTCTAGACAATGAGATTTTTACATACAAATTTTCATTGCCTACTTCTGGGCATGATTTGTAGCGTATTTAACATTAATTACTTTGATGTTAGTTTACACTGCAAAGATTTAAAAATCCTGGAGGAGTCCATCGTTGTCGATGATGGTGTTGTGTGGTTTTTCTGGGTTTTCCCACAACTGTAAAGCAAATGCGCCATCAAGCATCAGTAAGTCGCCCCAGAGCGCCACGGCAAATAATAATAATAGCCGTCCCTCCCCCGCACAAGCTGCAGAGCTTCTGGGGTTCACTCGTAAGGGAGTGAATTGCAGGGCGTATATTATTATTATTATTTAGTAAAATATATAGGGTGTTTTAAAAAAACGGTCTTTTTCAAATGCAAATAACGTCGATTTTTTTAACGTTACACCCTATATATTTTTATTCTATCTGAAAGGTGAACTCTTTCCCTCTCCGAAAATGTATATGTTGAAGTTTAGATGAAAAATAAGTGAGTTATTTGATTTTTAAGGATAGGCAGTTATGTAGACATCTACCATTAGATAATTTATATGTTAATTTTTAGTAAAATTTGGTATACATTTTTCAAGTTTGTTTTGTTATTTTTTTTTTACTTCAGTGTCAATGGCATCGACTACTCTGGTCATTAGCCTCGTGTTCTGTGTAGGCTTTGTTACTGTTTCCCAGCGCCACTTTAGGAACAGCACTGTTAATTAGAACCCAACAGTGAATGGTCGAGTGGGGAATCACACCTGGTATATGAAAATCAATTTCTAAATTTTTAATTAATTAAAAATCAGAAAATGATTTCTGCCGTCGGTGGGATTCGAACCCACAACCCTTGGGTTATGAGTCCAGTGCTCTACCACTGAGCTACCCACACCCCTGTTTTGTTATTGTCTACAATTATTTAGTTATCAGAAATCTAATGATAGATGTCTACATAACTGCCTATCCTTAAAAATATATTATACATTTTCGGAAAGGGAAAGAATTTAACCTTTCAGATAAAATAAAAATATATAGGGTGTGTCGTTAACAAAATAGACGTTATTTGCATTTGAAAAAGACCGTTTTTTTAAAACACCCCATATAAGATTTTACTAAATAAACATTTATACTGAAAAAAACTTTGTATAAAAAGAAACTGTTCAGTGAAAACCGCACCTCAAAATGGGTCAGAAACTTCTGGGACACCCGGTATTGCACCTCTAAATAACTTTAAAATTTACTATAGGTTTGTTCCAACATAACATAAAACCAGTTTTTGTACGGTCAGGATTCTGCGCAGACTAGAATCGGTGTCACCAAATCTAGACTGCGCAGAATCCCGACCGTACGAAAACTGGTTTTGTGTTATGTTGGAACAAACCTTATCAGACATGGCAAAATGCTTTTTTATTGAAAGCAAACTTTTGCACGTTTAATGTCAATTTATTACAAATTTTTTTAAATAAACTTATTTTACATCAAACATACATCATTTGTTCCAACCGAATATTTTCCTTTCAATAGAAATTCTTTAGTATAAATGTTCTTCTAGATGTAACTTCTGAGTAAATGATTATTTACAAACATCCCATTTATAATTCTTTTCACCTGAATGAATTAGTAAATGTTTTTTCAGAGACGATTTCTGAGTAAATGATTTTTTCACAAACGTTGCATTTAAAATGCTTATCACCAGAATGAATCCGTAAATGTCTATTTAGGGTTGTGAGTAATGAGTAAATGATTTTTTAGAAACGTCGCATTTAAAATTCTTATCACTAGAATGAATTAGTAAACGGATTTTCAGATTTGACTTCTGAATAAATGATTTTTTACAAACATCACATTTAAAATTCTTTTCACCAGAACAGGGTTCCCACAATGGAAGCGAGAAAATTTTCCCTGACCATTCACAAACTTTTTTCAGGACAAGAATCCACCTTTTATAGAGTAATAAAAATAAGTGTTATTTTATTTGTAATATATAAATGAAAATAATGGCATATAATGGCTTTGCAAGGAATGCCTAAGAAGAATTCGAATTTCTGACTTACATACAACCAGTGTGCATATTTGTGGATGTGGTAAATTATACCAAGATATCTTTGAATTCACAAATGAAATGTAAAAGGAAGAAAAAACCAATTGATGCATTTTTTATGTATCAGAGAAAAAAAAAATAAATATGTTGAGGAAGGAAGTTGATTCTGAACTTCGAAATAAATTTAATTTTTCCTCCACAAATAAAATTCATTTTTTACCATTTAAATATACCAAAAAATTATAATACTTTGTTTTTCCATATACATACTGGTTGAATTCCCTGACTTCTGCTGTAAAATGCAAGATTCCCTGACTTTTCCCTGTTTTCCAGGTCTGTGGGAACCCTGCAGAATGAATTAGTAAATGTGCTCTCAGATGTGACTCCTGAATAAATAATTTTTTACAAACATCGCATTTAAAAATCTTTTCACCTGAATGAATTAGTAAATGTTTTTTCAGAGACGACTTCTGAGTAAATGATTTTTCACAAACACCGCATATAAAATTCTTCTTATCAACTTCTTCTAAACATTGTTCACTTTCATCCTTAATATATATTTCTTCTTCTTCAATCTTACAACTGTTATCACTGAATAATTTTGTCTCAATATCTGTATATTGAACTTTACAAGAATCTTTTGTAACATCAAGTTTCTCCTCTATCTTGAGATACTGCCCCTCTAGTTGTTTAATGTTTATCTCATCCTCCCATTCGGGTTCAATTTTTATTTGGGCTCGAGAAATATTATCTATTTGTTGAGATCCCATCTTATTTGTAAAAGGGTCTACTATCGAAAATAAACTGACGTGCTATCCAGTGCTGCCAACATAACCGGTCAACAATGTCCAAGGGTGATAAACTAGAGAGAAGGATGGGCCACTTCCATAAGAAGCAATGTAAATGTATTTTATGACGTCACGAAATACTTATGTCACTAGGTTTGTTCCAACAACAATTTTGTAACTGTGCGTAAACTTGTCCACAACTAATTGTCGACGACATGTCAACGACTATTAGTCGATGACCTGTCGAGGATCGGGCACTCAATTCGGAAGTATTCCAACAAATTTTTTGTTAAATTTATACTGTCAGTAACGTCACAACCAATGTCAAATTTTGAATTTGAGAAATAACAAAAACTAATGAAAATATTTATAAATTTGGATGTCTACAATCCTAAATAATAATTATGTGTTTACACAAGTGTACCTATTAAATAATATGAATGTTTACATAATAAAAATACAATCATAAAATTTTCAGGTTAGGATGACGTTTTACAAACTCGTTTTGCGCAAGTCTTGACAATTTGTACCTACTCAAACCACCGACATAACCTTAAACTAGACGGCTAATGCCATATGATAAAAATTGATCAATTACGAGGATGACTGGTGTCCATAATGCATGCCCATTGTGTTTGTCATATTCACCGACATAACCTGAAAGTCTATGTTCCGACATTGGCGTACCTTAGGTAAAATGATTGGGTCTAGAACGAAAATAAGTGTAATGATGAAAACAATTTAGGATTTAGGTTGGAGTTTTCATTTACTGATTGGAAATATTATTTGTGAGAACAGGATGTTTTTTATAAAATAGTATAGTATAGGTATAAATAGCTGTATCGTTCGAGTAAGACATATAGTATCCTCAATTTATATCATTGAAATAACTTTCTGAAGCAAAATGCTCTGAACATATTCTTGTTGACGAGTGCGGAAGCGGTTCTAAAGGTCTTCCGATTGCTTTCAACCATTCATTACGTTGGTCCTCAGGTATTCTAAAATATCATTGTGAAGCAAATATACATTTGTTCGCGTAAAATAATTACTTTTTGGTATAATAAATGTGTGTGAATCAAAGTTGTTGAATAGATGCATGGTATATAACAATTTTATTGTGTTTCTTATATTGACTTACCTATGAAACATAACACCTTTGGGATGGTTTGTTGAACGGTTCTTACAACAAAGTACAAAACAGTTCATTTTTACAATAAATTCACTATTTCTCTATCGAATATCGGTTAAACACCAAACAGAACAGTGGACGCCTATGAATTGAAAACAATATGTCTCGTCTCCTCGAATCGGCAAAGCTCGAGAACCGAAACCCAGATATTAGACGTACTGGTGTCCATTGCGCATTGCGCAGAGACGTTTTTGGAATGTTCAATTGGATGAGTTTCTTGTGTGGTGGGAATATGGATATTAGCCGTCTAGTTTAAGGTTATGTCGGTGACTCAAACCCAGGAACAGATTTGACAGTACATAAACTGGTTTGTGATTAGTTTTGGTTGTGTTGGAACACTAAATTTTTGTACAGGTTTGAGTCCGAAGCTTGTTGGAACACAAAATCTAGACTGCGCAGAATCCCGACAGTACGCAAACTGGTTTTGTGTTATGTTGGAACAAACCTACTATCAATTGGCAAAACATCGCCAATCGCTTCCTTACAAGTTCTTGTACTAGTCACCGAACAAATTTGTTCGGTATCTGAATTCGTTCTGTGTGTGTAGCTTTTTTTAGTGGCGTCTGTGAGTCGGAAGGACATGGACCGAAATTCATCAGGACTGAAAGTACCTCTTCCCCCAGTTTTCGAGGAGGCTGAACACGATGGCGGTATCAGAATTACCGTTTTCGATTGCTGAACCCCCTAAAACGGCTAAAAACTACCCTGTAAAAAAAACGTCTTTCCCCCCATTATCGAGGATGCTGAGCACGGTGGTATTGTTGGAGATTACTTCCGACCCTCACCAACCCCTCCACAGGCCAAAACTCACCCCCGACAGGGGTGTTTTTTAATTTTTTATATCAGCGGCAAAACGTCTGTTTTTGAAGATGCTGAACACGATAGTGGTGTTCAATATCACTTCCGACCCCCACCAACCCCTCCACAGATCAAAACTCTCTCCCGAAAGGGTCGTTTTTTTTAATATCAGCGGCAAAACCGATGTTCCTCTGTTTTCGAGGATGCTGAAGACGATGGTGGTGTTGGAGATTACTTCCGACCCTCACCTACCCCTTAACAGGTCAAAACTCATCCTCGAAAGGGTTGAATTTCTTTCTAATATCGTGTTCAGCATCCTCGAAAACAGACGTTTTGCAGCTGATATAAAAAATTAAAAAACACCCCTGTCGGGGGTGAGTTTTGGCCTGTGCAGGGGTTGGTGAGGGTCGGAAGTAATCTTCAACATTACCAATGTGCTCAGTATCCTCGAAAACGGGGGGAAAGGCGTTTTTTTACAGGGAAATGATGCGCTGCCCGTTTAACCCTTTAGGGGGTAGTTTTTGCCCGTTTTAGGGGGTTCAGCAATCGAAAACGGTAATTCTGATACCGCAATTGTGTTCAGCATCCTCGAAAACGGGGGAGGAGGTACTCTCAATCCTGATGAATTTTGGTCAATTTTTCATGTTTTTTTCCGACTCACAGACGCCACTATTTGTGTTTATATGAAATTTAAAATTCTGACTTCAGGTTTTGATGGAGCATCAAAAAGTAAGCTTATGGTTTGATGTGCCCCTCTGTAACTCTTCGGGAACACCTTCAAAATGAGGTCTAAAATATGAAAATTTTGAAGTTTAAAATGACATTAAATTTAAATTAGATACACAGTGAATGACGATTTTGGTAAAAGTGAGTAGACTGTGTCTGTATTGATTAGAATAAGAACTGTCCATCTAAAATTCTATTAATTAATTTCATTACAATTTGTTCGGTCTATGGCAAAATGCTAGAGAAGAGCATTCTCAACTGGTTTTAATTATTTTATTGTTTTTTTGAACTGTTTGAATTTTTCTTTTAGTTATTACGTATTTCGTATATTTTGTTTTGGATAACTCTTTTTAAAGAAAGGTAGGAATGTTATCAATATTTACAATAATCATCAATCAGCAGATTTAATTATTTATAAACATACCTAATAATTATGCCGGGTGCTAATTGTGTTGCTTCTGGCTGTAATGCAGAGTACTCTGTTTATAAAAAGGCAGGAATTGGTGTGTCATTTCATATTAACTACAAAAAATAGTTAATACCTATATAGGGAACTGCAAGTCCATTTTTGTTTTGTTTACATTTTTACGTAGGTTTGAGGTTATGTGCAGTACCTCATGACGTCATTGACAGTCTGACAGATTGAGTTAAGTGGCCCATCCTTCTCTCTAATTTATCATCCTTGAACAATGTCAACATGGCACTTGGAGAACTTCAAAATTATCCGCCATTTGTCCCCACTCTCGGGACAGCGCGGAACGAATATTTTTGCTGCTTAAAATGAAACATTCTAATAATATTTTTAGTGAAAGAATAAATTTAATTTTATTTCATAATTAAATTCATTTTTTCGTACAATTTCTGAATGAATGAAAATCGTCAAACTTCCCGTATTTCACACTATTCATTCATTTAATAGGCCAACCCCGCATCGGCTGGCGCGACGCGAGCGCCGGTCTACCGGCCGGGAAAAACACTAATTGATTGTCGATTTAAATCGATCGCTTATGTTTAATTGAAAAAATCGCTTATTTATTGTTATTAACCGTCCACAATGTTGGTTTTGCTAAGATGTGGGTTCAAGCCGGTAAATTTAACAATTCTTCGAAAAAAAGGCCTCACTAAAGGCAAGAAACTCGTCGAAAGCCATTATGTTTCCGGCGTCTACGAGTTAAAAACTGATGGATCATCTGAGATTATAGGAACTGTTTTGCGCTAAGCACTAAGCACCAAAACGAAAACAAACCTTTACAAGCCGACAATCGAGCTATGTATATAATTATTGTATAAGTTCTAATAACAGATAATGACAAGTTAAAGAAACGTAAACGTCACCGATCTTGCAACACTAAGGGTGTTATAAAAATAAGTCTGTAATCGATTTCTTAAAAAAATATCATTTTTGATTTTTTAATAATACTATTTTCTTTGTAATATGTACAGCGTGTTTACTTCAGTTACACCTTATGAAAAACTTTTTTTAAATTAATTTTATGAAAAAAGTTACTCTTTATAAAAAGTTCTGCATGGTGTAAAACCCATGATGAAATCATAAAGGATCGTCCATACTCATCCGAATAAACGCAATTTTTCAAATCGGAAAAAAACCGCCACATCGTTACAACTGAAAAAATGCATGTTAAGATTGATAAGGTGAAGTTCAAGGAAAAGAATCATTTTTCTGTTGTGTTATGTATTCTATGGATAAGCTGCAACATATAACGATGTGGCGGTTTTATTCCGATTTGAAAAGTTGCGTTTATTCGGATGAGTATCGACGAGCCTTAAGACATTAAGGGCCATTTGCACAGGTTCACCTCAAAACTTATACTTAGATAAGTAGGCGAGAAACTTAAGGTGTACCTTAAATTCAATTCGATTTGCAAAAATCATTCTTTGAAAAACCTTAACTTAACTATGAGCTGACAACACCGCTAAAAACTAGTAATTTGTATTTAATAGTGGCAGTTACGTGACAGTTTGTTTGATTTAGTCTGAAATGGGTGACTTAAGGCTCGTACATACTCATCCGAATAAACGCAATTTTTCAAATCGGAAAAAAACCGCCACATCGTTACAACTGAAAAAATACAAGTTCAAGGAAAAGAATTATTCTATAGATAAGCTGCAACATATAACGATGTGGCGGTTTTTTTCCGATTTGAAAAATTGCGTTTATTCGGATGAGTATGGACGAGTCTGAAGTAAGTAGAAAAAGGGCCCCCAATTTTTCTGCTGCAGAAAAAGCTTTTCTTTTCAACATTATAAATAATTTTAAATCTATAATTGAATGTAAAAAATGGACGGGACAACTTGGAGGCAGAAAGACGAGACGTGGAATAAAATTTGTGCTGCGTTCAATTCCAATTATATTGTTATTTCTGCTAAGGAAACCTTAAGCCGAGAAATTCTACAGCTTAGCTTAGTTGTGATTTAAGCCGAGCTTATGTGTCAATGTGTCAACTGTGCAACGGAAAATATAAATCTAAGTTTCACTTACCCACACAGCACAATCACCTTCCTAGAATGTGAGTAGAATATTTAAAAAGTATTTTTGAATATTCTATGAATATACTTATTTATTCTATGCATGTCTCTAGAATGTGGCAAAGGCCAGGGTCTTATCTAGTGCTGAGGACGTTCTGAGAACATCCATTAGAATGTGCTGAGAATGTTCTGAGACATCCATTAGAATGTTTTTATAATATTCTATGCCATACTTTTAGGTACCTTTATAGCATTTTGTAAAATAAAAGGAGGATAGACCAAAAAAAATTATAAATATTTTCTTATGTTTTATTCTTACAAACTTAAGTTATAAAAACGTTTTAAAACTTCAAATTTTTGATGCATTTTGCTCTTCGCTAGCTATATAGTTTGATGGCAGCTTCCATGTCTGACTCTGTGGATGTCCCAAATTGTTTTCTTACACTATCTAAAAATAAAAAGTATATGAGACTCCCACAGTATTAATATTTTTTTTATTAAAGTGACAATATGTAATAAAATTGAACCATTTTAGTTATAGGAAATTAAAGCCAAAATTAGACAAAATGGGTTTTCATAAGAATTCTCTATTAAGTTACAAAGAATATATATAGTAGAAGGGTAGTCACTGATCCACATTCTTGCCATCAACACTATCTAACTTGATCCTTTTGTGGGCTTTTTCCTGTACGACTTATTGAAAATATTGCAGTATTTCTTGCCTCAGCCCAAAAAGATTTACTCAGGCCAGAACTCTGTAATAATGTTCTTACAGATTCTACGATTATCCTATTTTCTCTTTCTGCTCTACCATTCTGTTCAGGGGTACATGTGCAAGTTTTTTGGTGAACTATTCCTTTTTTGTTACATATTTTTGAAATCTTATCATTTACAAACTCCAAACCGTTGTCTGTTCTTAATATTTTTATCTTATTTCCAGTAACATTTTTTGCCATAGCTATAAAGTTTTCTATGTTTCTTTCAACTTCCGATTTATTCTTTAAAAAATAGATATATCTATATCCAGAATAGACTTGTGTATAGTGTCTAGTGTCTAGTGGTTATAAAAAAATTAGAAAAAAATTATTGAAGAAATCCAAGAAAAATATTGTTGGTTATTTCATTAACAAAAGATCTTACAGGCTTCATAAAAACATTAAATATCTTAAAAATCACATTTTCGGCATGTAAAGGTTATTCGTTTTTTACGTGAAAACTCTTAAGCAATACAAAAAAAATTAAAAATGGCTTCAAATACCATGGGCGTAGAAAATGGTGGGAAAAAGGGGACATATTCTTTTAACTCCCCGCCACTGGATCTAGGTATGAAACATGTTTTTTTACTAAAATATATCTTTTTATATTTAAAAACGACCTGCTAAATTTCAAATTAATATATTAATCCGTTTTAAAGTTTTTAAATAAAAACATTTATTTTTTTTAACTTTAACGCACTGTATTTTGAAAAGTAATCAAGTTGGGTTCCTCATTCGATATCATTTTTTCCAATTCTATCTATCTAGAGCCAGACGTTGTAAGTGTCATTTGGAAACACCCTGTATGAGACACTATTGTGGATTGACAGACGTATAAAAAGAAAATAGCCGACTTCCGGTTTCGTCAGAAATGTCATTAACTTCGATTTTTTAAATGGAACACCCTATATATTTGATATTTTTTGGATTCTATGGCACAAATTACATACGACAGTGTTGCCAAATTTTTTATTTTTCAATAAAAAATTGGAGTTCTCAGACTTTTTTTTTTCAAGAAATGATTATGTTTAGGTTTTAACAAAAAGAAAATGGTACATAATGTATATCGTTGAATTGGTAATTAAATTCTTTATCGAATGGCAAGATGGCTCTCGGTAGGTACCATTTGAAAAAAACGATTTATTCGTTAAAAATGAATTCAGAAAATTTAAATTCCTGCTGTAGGATTTGTTATTGATCTTATCGATGAAATGACGATTACTATGAATTAATGATATCAATTAGACTAGATTTTGACCTGATCAAGGCCTCCTGTGCTAAAAAAAATCTGAGAATTTGATTTTTTTTATTGTCGCATGTAATTTGAGCCATAGAATCAAAAAAATATCAAATATATAGGGTGTTCCATTTAAAAAATCGAAGTTGGTGACATTTCTGGCGAAACCGGAAGTCGGCCATGTTGTTTGTATACGTCTGTCAATCCAAAATAGTGTCTCATATCTATTTACCAAATTTTATTCAAATCGGTTGAAAAGTGAAGGAGATATAGGCATGGCCCTAGTCTCATTGTCACCCGTTATACTGAAACCGAAGATAAACATCAAATCGTTTTATGATTATAAAACAAGTCTAAATTAGGATTTAAAGAGTGTCTGGAGATTTTATTTTTGTTGTTGCTTTTTAAGGAACTGCTGAATAAATGAATATATGCTTATATATCCGAGGAAAATTATTCTTGAATATAACCTGATGAGAAATTCACTATAAATATATGGAATTTATTTTTCACATTAAGGTATAGTAGTCTCGGTTTTAGAATTACTGTTCAAAATTTAATGAAACTTGGTATATTTTGGTACATTATAATAAGATAATGAACCAGTCGGGGGAGAATCTATTACAAATTTATTACAATTTATTACAATCTGAAAAAAATTTATTACACCTCCCGTTTTCGAAATATGAGGTTGTGGGCCAGGTTTCGGGTGAAGCTAGCCCACATCGTACAAAACTGGATAAATACGATAGAAATGAACGTGGAAATTTATTACAATTTATTACAATCTGAAGAAAATTTATTACAACTCCCGTTTTCGAAATATGAGGTTGTGGGCCAGGTTTCGGGTGAGGGCATTTCAAAGTTAAAGGGAATAATATTTTTCCATATAGAAGTGAGTAATAAATAAATATATTCATTTCAATCCAACGTTCACCTCTAATACTCTGTTTACAATTTATTACAGTAGCCCACTCACGAAATATGTACTTGGTGGGCATTTCAGAGTTAAAGGGAATAATATTTTATCATATAGAAGTGAGTAGGCTGCTGTAATAAATAAATATATTCATTTCAATCCAACGTTCACCTCTAATATTCTGTTTACAATTTATTACAGTAGCCCACTCACGAAATGTGTACTTGGTGGGCATTTCAGAGTTAAAGGGAATAATGTTTTTCCATATAGAAGTGAGTGGGCTACTGTAATAAATAAATATATTCATTTCAATCCAACGTTCACCCCTATTTTGAGCCGAAACCTTGCCCACAACCTTATATTTCGAAAACGGGAGGTGTAATACATTTTTTTCAGATTGTAATAAATTTGTAATACATTTCCACGTTCATTTCTATCGTATTTATCCAGTTTTGTAAGATGTGGGCTAGCTTCACCCGAAATTAATCTGGCCCACAACCTCATATTTCGAAAACGGGAGGTGTAATAAATTTTTTTCAGATTGTAATAAATTTGTAATAAATTCTCCCACGGTCCGATTTGTGGTGGACTAAAAGTGGTGGGCTAGCTTTAGTCACATAAAAATTTGGACGTTCCTGCCTTTGGGAACGAATGAAAACATAGTTCAGGGTTTATTTTTCCCCTTAATGAACACTTAGGTACACAACAATAATGATTACTCATTATAAAAAAGACCAATAAATCAAAATTATTTGTAAAAAAGACAAAAACTCTACGAGAAATAACCCAAAATGTCAAAATTACTCCTTAGCTCGGTTTTCATATTTTTCACGAGAGGGCGTATTGGTTAGGACTAGAAGCGTATAGGAGTGTCCTGGCCATAAATTGGCTAATGTCTCAGCCAGAGCCCTAAAGGTACGAAGGTACGGTTTGTTAGGACAGTCCGCTAGCAAAAAGTTGGTGAAATTCCGCTGCGTAAAAATGAATTCAATGTATTTCAACATTTCTTCTTCCCCAATACAGAAAGACGACTTTTTTCTGGATATATAAATTAGAAATAGATGTATCCTTACTTAGTATAAAAAATTGAAAAAAAATTATTTCTCTCAAAAACGATTTTAAAATCATTGAGTTTGAAATTCGCGCGGAAACGCATTTTGCTCGGGTTTCGAATTCGTGACGTCACTTTACCCCTGCCTCTTTAAATTTTAAATGTCACCTCCATCCGTGTTTATTTTTGTTTGGGTGTGGATTGAGTCTTGACTTATATTCTCTGGTTTCCTAATTGTTAATAGTGTTTATGATTGTTTAGTTGTGGCTTATAAATAAAATGTGGTATAATTATCACTTTGTGCTCATACAAAAGCCACAGTATTGACGAAACAAAAACAAAAAATTATTGTCTCTAGTCTTCTTGACAAACTCAAAACAATATAATAAATAAAAATATGCCCAACACTATAGTCGCCGCCTAATTTTAATTTATTCAATAAAGCTGTACTGACTTTGAGAAGTTTTATTTCATAAAAGTAAGGTTAGCTTTTATAAAATGTCACTGTCACAACACAGTCAGAAGTAAACAAATGTACAAGACAACAGACAACAGGTATTTGAACGTCACAGCCGATTCGGAAATATTCGGGTAGTGGTCGGATTATTCAAATTTGATTGATTTTTAATTCGAATCTATTAGCATAATTTATATTATAAGATGGTAATTAGAAGATTCTCTCACAAGTGCCTCTAGCGTATTGTAAAATTCATTTTGACTTCGTCTTGCTCCGTCGTAAATCGTCTTGATCCGTCAGAAATCCGCCGGACAACGGCGACTTTTTCTAGGAGCAACAGATAATTTCGGCGACATTTCGATAGCGGACAGTTCTAACAAACCACAGCTTTATATAAATTACCAAAACATGATTTTCCTGAGCTGAACAAGGGTAATATATTAACTTAAAAGTATTTTCTCCACGGCCACTACTGAATGTATAGTTATTCTGAAACCACAGAAAAGAAACATTCTCGTTCTTTAGATTGAAAGAAAAATTCTGAAACATTTGTCTCTTATGTATTTGATACGTATTTCATTCTATCACTAGAGATAGAATCATTATTCCGTAATTGTTTAAAAAAATAAGCTTTGCCATGAATGTCAAATTAACTGTCGGTATTAGTTGACATGGTCTTAATATTGGTTTGTAAAAACTTTTAATTTATTAAAAAGGAGAAGAAAATCAAACGATTCAGATGTAGAATTTGAAAATACTCCTTCAGAAATAAAAAAATATTGAAGGTTTGGCTAACCCTACTTTAAATAAAAAAATAATAATATAACTCAAAATTTGCTACCGCAAAAATCCAAGCTTGAATATAAAAATACTACCTACATTATGTTGAGAGATTGAGGTTTCATTTTACTATATTTAATTTCTACTGTCTGTGGCCGTGGAGAAAGTAAAGTCTGTTACTCTGTTTGAATGAAAACCCGACACTCGTGGTTCCTCACGCTCGCATTCGCTAGCGTTCGGAATCCTCCACTCGTGTCGAATTCTCATTCCAACCTTGTTACAGAATATACTATTTTGTCATATGAAGCTCTAGTAAATTAAAATTAGCTCATTATCGTATTTAAAGTTTTGAATAAAAATAATTATTAATGATGTTTCCATATTTTATTATTTAATCTGAAATGTGGTCTCGCCCCAATTTCTAATTTCCGGAGTGCTTGTTATTTATAAACTAATGTCAAGCCCATACGCATTTGACAGCACAAACAGTTGCTGAAAGCATACTTCTGTCTCTTTTCCTTTTACGCGGCGTTGCCAAATATATATACTACAGTAGTCAAATAACACAGAGCACACATTTGACTATTGTGGAATCGAGAGTACTACACCTTAAAATAGGACTTTTTTTCTTTTGTAAATGTGTAACCTTTCATTTAAAATTCTTAGATATTTCTCTTTAAATTTCTTTGGGTTTTGGGTAAAAAATGTACTTTACAAATGGATCTGTAGTTTTGGAACATCTTCTCAAATTTTTTGTTAAAATTAGAAATCAAGACAATGTTTTTTGAAGTTTCCTTGTATGACTAATTGGCTAAGATTAATCGTAATCAAGACTTTGAAGATTTTCTGTATAGTGACCTTTTATTGCGAAATTACTAGTAGAGCTTAATTATTTTAAGAAGCATACATATCGTCATAGCTGACGTCACACTTCGCGCAACACGTCACAACCGGGTGTGGTTTGTTTGATGACGATGAGCTGAAATCGTACACGACAGATTCTGCCCTTGCAGTGGCGTGTATTGAGGGTTCTGGAATAAACCCTATGTTGTGCCAGTTTCCCAGGACGGCCAACAATGTGTTACCGCCTTTTTAAACTGCATCGTAGTTCGAATTTCGAGTGGACTGTATTTTTAGATTGAAGATATGTACTGTAGTAGGTTTGCCTTCTCAACTTCATCCAACAAAAACAATGGACACTTTTATTTAACCATTTATTAAACTTGGTAAATAAATAAATGAACAAAAACAACAACGTAACAAAGATTACATTAAACTAGTAATCATGAACAAAGTATTATAATTAATTAAAAGAAATGATCACATCATTCAGAAAATATTATTTTTGCGTGTGTTCGGCGTGAGTGATAATTAGACACTGGAGGGTCCTAGCCTGATTCGCAGCTAGCAACACACTGATTCGCCGTACTAGGAGGCATTATGAATAATTTGTCAGAGAATTTTGGATATATAATATCCCTAACAAGCCCTTATGCGAAGGAACTTGCAATACGTCGCACTTGACGGAGTAGTGAATCGGTTGACGATCAAACACACACTGAGTTTAAATTCGACGAACCTCAGTCGCTTCAAAATCTCCCCTTCCGGATTGCGCAACACCTTCTCGAAAGATTCTTTAGCGTGAGCCGCGTAAACAAGCATGTAAAATTTTTTCTATTGTCTAGACGCGACGGTTAGATTTATGGCTTGATACCATCATTGTGAAATAGAGCAAAAAATTATCTTTGTCGACACCGCTTCCTGGTTTGAATGCCGTTTGCAAATGTATTTTGGTGCGGCGTTGCCGGTTGAACGAATAAACGAATATGAGTTTACATGTTTAATTATCTGAAAATTAAACAGCGTGTATTAGTAAATATTTAAAATTGGAAATACTCGTAAATGAAAATTATAAGTGAAAATCTCAAATATTTGTTAAATTTCCGTTGAACTTTAAATTAAAAAAACAACAGAAAATTTAAATAAATAATATATTTTATAATTTCAGTCCGAAAATAGTTCTTCAATGCAGAAGCCTGAGAAGTAGGAATCCCACTCATCGAATAATAATAATAATAATAATAATTTTTATTTACCAAAGAGAAAATACACAGAATATATATAATTGAAATATAGAAATATGTAAATGTAAATAAAAAATGGGCCCCTTATACACAGTGAATATAAGGAAATTTGTTTAGTCATCCATTAGGTGTTCATTTTGAATGTAGGCATCCTCATATTTTGCATAATGATCAACTACCTTTGCCCATTCCTCGGAATGTTACATTACATACAATTTTTAACCGTCGCCCATATTTTTCGATGGGGTTTAATTCGGGATGGTATGGGGGCATACGTTAGGCATACGGAGGCACACGCAGCACCTTCTTCCAGGAGACTGTCTGACAGAAATGTCGAGGGTGTCGGTACGTATGGACAATAGTGTTCAGTTCTGGTTTAGTCATTTTCGAGTCATCCGGTATTTCTTGTTGAATGAGCCAACTAATCCAATCTACCTTTTTGGCCTGACTTTTTTAACCAAAATTATTTTTGTTTGATATAAATCTGAAACTGAAATCTAATATTTTTCTAATTTGTTTTGAAGAATAGAAAACTAGTTTTTCTAATGGTTCAATTATTTACTTTAGTATAAAATGTACTCACCAAAATAGAAATTTATACTAGCCCAGTTGCCAGAGAAGGATATTGACCAAAAGCTTGCACAAAATGTGATCTCGATGAAAGTTGGCATTTAAGTACTTGAAAGGGTGTAGAAAACAATAAAAAAATCTTTGCTGCTCTAAAGTGTATGCTAACTTCACAATTTCGAAAATAAAATCGAAAGTTTGGTTTTTCCATTATATCTCAAAAAAAAAAAAAATTTCGAAAAACTAATAGCACCACGTGAAAATAATGTTATGTTATTTTAAAAAAGAATTTGTGTTACTATAAAAAATTATTAAAAATAAGAAAGCAAATTTGAAAAATCTACGCGCGCCGATCCGTTGAATACAAATATTCCGACAAGGCGTTCGGAAAAACTAAAGTATCTTTGTATAAAATGTACGCAAAAAAAGAAAGCGTTTTAAAGAGGAGACTCTAAGCTTTCTCAGTAAGTCATTAGTTTTTAATTTTTTTTTTGTTTTCTCATAGAAAATTTGACCGGAAGTTATAATTTCTAAACTTCTCACTGATTTTTTTAAAACTGAAGATATTTATTAATAGAGGCATAACAAAAAAAATCCTTGTACATTTATCATCATTATACTTTTACTTTTTATTTAAATATTATCTCTGTTTAATAAAACTTATGTTTTAAAATGATCATTTTTTTACAACATTCATTCGAAGTAATTTTTACTTTCAAAATAGTGTTTATTTATTTATATAAATCAATTTCTAAATTATTTTTAACTTTATTTAAAAAAAAATTAATTTCTGATTTATATAAATGCTCAAAAAATGATCATTTAAAAAATAATTTTTATTAAAGAGAGATAATGTTCATTATTTTAATTATATTTACGATTTACGAAAGTAAAAGTATAATGATGATGTACAAGGATTTTTTAGTTATGCCTCTATTAATAGATATCTTCAGTTTTAAAAAAATGAGTGAGAATTTTAGAAATTATAACTTCCAGTCAAATTTTCTATGAGAAAACAAAAAAAAAACAAAACTAATGGCTTCATGAGAAAGCTTAGAGTCTCCTTTTTAAAATGCTTCCTTTTTTTTGTGTACATTTTAGGCAAAGATACTTTAGTTTTTCCGAACGCCTCGCCTGAATATTTGTATTCAAAGGCTCGGCGCGCGTAGAGTTTTCGAATTTTCTTTCTTATTTTTAATAATTTTTTATAGTAATACAAATTCTTTTTTAAAATAACTTATGTTATTTTTTAGTAAAACTTTCGGCTCTTTCACGTGGTGCTATTAGTTTTTCGAAATTCTGATATTTTTTTCGAGATATGTATAATGGAAAAACCCAATTTTCGATTTTATTTTCGAAATTGTGAAGTTCGCATACACTTTACACCCTTTCAAGTACTTAAGTGCCAAGTTTCATCGAGATCACATTTTGTGCGAGGTAGTTGACAACGGGTAGTTGATAGTCGAAATGCAATCTGGGATCACTGTGGTGATCGTGAGGTGGCTGCTTAACGTTTTGGTTGTGGCAGCTTGGCTGGTTAGTGAGGTTTCAACAGCTATTCAAAAGTGTAATGCGTTGAATCGGGTTGTTTTCTGTTAGATTGTGTAGTACCCAAACATCCAGTTTGTTTGCTTCTTCAAATGGTTCGAAACTGCATTTTTACCAATGCCTCGGTCTTCTTCACTCTTTCTAAAATTTCGTCGATTTTTTCAGTTGAAGGTCGACCAGATCGAGGTGGATTTTTCACATCAAAATTTCCAGAACGAAATCGAGCAAACCATTTTCTTACTGCACTTTTACGTAAAGTACCTTGCCCGTAATGTGATCAGATTTTTTGATGACATTTCGCAGCGTTATAGCATTTTCGAAGTAAGCCAAGAGCGAAATAATGACCTGTAAAGCTACTGCGGAGGTTGTTCTTAAGGGCGGGGTCTTCCTGTGTATAAAATCCTATGCTGCAGACCAAAAGTTAAATCGACTGATTTCCGAAAGTAATGGGATTTAAAATATAATTTTCAGACAAATTAAAGATAAAGATCTAACTTAGGTAGTCTTACGATTTTAAATCGATAAATTTATTATTTTCTATGAAAACGACAGCTTTAAAATCATCCAATTTTTTTAACCTTAAAAGTGGCATTTAACAATCTATATATCCTAGATTCTGAAAAAATAACCTTTATCTACAGTGTGGTTTAATCAGAATACATCAAAATACTTTAATTTGTGAAATCAGTCGATTTGAAATATTGAAGTCATTTTATAGGAAGTTCGAATTAAATTGATAGTTTTGTCAAAAAATGGCACTTCTTAGTCAATAAGTACGTAGTATATATGTATATAATTATATATAGATCATATAGGTTTTAACACTGCAAGAAAGATGGTGCCCTAAGCAAATCTATTTTGCACCGTATACAAATGAATCAGCTGGTATGTTTAGCGGGGTCACACCATAATTAGCCCAGTTTTCAGAGACTTTAACCTCTCATAAAATGTGATATCGCTTTAAAAGGTGTAGAAAACGATAAAAAAAATCTTTGCTGCTCTAAAGTGTATGCTAAATTCGAAAAACTAATAGCACAGCACGTGAAAGAGCAGAATATTTTACTATTATTTATATTTCAGATAACATTTGTTCATTTTAAATTTTATTTTAATGTAATAAACTTAAATGTTTCTTTTCAAATTATATTGTTAATTTTATATTTTGTCTGTTAACTGTTTTATTTTATTCATTGAATTGTTATCATTATACTAGAATAAATCATTGATATTTTGCAAACTATAAACACTATAAAAATGCCATTTTTGGTTTTACTGTACAACTCAAGAAAATCAATAAACCCTGTAGATTTTTTTTACCTCTAATTTTTCCAAAAAATTCAATTTTTTTCCCATTTCATCGTATTCCTATCTGTTATAAGATTTTGACCAATCCAAAACCACACCCCTGAAACCATATTTTTCTAGTTTACTCAACAATATTCTATGATTTACACAGTCAAACGCCTTAGATAAATCATAGAATATCGCTGCAACAACTGACTTTTCATTTAGCTCTAGATATAGTTTCTCTAGAAAAGCAAATATGACGTCAGATGTATTTTTTTTTGGATTGGAAACCAAATTGTCTAGTCGAAAGTAGATAATACTTGTTTAAAATATTTATTATTTGACTTATTAGCAATTTTTCAATGATTTTTGCCAACGTAGGCAGTAGAGATATAGGCCTATAATTCCCAGAGAAAGTTTTATCACCACCTTTAAATATGGGTATCACCTCAGCATATTTTAGGACATCACTAAAGTGCCCTGATAAAAATGATATATTTATAGCATCAGCCAGCACTGTTAGAACATTATCTGGAAGAAGTAAACATACTTTAGCTGAGATACCATCCCAACCTGCAGCTTTTTTATTTTTGGTACTCATTATCATGTCTTTAATTTCATAGATAGTAAGAGGGCTAAAACTAAATGTATTTACCATGTTCACATGTTTTAAGTAATTCATTGAATCATAAGACGTATCAATTTTATTAGTTAAGTTTAAGGCTACTGAGCAATAGTAGTTGTTTAATTCATTAGCAGTTAGGTAATATTGGCAGGATTACTATTTTTCCCTCGTAACTTATTAACTATAGACCACGATTCTTTTTGCATATTACTGGCGTTTTCGATCCTTTTTTTTTTAAATAGCTGTTTGGCAGTCTTAATTGCAGATCTATATATACAGGGTGTCCCGTTGGTAAACGGAAATATTTTAAAGGGAGGTAGAGGTCACAAAGGCGATTCTAAATGACCCATATATGATGCATCTCTTGGCTTCCGTAACCGAGTTACAGGGTGTTTTATCAATTATGCATAATTGTTGATTTGGCGAGAACTTTTGAATCACTTAGTATATCATTTTCATCTTTGTCACACAGCTTACATTTATCACGAATAATGTACTCAAATATTGAGAGATACGAAAATCCAGGTTCGGATTTAGGAAAAATTGAAACATATTAAAAATATCAAAACAACACCCTGTATATCACAATTTTAATATTTCCATTTTAGATCTGAATAGAGGGGAAAAAACTGAATTGGAACAAGTTGTTGTTTTTATCCCGATACCGATTCGAATTGGAAAATTTTGAAACTGAAAGTAAAATTTTCATCTAGTTTAGAAAAAACATATTATGAGACTCATTTTTTCTTTATCAGTTTTAAAAATTCACTTCGCCTCATTTACCTATTTCTTGTTTATTCGGCTTAGAATAATTTTAGACTGTACTGGTGTACCTGCAGGCCCGTACTTAGGGAAAAAATTTAATTAGGTATTTATTTTTTAAACGCCCAGTATAAAGTAAATCGGGACAACAAACGCTCATAGTAACTATGTAACTAACAAACATTTATAAGTAATTAACGAAATTGCTCAAAGTGTCCACTATTTTGTTTTATTCACTCTCTGTTTTTTGAAACTAAAAGTAAAATTTTAGAAAAAAAAAGAGAAATTATTTTTTTTATCGTTTAATATTCAAAATAGATTTATTTTCGACATTTAGACAGTCCTATATTACTCATATTTTTATTATTTGTCCATTTTAACACCATTTTAAGTAATATTGCAGATCCGTACTTTAAACAAAATGTTAAATTGATTACTTTTTAATCGCCTCGTATAATTTTATTTTAGCACAGTGGATTATGCTGTATAGGGATACCTGAAATCCAAGGTGTATTCTAAAGAAATAAACAATAGAGAAGAACTGCTTCAAAGAATTAAGGAAGCCTGCGAGGAATTGAGAAACAAACCATTTATTATAAGAAAGTCAGTAAGGGACATTTAACCGTGCAAGAAAGTACATAAAACAAAATAGTGGACATTTTGAGCAATTTCGTTAATTATTAATAAATGTTTATTAGTTACTATAGGCGTTTATTGTCCCGCTTTACTTTATAGTGGGCGTTTAAAAAATATACCTACTTGAATATTTTCTCCTAAGTACGGGCCTGCAGGTACACCAGTACAGTGTAAAATTATTGTAATCCAAATAAACAAGAAATAGGTAAATGATACGAAGTTAATTTTTAAAATTGTTAAATAAAAAATGAGTTTCATAATATGTTTTTTCTAAATTAAATGAAAATTTTACTTTCACTTTCAAAATTTCGAATCGGTGGCGGGATAAAAACAACAACTTGTTTCAATTCAGTTTTTTCCCCTCTATTCAAATCTAAAATGGAAATATTAAAATTGTGATATACAGGGTGTTGTTTTGATATTTTTAATATGTTTCAATTTTTCCTAAAGCCGAACCTGGATTTTCGTATCTCTCAATATTTGAGTACATTATTCGTGATAAGTGTAAGCTGTGTGCCAAAGATGAAAATGATATACTAAGTGATTCAAAAGTTCTGGCCAAATCAACAATTATGCATAATTGATAGAGACCCATTATATATGGGTTATTTGGAATCGTCTTTGTGACCTCTACCTACCTTTAAAATATTTCCGTTTACCAACGGGACACCCTGTAGAACGGTAACTATTAAAATATTTATTAAAAAAATGTTTATCATCTTTAATATATTTTTTTATTTCATAGAGACAATGCATATTTTTTGCTGATATTCTTAGACCTCTAGTAACCCACATTTTCCGGTTTTTACGTTTAACAATTCTTTCAGGATAAGTTAAATATTTTTAGTAAGAGTTCATGAAACTTCTGTATGGGATCTGAATTAGTTAATAAATAATTCCAATCAACAGTAGATACCATTTGCTGGAATATATTGTCATTGCACTTATTAAATAATCTCTTATAGACTTTTTCTTGCGATATGCTAAAATTATATTCTATGCTACATAAAACTAAATCATCATCCCAAGAAGTACAAATATAATCCAAGGTATTAGTGGGTTTTTCTACATGCATTCTTAAATTAAAACTTTTAAGCAAATTAGTAAGTTTAGCGAGATTGCCATGATTTTTATTCAAAAAATCAATATTTAAATCGCCAGTTAATACTACATTTGCACTTCTGGGTAATTGTTCTAAAATTATCTCTACCTTTGTTAAGAAATTGCCCAGATTATAATTTGGTGACCTATAAATGCAAATTAAAAATAGATTTATGTTTGAACAATGAATCATTGATAGTTCAAACTCTTTTTCAATAATTAGATGGTCAAACTTATCCACTGCAATACATACATTGGTGGTAATAAAACTTTCCTTAACCATAATAAGTGTCCCACCCCCACTAAATTGGGATCTGCAGTATTCTGAAATTACAATATAATTTTGTATTGATATGGGTTCAGAACAATTTAACCAGTGTTCAGTTACACATAAAAATATTGGTTCATTGAATGTAGTGTACTAGGTCCAGTACTTACTGTATACCAGTGATATTCCTAACCTTGAGCACGATACTATTGCAACATTTGCTGATGATACTGCCATTCTGGCTGTTGGAAAAGACCATGAGAAGCCAACCGAAAATTACAAACATCTGCAGACCAGATTAACATCTGGACTAAAAAATAGCGTATTAAGTTAAATGAAAATAAATCTGTTCATGTTAACTTTACTAATAAACGAAACCAACACATTCCCAAGTGCTTGGTACAAAATATAAAAAGATGTATTGGTTATTAGGAAGAAACTCCAAGTTGTCCACACATAACAAACTGCTCCTCTACAAGCAGATATTGAAACCCGTTTGGACGTATGGTAGTCAGCTTTGGGGCTGCGCCAGTAAAAGTAACATTCAAATTATCCAACGTTTTCAAAATAAAGTATTAAGGAACATCGTCGATGCACCCTGGTACTATCACAACAGTGATCTTCATAGGGACCTGGATGACAAGACTATATCTAAATCTGCCAGCAACCATGAACAACGGCTGCTCCAACATGGGAACGTTGAGGTCATCCAGATCCTCGATAATACCAATTTAGTAAGAAGACTCAAGAGGACCAAACCTTTTGAACTAGTTCAGTGACAGTGCTAGTTACAAATAGAGTATTGTGCGGATTTGTGTTACACGTTACCGGTAGTGTTACTAAAATTATCAGACCCTAAGGTATACTAGTGAGTAGGACCTTAGTATTTAAGAATTCTAGTTAAGTTAGGTTGGAACAAAATTGCTTATTGATCTTCATGATCAGATTGTAATTATAGAAAACATTCCCACAGAGTGTTTTGCTACGAAAAAAAAAATTGAATGTATTAAGAAGTACTTCTAATTGATCCACTTCCCCCTCGATTCTAGGCTCAGCAACCTAGAATCAGCTACTCTTCGGTTCAGAGGATCTGAACTGGGGAGTGGTTCTTCATTGGCGTTCCCGTCGCGAGGGGAGGACTTTGCTGATCACTCATGAACAATGTAACGTAATGTTCATGATTGATCAGCAAAGACGAACAATGAAGAAAAGCTGCCCAATCTTAAGACTCCAAAGTGATAAAAGGAAATCAGGCGATCCCGAACATGACAAACCCCAATCATAGGGCAACAAAAAGGGATTGGAAACTGGCAAACAGAGTCGTAACCCAAAGCAAAATTAGCTGGGCAATAGACCTATTTGAACCATACAAATCACCTGGTCCGGACGGAAAATTCCCTGTCTTTTTGCAAACAGGGAAAGAAAATGCTGGCACCAGTGATATGTAAACTTTTAAGGGCAAGTCTAGCTATTGGTTACATTCCAGCTAGCTGGAAGAAAGCTAGAGTTGTCTTCATTCCAAAACCTGGGAAGGACTACTCTCAGGCTAAATCATTCAGACCTATTACTTTATCATCTTTTATGATAAAGTTAATGGAAAAACTGGTTGAGGTACATGTCAGGGAAAACTTTCTAAAAGAAAGGCCACTTCACAAAAACCAGCATGCTTATCAAACCGGAAAATCCTGTGAAACAGCACTCCATGGACTCGTTTCAAAGATAGAGGCTGCACACAGAAATAAAGAAATAGCTTTAGGAGCATTTCTGGATATAGAGGGTGCATTCGACCACACCTCTTTTAGAACCATGGGTGCAGCTGTAGCAAAGCGTGGCGTAGACGACACCACAAGCAGGTGGATACAAACCATGCTATGCAATCGATCAGCTGAAGCAACGTTGTTGGGAGAGAGCATGGAGGTGTCAATTTCCAAAGGATGCCCACAGGGAGGAGTCTTATCACCTCTACTGTGGGATTTGGTAATTGACGAGCTCCTGGTACAGCTCAGCAATGCAGGGGAACCCAGGGGTATGCAGACGATGTACTCATACTTGTAGTGGGGAATTTTAAAAATATTGTTTCAGACCTTTTGCAACAGGCGCTGTTAATCGTGGAGAGGTGGTGTCTAAAGGAAAACCTTAAAGTTAATCCTGACAAAACAGCACTAATTGCCTTCACGAAAAAGAAGAAGTTGGATAGTCTCAGACAACCCAAGCTCTTCAACACTCAACTACAATTAACCCAGGAGGTGAAGTATCTAGGTATAATCCTTGACGCTAAACTAACCTGGAATAAGCATTTGGAAAAAACCATTAATAAGGGTAAAATGGCACTAATGGCTGCCAAAAGGACCATATGCACTAAATGGGGCTTAAAACCACGTATGGTACACTGGTTGTACACTGCAGTGGTAAGACCCATGTTAACCTATGGCTCCTTAGTGTGGTGGCCTAAAGTAATACAAAGGAAGGCGATACAGGAGCTTGCTAAACTCCAGCGTTTAGCCTGCATTTGCATTACAGGTGCCATGAGGAGCACTCCAACAGCAGCAATGGAAACCATACTAAACCTTCCGCTACTTGATATTCATCATCACAAACTCGTTGATGGAGATGAGAAGTGACGAAATGGCACCAAAAAACAACTTCACAAAGCCCTTCAGCGTTCAGCTGAGTTGGGAAGGTGAAGAAACAAACAACTTTCGGGAAGGAACATTAGTTTGGTATACTGATGGGTCAAAAACCGCAAGTGGAACTGGGGCTGGAATATATGGTGAAACACCCACATGCAACCTATACGCACCACTGGGGAATTACGCATCAGTATTTCAAGCAGAAGTACATGCTATAGAGCTTTGTTTGAGGGAGAATATTGACAGGGGGCATAGAGGGAAAAGAATCCTCATTTACTCTGACAGTGAAGTTGCCCTACAGGCCTTATCATGTAACAAAATCAGATCAAAATTAGTCTGGAACTGCCTACAAACCCTGCTCGTTCTGGCCAATCAAAATAAGGTAACACTTAGATGGGTCCCAGGTCATAAAGGGATAAAAGGCAACGAGGAAGCAGACACCCTGGCAAGGAAAGCCTCAGCGACCGTCTTTACTGGTCCTGAACCGGCGTTTGGCATTCCCAAATCCTCGGTAAGACTCTCGCTGACTAAGTGGATGTTAAAAGAACACCGGGATCTCGTGCCGGGCAAACAAAACAGTAAACGAATGGTTAAAGCGCCATCAAAAGTACTGACAGGTGATATTCTGAATCTAAGCAGAAATCAAATAAGGCATGTCACGGGACTAATAACCGGACATTGTCACCTTAGGGAACACCTACATAAAATGGGCGTCTTTCAAGATGAACCCATATTAGACTATGTAATGAGGAGGAGGAAACAGCCTCACATATCATACTAGAGTGCCTGGCACTCACGCACTGGAGGTATAACCTACTGGGGCCGGTAAACCCACAGGAGGACTTTCCAAAAGAAAAGCTGGTGAAAATGCTACTCAGCCTGATAAAGGTAACAAACCTTAACAAACCTCTTCACCTGAACATAACGATGTAACTGACATAATACAATAAGTCTTAAGGCTGCAGTATTGAGGCTTTTAAAAAAGTCAGGTACATCGTCTTAATCAATCAATCAATCAATTGATCCACTTTATTTCTTATTGACTGAATATTTAAGAGCATTAAGGATAATCCTGAGGAAAAGTTGTTACTTCTAAAAAAGAATTGGAGATATTGATCTCCTGACTAGTGTGGTCGTGATTCTCACAAGTGGACTCGTTTGTACTAGTACGACTACAACTATTATCATCATTACTAATTATAAAGTCAAGATTACCTCCTCCAACAGCAACAGCTTGGTTTAGTACTGAGGAGTCTGAAACATTTAGATATTGAGGCAATATGTTAGTAGGTTCAATAAATTTAAGGTTCTTTATACTATTTTTACATTTTTTAATTTCCTTAGCAATTTGTAGTGCAATATCATAATGTTTTAATTTTAGGCCTCTATTAATATTAATATTTAAAAATGACATTTTTCCTTCAGTATAAGTATCTAATCTGTCAACGAATTACTGTAGAAGTTCTAATACCACGTATGAGAATTTTTAAGGAAAATTTAATGTTATTATGCATCTTAAAATTCTCTACCCAGCTGTTTCAATACCACGTAAAATAAAAAAAATATTTACCACTGTTATTCCATTTAAAGTAAAATCTCGTATAGGAACCAAGTTTCAGCTTCTAATAATCCAGACATCACAGCCTCACGTCCATTAAATTTATTTGATGGACCTAAAGCATAGCTAGCTCAAAAGGGACAATAAAAATTACTAGTATTTTAATTAGAATACGCAATCCAAACCCTACGATAGTAGAATGTAAGGTACTATGCAACGAGAAAGTAAAAAAGTGATAGTCAGGTAATATTAATTTACGAATTAGTCGTTTTTCATGCAATGTTTTCCTTAACTATTGTCCGATGACAGAGGACAAAATTTAGGCCCGAAAAATGAGTGCGCGCCAAGAATAGAAACATTCTCTGTTAGCGTATATTGAAGATATTTTTAGTTTAGCAGTTTTCAGCGGAGTGGGTCCCGCCGCGCTTACGCGAATGTGCGATGTTAGTTTTCAGGTGGTGTGTGTTGTGACAATTAAAGTTCGCATTTTGATGTGATCTTAGTTTTCGGTCGCGAATAATGATAAACCCAAATGTACAGCTCTGGTTATTCTTATAATCACTACCGCCCGAATAGGGATAGTGCTCGCGAAACGGTGAGGCGGGCCGAGGACTTAAGGAGCAGCTACGTGCAGTCTCCATGGGTGTACCGTACACCTGGCATGCCTATAAAATCGACGAGTAGTAGCTACAAACCCTTTGATTCCTCTTCCACCCCCAGTAGCACTCCCACCCACTCGCATAGGCCCCGGTATGCCCGTTCATCGACTACGAGTAATGTCGCGCAACTACTTAGTGACTCATGCTCCAGTTTATTTCAAAAATTGACCACTAGGGTTCGTGGTCTATCAACTACAGTTGAACGACAGCTTCCAACCGATAACTTCTCAATTTCAACGCCATCAACAAATTCTTTATCAAATTCCACCTCGTCATCAAGAGGATTTGTTCCTTTATCTACCAGTAAAAGCACAACTATTGTTCCTAACTTTGGACATACCATAACTAGATTAGAAGATAAATATTCTTCAGTTTTAGATAAAATATACAAAAAAAATAAAGCTCCAGAAAAGACACCAGTCCCTCAAGTTCCACACGGACGGGCTCTTACAAAAAGTTCAACAACTGTAAACTGTTACTATCCCGAAAAATCTGTCTATAATGATGTTAGAGACCACACGGTATATAGAAGGGAAAAGACGCCTTATAAGGAAAGCAGAAAGTCCTTGCATTCGACGAGGCATTATCCTGAACCTCAGTACGTTTATTTAGATAAGGATGCAGCCTACCGTGTACGACATAAATCGAATCATTCCGAATTGCGACCTAGAAGATCTTCGAAACCCCATCATAGAAATGGGTTGAGTGAGGTAAATAATCAGGAGAATGTTTTTAAATTAAATTTAAATTCTACAGGTAGACTGTTTTAAAGAACTCCGTATCAAACTATAAATATTTCATTTATGTCTAAATTGATGGAAATAATATTCTATTTTCTTATATGTATAATTTTTGATATTTCCAATGGTCACGAAAACCTGTGAAATAAAAATGTGATATAAAACAAATGACGTACGCCATGAATAATCAAACACTATTGTGGAAGTTAATTTTACATCAAACATCCAAAATAGTCAAATTTTGGAATTGGACATAACATCTCATTTTGTTGCATATCTAAGAATATTGTAGTTGATTAATAATAATGTGAATACGCTACATATTTTATGTGTACAGTTACATTTTAAAGATTTTGAAAATGAATGAAATTATGAAAATCACGAATACTTAATAGTCCAGTAAATTAACGCCAGAAAAACCCCAATCCTGGGCATCAAGTCTGTCCAGCGAAATTTTTAATTTGCAGGTATTCATAGGTACATTTTCCTCCGAAAATCTCAGGCACGTGGAATTTGTGGAAGGGTGGGAAAATGGCTCTAGAGTTTCCGAAAATCCGTTTTCGACGATATCTGCCGAAATATGACCCTTAGAGCATTTTTGTTTAGACAAAAAATGGAGAACAGTTCATTATTTACAAAAGGTGTCTATATGATTTTTTTCGCTACACTAATATTTTTTGCAAAATACGGCGCTTCCATTTCCATCTTTAGGTCTTTGAATATCCTCCCAAAACTTGAATATCCTCCCGTTTTTGTCTGAAGACAAAAGATAAGGCAAACTAACTTTTTTTCACTTTTTGCACTTGATTAATAAATTTATTGTAAAAAAATCCAATTTGAGAAAGTTTGACGGCAGAGTTTTTTCTCGTGCACTTAATAAAATACTTGATACAGGGTGTTTCCAAATAACACTTACAATGTCTGGCTGTAGATACCTCTCGTAAAATTGGACAAAATGATATAAGGAATGAGGGGTCCAACTCGATTACTTTTCGAAATACAGGGCGTTAAAGTTAAAAAAAATAAATGTTTTTATTTAAAAACTTTAAAACGGATTAATATATTAATTTGAAATTTAGCAGGTCGTTTTTAAATGTAAAAATTAATATTTTAGTAAAAAATCATGTTTCATATCTAGATCCAGTGGCGTGCAGTTAGAAGAGTATATCCCCTTCTGCCAACCATTTTCTACGCCCATGGTATTTGAAGCTATTTTTATTTTTTTTGTATTGCTTAACAATTTTCAAGTAAAAAACGAATAACCTTTACATACCGAAAATCTTGTCGTTTTTAAGATATTTAAAGTTTTTATGAAGTCTGTAAGATCTTTTATTAATGAAATAACCAACAATATTTTTCTTGGATTTCTTTAATCATTTTTTCTTAATTTTTTATAACCACTAGACTTTTGTATAGTGTCTAGTATCTAGTGGTTATTAAAAAATAAGACAAAAATTATTAAAGAATTCCAAGAAAAATATTGTTGGCTATTTCGTTAATAAAAGATCTTACAGACTTTATAAAAACAATAAATATCTTAAAAACCACAAGATTTTCGGTATGTAAAGGTTATTTGTTTTTTACTTGAAAAATGTTAAGCAATACAAAAAAAAATAAAAATAGCTTCAAATATCATGGGCGTAGAAAATGGTTGGGAAAAGGGGATATACTTTTCTAACTGCACGCCTCTGGATCTAGATATGAAACATGATTTTTTACTGAAATATGTCTTTTTACATTTAAAAATGACCTGCTAAATTTCAAATTAATATATTAATCCGTTTTAAAGTTTTTAAATAAAAACATTTATTTTTTTTTTAACTTTAACGCCCTGTATTTCGAAAAGTAATCGAGTTGGACCCCTCATTCCTTATATCATTTTGTCCAATTTTACGAGAGGTATCTACAGCCAGATGTTTTAAGTGTCATTTGGAAACACCCTGTATATATTGGAATGGTCTAAAGAATTCTCAAGTTTTAATTTTAGTTTTTTATTTTCAAAAATTAACACATTGACATATGTTCTAAAATCAACATAAAAAAAAACATGTCCTAACAACCATTATCATTTTTTTAAAGTCCTTTTTATATAATTTTATTTAATTCTGTTAAAATACACTTTCCATAATTTTGTCCCATTTTTTACACCATAACAACATTCCCCCAAAATTTGTTTTCTTAATTTATTTTTATCTTAAAAAAAAAATAATAAAATCAAATTTAAATTTCTATTTTTCACACTAAAATCTTGTATTTTTCTTTGATTTCTTTTCGTATTCTTAAATTCTCTTCCTCTGCTATTCCCAAATTCATTATTATTTTTTATTTTAAATTTTCTTCCAATATCCAAAAATAATTTTTAATTTCATCTTCCATCTATGATGATTTCAAATTGTCTATTTTCTTCTGTATTTCCTTAATTCTCTCTTCTGCTTTATTCTCATCATGTTTTTGTTCTTCTCTTAATTTTGTTCCTGTCTCCTTCACACTTTCTTCTACTAGTGCCTTCATTTCTTCTTAATGTCTTGCTTTACTTCTTTTTCAATTTTTTCTTTGAAAATATCTTCTTTTTCTTGTATTTCTTTTATTGTTTTTCTTTCAATTTTTCTAACCTCTTCTTTATTTGTTTCTATTTTAGTTTCAATTTTTTCTATTCTTGAATTGATGTTACTTTTGTTTTCTTGTATCTCTTTCTTTAATTTTTTCTCAGTTTCTTTTAATTTTATCTCTTGTGACACCTCTATTTCATCTATTCTCCAATCTTATTTCCTTTTTCCTCTCTTCTATTTTAATTTCAGTATATAAAGTTGACTCTTCTATTTTTTTTTAAACATACGCTACTTCTTGTTTTATTTCCTCTTTCATCATTTTTCCCAATTTGTCTTCCATCTTTCCCATTTTTTCTTCCATCTTTCTTCCCAAATCTTCTGTATTTTCTGCATAAATATAAACATTTTTTCCATAGATTCTTCTAGTCTTATATTCAGTTGGCGTTCTACTTCTATAGGTATTGACTGTCTTTCGTCTTCATTACTTTCATTACCATTATATTCTTCTTCTTGCGCATCTATTATTTTATCTCCAATAATATTTATTTGCATTTCCTTATCACCTTGTCCTTCCTCTTCTGACAATGGTAGTATGTCTACCTCAACCTGTGCTTGTAAACCTATTCTTCTCCCATTTCTAAGATCCATTTTGCCATTTATATGTTAATGAGCCCCACGTTGGGCGCCAATTGAAATGGTTTAAAGAATTCTCAAGTTTTAATTTTAGTTTTAATTTTCAAAAATTAACACATTCTATTCTAAAATCAACATAAAAAAACATCTAACAACCATTATCTTTTTTTTAAAGTCCTTTTTACATAATTTTATTTAATTCTTGTAAAATACACTTTCCATAATTGATTCCATTTCTTACACCATAACAATATATTGATGAAAAGGTCAAAATGTGATCTTTTATTTAGTACAATTCCTAACCCTAAAAAATTTTAGCACGAAAAGAAAATAATCCTCAAAATAAAATGTCGATTTTTCATGGGGGTTAGAATTTTCTCAATTTTCCGGAAAACAAAACAATATGAAAAAAAAATGCCATTGACAGGTGGACAAAAGCTAAGCTTTCTAATGATGTCCGTTGAAAACCAATATGGTCTTTGATTATCTATTAATTCCCGATAGACCCGAGCATTTTTGAAAACGCCGGGAATCCAAAAAAACGCCCTAAAAAAACATGTTGTTTACGAAAATACACAAAAATAATTTATTGAATCTTTCGGAACATATTTAACATCTTGAATTATCCAAAATTAGTCTTGATAAAAAAAATATGAATAAATTTATAGGAGGGTCAAAATATCGAACAAAAACAAATTTTGGCCCGGTTTTTCAATAACTCAGAGAAATAGATAAAAGTAAAAAGTAACATGATATTATAGCTACAGTTTTCTTCTTTTATCTGAACTTTGAATCATGAAAAAATATTAATTTTTACGTGATTTATTGAAAAATTTGTAATCCACTTGGGAGTGTCATTCCTTTAGAGCGTGCTCTCTAAATGCAGGACACGAGCTAAAAATGGGGATGCATTTGGAGCCGGTTATGTCGAAAAGGGTCATATTTCGGCAGATATCGTCGAAAAACGGATTTTCGGGAACTCTAGAGCCCACTCTTCCACAATTTTCGGAAGTAAGTGTTCCTATGAATACCTGCAAATTAAAAAAAGTTTTGACGGACAGACTTGATGCCAGGTTTGGGATTTTTCTAGCGTTAATTTACTGGACTACAGATCCTGGATATGCAAGTAAACCTTTTGATTTGTATTCAACAAGAAGAAAACACACGTTATACAAACCAAAATTATTCGTTGTATTGAATATTTTCTCAAAGACTCAAACATCCCAATTTTTTATCACTTAATCACTTTGGTTACAAATTTCCATTAACTGATCAACGGTCTACAGTGTAAATGAATCACAATTATTCAGAATCAGAACGTATTATTATTTTACGTCAAAGTACGCAAGTGACAGTCAAAGGTGTCTAGATAGTGAAAAACTACAAAATCGTGTTATGATAGGGACAGCACACACAACGTGAAGACTGTCTCCGATCATCTGATTTCGTTTTTGCTCGAAGTTTTCCTTCATTTGATTATAATAACGGGATTTTTTATTTGGTTTTAAAACTAAAAGGGCATTCAACGAATCCTTTATTTTTAACATTATGTTAAAATTGCCCTATATATATTGAGATGGTTAAATAATTCTTTACATAATTTTTTTAAATAAACAAATTCCTACTTTAAATGTTATTACACAAACTACAAATTTTTTATATCATAACAACATTCCTAAAATTTCTTCACAATTTCCCCTAAAATTTATTCACGTATTATAAATACTTTTGTAATAATCAATATAATTTTATTTTATCTATTACTAGTTCCCTTTTTTGAATGTATTTTTTTTATTTTACTCTTCCATATTTTTTCTTCTTTTCCACTTATCATTGATGTTACTATTTGTAATCCTCCGCATTTATTTCTGAGTTTCTAAATCTCTCCAATACCTACTTGGTTTTCAATCCTAATAACTTCTGTAGTATTAAATTTTATCTTATCCAGCATATCACTTTGGTCAATTTGCATATCCCTCTTCATATTTTAATATTCGCTTCTCTATTCCTTTCTCACGTCTTCTATATTAGATTCTATTTTTCCCTCTAATATCTTACATTTCTCTTTGATTTCCTTTCTTGTTTTTTAATTTTCTTCGTCTGCAATATAGTGGAGTCGATCTGGCGGAAAAAAACCCGTTAAACGAAGTCGCTCTTTTCGAAATTTTTTTTTTGTAATTTCATAGATTCGAGGTCCCTCTTTCACGTGATCACTATATGAAAGCTAAGGGAGGTGTGGAGAGGGTAAATTAACATGTAAAGATATGGAAAATCGGTTTTTTGCACGAAACTCTCTGAGGTTTATTCGGATCGAAACGACTTCTATATATAAAATAAAGTGCTCGCGAAAACGCTTAAACTGAATTTTAACCCGTCCAAATTGGTTTAGCGGTTCTTGAGATATTGCGATTTGAAAGTATATAGATTTTCGCAGCGGCGAGAACACACCTAGAGCCGTATTCGCGAAAATAATCATCTCCTTAATACATCCTGTAGCAGAGTCCTCATGAAAGAGTTTGCCATTTTGATGACCCGGATTGGTCAAGAATTAAAAAAGTTACCTCGAGTCTAAAATTAATCAGTGTTTGCCCTCCCTCTCCTCCCCAAATTAAACTAGGGAGTTGAAATTTGGACACAATGCTTTGGTCATGACTATCTATCGGAGAAAAAAAAAATCAAGTCTCGAAGTGTGTGTCCAAATTTCAACTCGCTAGTTTAATTTGGTGAGGAGAGGGAGGGCAAACACTGATTAATTTTAGACTCGAGGTAACTTTTTTAATTCTTGACCAATCCGGGTGATCAAAATGGCAAACTCTTTCATGAGGACTCTGCTACAGGATGTATTAAGGAGATGATGATTTTCGCGAATACGGCTCTAGGTGTGTTCTCGCCGCTGCGAAAATCTATATACTTTCAAATCGCAATATCTCAAGAACCGCTAAACCAATTTGGACGGGTTAAAATTCAGTTTAAGCGTTTTCGCGAGCACTTTATTTTATATATGGAAGTCGTTTCGATCCGAATAAAACTCAGCGAGTTACGTGCGAAAAACCGATTTTCCATAGCTTTACATGTTCATATACCCCCTCCACACCTCCCTTAGATTTCATATAGTGATCACGTGAAAGAGGGACCTCGAATCTATTTTTCTACTTCTTTTTGTTCTTTTCCTCCTGTTGATCAATGTTGCTTTCTTCTTTTAATTCTACAACCTTTCTTTTTCCATTTTTCTTTATATTTTTAAAAATAAATAAGTAATTTTTGTGGTTAAATAAATAATTCAATGTTTTAATTTTTAGTTTTTATTTTCCAATTAACACTTTGACATCTATCAATACCCATACTATCAATTTTTTTTTTAAGTTATCTTTACATAATTTTTTAAATAAGCAAATTCTCTAAATGCCATTACACAAACTACAAATTTTTTTATATCATAACAACATTCCTAAAATTTCTTCACAATATATATAATTTGAAAATCCAGGTATAAACACTTAATATCAAACTAATTGTCATTTCAATTATTGTCAAATTATAATTAAAATCAAATATAATTTTATCCAAAATATTATTTAAGCTTGTGCCTGAAAATTGTTCCCACAGTCAACGGGCTAGTTACTAATAACGACAAAACGGAGAAATTGTAAAACAAAACAAAACTTATTGTTCATAAAGTCCATACGTGTTTAAAATAATAAAAATAATAATAATAAAAATCATTTTAATTTGTTTAAAAAGAGTAATTTTGAGATGATTTGAAATAAATTCTGTCTAGATTTTATACTTCTTTAACTGATATATTTATTACAAATAAAATATTAATAAACATAAAATTTTAAACTAAATCCTGAAAAGTATTGTTAATAAGGAACCTTGCTCGAGTAATTTATCGAGATTGTTTAAATTTACTGTTTGGTAGCAGGACCTTCGTGAAATCGTTAAACATGAGTGTAAAGAGATCTGGTATAACTTTAATATGAGGTGTCACTCGACTCTACGCTTTTCTTAAAGGCCCTTTTCTCTGTACATTACAGGGAACCAGAACATAAAAAAATTCCTGTTTTTGTTGCATACCGATATCTTTCGTTTTGAAAATAACAGTGTGAGTGACTTTATACAGGGTGTGTTTGCACCCAAATATTTCGATTTTTGTTCAAATTTTGAAAAAATGTCGAAACAGATCAATTTTACCTATAGGGGGCTCAATTCTTATCGTAGTTTCAAACTTCTTTTTTCATCCCTCTAGCGCCCAGAACCACCTCTTGAAAAATCTTAAATGTCAAGGGGTGTTAAGTGACACATCATTTTGAAGCTGCTTTCATTATCTAATGCAACCCCGTTCTTTTTTTTTATTTTGAATGAATCTTTTTTGAGAAAACTGCTTAGATTACACAGCCCCACAAAAAAAAATTGTTTGCGCCAAGGACTAGGGGGTTTTGGGGTCGCTGAATCCGAATCCGAGGTCCGCTTGACCTCATCAGGTCAGGGTCAAGGTCATTTGAAGGTCAAATTGAGGAAACCTTCTGAGAAAAATCGGAAAAAATTCATACAATGGTGTTTAAATTTAAAAACCTTGAATTGAACAGTACATTCGTTAAAATTAAATTGGTTTTTAGAACTACTACTGTTTTCTTTCACAATAATCTAAGCAGTTTCCTCAAAAAAGTGTCATTCAAAATAAAAAACGGGGTCGCATTAGATAATGAAAGCAGCTTCAAAATGAAGTGTCACTTAACACCCCTTGCCATTTAAGATTTTTCAAGGGGTGGTTCTGGGCCCTAGAGGGATGAAAAAAGAAGTTTGAAACTACGATAAAAAATGAGCTCCCTCTAGGTTAAAATTGACCTGTTTCGGTATTTTTTCAAAATTTGAACCAAACTCGAAATATTTGGGAGCAAATTTCAGTTGGGACACCCTGTAAACGCATTGTATATTTAATTTTGTGTGTTTTCGAAGAAGTTCTTTAGTAGCTTCTTGTTTGTGTGGTAAGATCCATTTGCTGAAGTTATTTTTATTCAATATCGATTCTCTTAACTTCACTAATCATTATTTTCGTCTTGCTTCATTGCTTTCAGTTTTCCTCAAACAAAATTTTTTTTACACTATTTTTTCCGTTATCTCTATTTTCTTTGCTACGCGTAGGCATTTATTTAGTCCCTATTTTCTTCAACTATATACAATATAAATGATCAGTTAACTAATTTCGATATGATTTTAAATTCTTATTGCACTGCAACTGCATACAGGTGTCATGTAGGCCCATTAGCCATATATAGAGAATTATAGATATTTGAAATTTGAAAATTCGGTTAAGTGGCTTTGTCAATATGCTCTATTCAATGAAAATATTTTTAATTTCCGGTTATACTGGAAGTAGACATCAACATTGTTATTTAAAATGAAATGTACCATTTTTCCTTTTATTTTTGGATTCAGCATCAAATTTTAAACAAAAAATTATAAATATACCACAGGTCTAAGTTTAACAGTTTCCTAGATATTGGAGATTTTTATAAAAAATTTTGAAAAACACGCATTTACGTTAATTCCGTATCTGGCTTAGTTAGTTTCAAATTTTATACAAAGGATGTGAAAATATCCTTCTAGCATACACTGAAACGTCAAATGCGATATTTTATAAAGGGTGTTTAGAATGGAGGGTCCAATGTCCATATTTTTAATTCTCAAAAAGTCGATAATTTCAAATGAAACACCCTGTATTTTATTATCACGCCTGAATCATTTTTTTTATTCTCTTTCTATCTGTATTAGCATTCCCTATACCTAAACTTACGTATCTCTGAGATTGCTAGATTTATTATAATTTGTAGATATTTTATATAAAATGATGGGTAATATACAGTGCCGGTCCTAGACATTTTTCTAGTGGATGCAGACAATTCACTCGCGCCCCTCATACCAGTGGCGTAGCTTGAGGGCGCGTAATCAAGGAAAATTTTTAAAATTTGAGTAGCCTCAAACGCTGTTTTGGACTACTTTTTATTATATTCCATTCAGAAAAAAAAATGTTTGAAACTGTGGCGCCCCCTCTGGCCGCGGCGCCCGCCTGCGGGCGCATCCTTCGCGTATGCCTTAAACCGGCCCTGGTAATATGCCATGAAAATTGAAAATGACAGTTGTAATAAACAAACGACTGGACAACTAGATTATTTTATTTTCTAACTTCGTTCAATTTGTAAGTGAAAATGGCTCTTCTGGGTTACAGTAATGAAGATTTATTAAATCTGGTAATGATTTATGGTGAATGCAATCTCATAATTAGTCTTAAGTGCCAATTATTCGCAGAGAGATACCCAGAAAAACGTAAACCGAATATTACAGACAATCTTTTATTGCACGGATCGCTAAACCTAAAGTTAAAAAGAACAAACCAAAAATTGATTAGCCCAGTTGCCAGAGAAGGAAATTGACCAAAAGCTCGCTTGCACAAAACGTGATCTCGATGAAACTTGGCATTTAAGTACTTGAAAGGGTGTAGAAAACAATAAAAAAATCTTTGCTGCTCTAAAGTATATGTTAACTTCACAATTTCGAAAATAAATTATACAAGGATTTTTTTTTGTTATGCCTCTAGTAATAGATATCTTCAGTTTTATAAAAATCATTGAGAATTTTAGAAATGACTTCCTGCGAAAGCTTAGAGTCTCTTCTTTAAAACGCTTTCTTTTTTTTTCTTTGTGCATATTAGGCAAAGATATATTAGTTTTTCCAAACGCCTCGCCTGAATATTTGTATTCAACGGCTCGGGGCGCGTAGAATTTTCGAATTTTCGTTCTTATTTTTAATAATTTTTTATAGTAATACAAATTCTTTTTAAAATAACTTATAATATTATTTTTTAGTAAAATTTTCCGCTCTTTCACGTGGTGCTTTTAGTTTTTCGAAATTTTTATTTTTTTTCCGAGATATAATGGAAAAACCAAATTTTCGATTTTATTTAAAAATTGTGAAGTTAGCATACACTTTAGAGCAGCAAAGATTTTTTTTATTGTTTTCTACACTAACGACAGTGGAATTTTTTGTAACCAAAAAAATACCAAAAAAGGACCAAAACTACCTAAGGTTGTGAAATAAATCACACTTGTTCCCAAGAACAATTATGTCCTACACTGCACCAGCGTCTGGACTTCAACAACTACTCCTTGGGCTATATGCCCCCCAGGTATTGAATTACGAAAGTCCAGACGTGGTTTGGCGCCCGACCAAGTCGGGGCTTTAAACCAAAAACTTTGATTTTATTATTAAAGGAGCTTGCCATTCTTAGACCGGTTTCGGAATTATTGTTCCTCTTCAGTAAGAAGCAGGCTAGCTCGAATTTCTATCTCTAAAATTCTATAGTTTTGCAAGCTTTGATTTTATTATAAGAGTGAAGAGATGGCGTTGCACTCACCTCCTCTTTCTCGACTTAACCGTTTGTACTAAGAGTTGGTGGGTTCAAAGCTATCTTCAGAAGTTGAACCCAATTTTCTCTATATATGGCTAATGGGCCATCTATGTGACACACCCTGTATAGAAAAACTAATTTTGAAAGATTGGTTTTACTTTCTACATATTCTTCCCTTTGGTCAACATAATTACGCTCTCAGTATTTACTGAACGAAAAACTGAAAGTTAATAGACTTGAGAAAATAAAATATCTTTAAAAAATAGACGGGTTAAAAAAATATAAACATTAAAATTCCTAGGTGAACGACAGAAAACCGACATCGCACCTGAAACTATGCCCCGTGGAAATAAAGTACCACGAAACGCCTTCAAGAGCACCTGCACCAGTACACACCAATTTAGAGAAAACCCTCAGCCCCTCTAATTCGTTTTTGGTAATCGGTGATAAAGAATTGACAGCTACACCTAGTTTACCAGATGAAGAATCAAAGAGAGAAGCAAAAAGAATAGAAATTCAAAATTTAATAGCCAAATATTCCGCTCTAGATGAGGCATATAAGGTTCACAACGATAGCGCTTATAGTTCTTCGAATAGTACTGCTAGTACCAGTACTAAGCCTAGTGTTCTTGCAAGTGTGACTCAGAAATACTATCCTAGTTTGGTGACACCTGTAAGTTGATTGTTTATTTTTTTTTGAGTGAGTTTTTTTAACTTTATTCATTTCGTACTAACAGAAATATTAAAAATCTACATTCTTAACTCTAAGAGCTGGTTTTTAAAACAATTTTAAGATTGATAGCGGAGTGAAATTAGACGAAAATATTCTGAAAATGGATGTAAGAGCTAAGTCAATTTTTTTAATTTTTTCGATTTTATACATAACGATAAGATTGTAAAAAATTTGTCAATAAATTCAAATCAAATCAAATACATTTATTGGTGTTAAAACATACAAAGTACGTATACACAAGTCAAAAGGCAAAAGTACAATATTTAAAAAAAAAAATTTTAAAAATTACGACAACATAAAACATTAAAAATTAAAAATTATTATAACAGCCACACATATGGAACGCCGTTTTACTTTTTATTCATAAATGTTTTTGTTTTCCATTTTAAACATAAAACCATTTTATTCAACTCAGTTTTATGTTTATCCATTTATTTCAGCATTATTAAACTGTTTCTTCAAAAAACTTTGACTATTTAAAATGTTTGATGAATAAAATTGCATCTTGATAAAATTACGTAAGTCCAATATATTTTATAGCTTTTAATTTTTATGATGTAATTAAAATTATCAACAGTCATTTTAATTCATGTAACATTTTAATTCAATCAACAAAAAAATAACAAACATTTTAAATAAGTTCTAAATAATGTTTTAAATGATTTCCTACAATTTTAGTACCTACATTAAAATTATAGGTATTTATTTGTTTGTTGAATAAAAATGTTTGTTGATCATTTTAATTGGGCGTTGTAGTCAGCGGGTGCTACTAGAACTACCGAATGAATTTGGCAACGTAGGGGATGAACTCTGTTTAACGTCAAATGTTTGTGGAAAGTGTCAGGCGTCAGTCAAATTTGTTTTGGTTTTATTTTTATTACGTGTTATACTACCACTATTTTTTAAGTTTCTCGTAATCTCATATTTTGTGCCGTTCTTTGTCCTATTTACCACAGAACAAGTACGATATCTACGGGTTACTTGTTTCAAATCCAACGTTGCCAAATTACTTATTTCGTGGTGCTCGATGACTCCAGCAACCAACATTACAATCCCGAATAAAAATTATCAACAGTCATTTTAAAACGAGGGTCATTTTTATTCAACAAACATTTTAATTCAAGGGACAAATAAATGAGAATATTTTTAATGTAGATATTAAAATTTTAAACAATCATCTAAATACCGTATTAAAAATGTTTGTTTTTCTTTTGTTGGTTGAATTAAAATGTTACATGAAATAAAATGACTGTTGAGGTTCAGAACCTACATTTAAATATTAGATGTAAAAGGTAACTAATGAAAATATTTAGTCAGATTATTTTTTTCATCTGTCAAAACAGTCAGATTTTGTGGTTTCAGCCAATAACAACTCAGGATCCTAACCAATCATTGTGTTTTATACTGATAAAACCGCTTCGTCGTTTTTGTTTTTTGATTAAACTGTGTTTACCTATTTGAGATGTCAAATGTAAACATTTATCAATTATTATTATACTAAAATGTATTGCAAATCTATGTTAATAACCAAATTTCAAAATGTATTTGTAAACTAACCTGTTTTTATTAGTTTATTTCAAAAACGCCTTTAACATTTTTACATACCTCACTTTAACACTAAACTTAAAATTAATTAAATTAAGAAAGACATCATTTCATTCTTCTTCTTCGCTTTTATTTAAGGCGCCGTTTCGCGGGGTAGCCAGTCAAAAAATCGCCTTGGTGGCCCTGTATGTAAAACTATAACAGCTCAGGTTTCAATTTAAATTGGTAAAGAAAATTTTCAATATTTGTATGTAAAGTGTCTTTTGCATAAATGACTATGTTCTCTGTTTTTAATACAAAATGATTCAAAAAATAATCCTTTCAAATACGACTCGTCCTCTGAAATTTTATAGATTAAATTTTTGACCTTCATACTCAAACGCCTTTATTTTAGGCAAAACCACTCAAACAAACTGATTTAAGATAAAATCACTCGTCCTGCGGACTCGTGATTTTATCAATCAGTTTGTTTTCGTGGTTTTTCCAAATAAAGCTGTTTTCGTGAAAACCAAAAATTTAATCGATAAAATTTGGAGGACTCGTGGTATTACCTTTGATTAATTTTAGGAAGTTGCATTTTTATTCAGTAAACAATTTAAACATTCTAAATTATTTCAAGTTATATTTTAAATAGGTCAATAGGATAAATTATAAAATGTTTAAAAATAGAAACGTAAATAATGTAGTTTTAAAATATTTAGGTACTTTTTGAATTGTTTTCTTTATTTACTTTTTAAATAACTAGCAGTTGTATGTAACTAATTTACCTGTTTCTATAATATTTTAAGTACTATTAATCTGCTTCTTCAAAAAATTTTAACTATTTAAAATGTTTGATGAATAAAATTGTATCTTGATAAAAATTGCGTAAGTCAAATATATTTGATAGATATATTTAAACCCTTTAATTTTTAGGATGCAATTAAAATTATCAACAGTCATTTTAATTCATGTAACATTTTAATTCAACCAACATAAAAATAACATTTTAAATAAAGAATTAAAACGATTGTTGGTCATTTTTATTCCTCAATGCTTTGGTTTATGTAACTATATGTTTCCAAAAAAATATCAACAAACATTTAAATAAATTATTTAAAATGTTTGTTATTTTTTGAAGAAACAGTTTAATAGTGCTGAAATAAATGGATAAACATAAAACTGAGTTGAATAAAATGGATTTATGTTTAAAATTGAAAAAAAAAACATTTATGAATAAAAAGTAAAACGGCGTTCCATACACACACTACAAAGTATTTTCTTCCATAAATTCGGTGACACTGTAGAAAGCCTTGTCTACTAAATATTTTTTTAATACCTTTTTAAATTTAATTAGGGGGAGATCGGTGATTTCTGTAGGTAACTAACTTATTATAAAAAAGAGGCCCATAATAATTTGTTCAATTTTTGCTACTTGAGAGTCTCATATATTTTATTCTGATTTTGTGTCCACCTCTTTGTTGTCTTGATGTGTTACATTATGACATTCATAATTAGAAAAATTCGATTTAACATATACAGCACATAAAAATATCTAGAAAGGGCAGTGTGAACAAACTCAGTTCAATAAATTTAGATTTAACGTTATCTCTATAGCCTAGATTGGTCATAATTCTCACCACCTTTCTTTGCAGACCAAATATTCTGGTAACGTATGGTGAATGACCCCACCCTAGCAAAGCATACGAGCATTGCGACATGAATAGAGAATGATATGCTGTGATGATGCCGTTTAGGGCATAATATTTATTAAGCACCTAATTGCAAATATGTTTTTGCTTAGTTTGCTTGCCAATTTATCAACGTGTACTTCCCATGAGAGAGTTGTGTCTAAGTAGACCCCTAAAAATGTTACATCTATGTCATTGTCAAAAAGAACTGATCTGTGAGTGAAAATAATCTGCTTTGTTTTTTTTTCATTTAGGCATAAGTTATTGTGATTAAACCATGTTTTAGACTCATCCATGTGCTGATTCAGCAGCTCTAAATTTTTTTCTTCAAAAATTATTGTGCTATCATCTGCATATAATATTGTATCTAGTTTAAGATCTGGTAATTCAATGTGTAAGTCATTTATGTAGATAAGAAACAAAAGAGGACCTATGATCGATCCTTGAGGTTACGTTCTTTATCTCCGAATTTTTTCATTTACAGATGTAAATTGTTTTCTATTTGTCAGGTAAGATTTTAACAATTCAGCACTTTTTTCCTCAAAGTTATAATATTTCAACTTCTCAACCAGCACACTGTGTGATACACAATCAAATGCCTTCTGCAAATCGCAGAAGGCAGCTGCTAAAACATGATTATTTTCAATGCTGTCTACTATTTTGTTAATTAAATATAAAATGGCATCAGTTGTGGATTTACCAATAAATTTGGGCTGGAGCTTCGCGAGATATGTGCAGAAAACGGCATTTTTGGTATTTTTTTTAATATCTCCGGCTCTAAGAGTTGTGGAAAAATAAACAAAAATTAAAATGACCGTGATTAAGTACAGTATCGATCCGTTTATTAGGGTTTTTTTAAAAATGCATCCTAACCTCAAAAAACGAATTCGCGCACATTATATTTTTTTACTGAATTGGCAATAAATAACCAAAGAATCCTCGAATTTTCTTAAAAATTGGAAAGAATATGTATTTTTATGTCGGGAAGACATGGTAAAAATTAAAAAAAAATGTATTTGTCCAGCCAAAATCGGCATTTTTCGAAAAATAATTGAATTGGCCGCCATTTTTGGAAAAATAATAGTACCGGGAACATATTTTTAAATCTTTTACAAGCTACATCGTTTAAGGATTGATCGCGCGTGCGTGATTTAAGTCAAGTGGTAGGGAAAATTTTTGGGAAGGAGGAAGGCTTCAGAGCTTAGATGAAGAATAATTTTGCACTTAGAATTAATTCTTTTCCTGCGATTCAATTTGAATAGTAGAACCGAAAGTCTAATTAGCCGTTTTCCGCTGTTTGAAAGATAATTCCGAGGTATAAAATTCTAGTATTGTTTTCCGTAATTTTCCATTTGATTTTGCCGTGTTAATAGGATAGATTAGAATCGCGTTAGTTTTGATCCGAAATCACATTCGCTTATTTTAAAAGATAGGACGCCGTCACGTTCTCCATTTACGTTTTTTTATGGTTTCGACTTTTTTATCATTTTGCTTTTCGTCCCATTGATTTGCCGGTTATTAATTTGGGAATAATTCAGTTATTAGTAAAAGAATTCATTTAATTTTTACAAAGAGTTATTTAGATTTTAAAAATCAAAATACCGAATTGCGCGAATTTTTATTTTAGTTTCCGTCTCTATTTACTGAATAATTGGTTGAACTAGTTTGTTCATTTTTTCGGTTCTATAATTTAGTTTACTTATAATTAAATTTTCACTCTCGGTAGCGTACCTATTTTAATATCTTGGAGAGTTATTTAATTTTAAATGCCATTATTTTTTCTGAATTAATAGTTTGGGAGAAGTTATTTATTTTGGGATCCGTAATTCCGTATTTATTCATTTTTAAGGGGAACCGTTTAAGTTTTAAATATTAAATTTACTTTAAAAACTTTATTTTGAAAGTAGTTACCGAAGAATCTGAACTGAACGGCAGACTGTAGTAGAAAACCAGTTTTTTTTAACAATAGTTCGAGAATTGAATTATTTAATTGAAAGTTTAAGGTACACTTTTGCTTTCAGTTATTTATTTTATATTTTAGAACTACTAATCCCTTTAAATTCCGAAACTTTGGGACTGATTTTGCACTAAAGTGGCACCTACTGGCCGAGTAGGCAACTTCTATCCCTGACTCACGCTACCTGACATTGGGTTTAACCATTGTATATAGATTATATAGTAGTATCGAGCTCTAGTTAAAAGTGTCTGATGCAGTCTCGAGCGGCATCTATTGACGTTCTATATGAAGTTATCAATTTTTAATGCTGTACAGATACTCCCTCTATATCTTCTTTCACATGGCCTTTATCAAGTAGTTCCTTCAGCTATTAAAGTTGCTGTCTGTAATATTGCAGTTACGTATTTAATAATAAACATCTGTTGAGCAGATATTACATTTTCGAAATTCAGTCAGGATTTTCTACAAAACTGTGTGATTAGTCATCTTTATTTACTAATAAGGATAAAATTTATTATATGATGTGCTATATCAATTCTGTTTAGAATTTTGAGCATCATATTGAAATATGGAAGAATATACATTTTTATTTTAAAAATAGTGATTATTTATATAAATTAGAAATTATTTTTTTTTAATAAAGATAAAAATACACTTTATAATGTACATGGGCGGATCCAGACGATTTTCAAGAGGGGGTCCCCAGAAATTTTATTAAATATAAAGTACTTGAAAACTTCTTTTTGGGCTATTTTAAACGAAGAAATTTACATTTTCTCCCAATGTAACATGAAAACCATTTTATTCCAATACGATACATTTGTATATTTATTTTAATTAATAAACATCTTTATACAATTTTATAATAGCCCAGTTGCCAGAGCCACATTTACTCAAAAATCTCACATAAAATGTGATATAGCTGAAACTAGGCTCTTAGTACTTTATTGGGTGTACAAAACGTTAAAAAAAAATCTTTGCTGCTCTAAAGTGTATGCTTAAGTTTAAAATTTCGAAAACAAAATCGAAAATTTGGTTTTTGCGTTATCTAATATCTCGAAAAATAAAAAAAATCGAGAAACCAACAGCACCACGTGTGAAACAGCGGAAAATTTTACTCAAATTTGTTTTATTGTGTGTTATTTATAACTATAAAAAATTATTAACTATAAGAAAAAGCGTATTCTAAAAATACAAAAATACAAAAAAAAACAAAAGTACCTTTGCCTAAAATGTAAAAAAAGAATTTTATTCTCAGGAAGCTATTAGTTTTTAACTTTTTTTTTGCTCATAGATAATTTGACCGGAAGTTATAATTTCTAAATTTCTCACTTCGCAACTCTTAAAAGTGTGCTTTTAAAATTTTACTAGTATAATATGAAATGTGCAGTTTCGAAAACTTGAAAAAAAATGAGCACTGATAAATAAGTTAAAAAATTGATAATTTTGTTAGTGAACTTTTTCGATTGAAAATTAGGGTTTTTTAATTTAAATTCGTATAAAATCGAAAAATAAATATTTTGTAATGAAAAAATTACAGCTTATTTAAAACACGAAGAAGAATGAACAAAGCTTCATAAAAAAAAATTATTTTTGCGGGAGATAAAAATTAAAAACTAAAAAAGCGGTTTTTAACGATTTTGTCAATAATTTTGAAGTTGAAAAATGATTAATACAAAAGTTTTACATTTTTTAATTATCCACAAATGTTACATTAAACTTTTTTCGATAGGATGCATGTTTCAGCCACAAATCGTAAAAACCAATATCCAACCCTCAAGTTGTATATTTAGCTACCCCCATCCCTTTCCAGAACTTTTAATTTGTCCAATTTATTTTTTTTAATTTACTTATAATTTTCCTTACATTTTCCGACCATCCACATACTGCTAAGAATTTTTTTATGAATTCGGGTAGGTACTTAAAATCGGTTTGGTCTACAAACATCATTCAAAACCAACGATAAGTTTTTATTATTGGCAGGGCATCAGATTCTGGTGACCTTCAATTAACAACGCAAATCTATTCAAAACTATTTATTAACCCTATAAACAGGAAAATTCCACTGAAACTCAGGTTGTCTTGGTGTGTCTAGAGTTTTTGATGACAGCGTTGCCAAACTTTGGTGGATTACTCACAACTTTAAAATATCAATAGCAAGACAGTTTTTTTTAATATGATAAACTAATATCTGTCTAACCAGCATCAGATAAAAAAGATTAAAGTTGTTTAGTATCAAACAACAACATATAATAATTTATTAATTTTACCAGAAAATAAAATACTAATAAATAAAAAATAAATTATTTTATACTTTTAAAATTAACTAAAACAATCATATAATATCCATATTATAAACAAGAAACCAAACTATTGCAAAAAATATACTTTAAGAAAACAATATTTCGATTTAACATTGACTCTCTAGTCTTATTGCTTTTTATTCCAAATTTTAATTTTAAAAGTTAAACGGGTTTAATAAATTATCAGATTAGAATGTTTCATAATTACCATTATCGATAGTATAGACCTTTTGATTACAATTCACAATTGCCCTTTACTCACAAAATTACTTACAGACTAGTAAAATACTCACAAATTGGCAACCCTGGTTTCTCGGGAGATAATTAAATATTTTGGGCTTTCAATTTCATACGTCTTCCAATTCCCTTTCGGTGTAACTAAACAACACATTAACAAAAGACAAGCAGAAATGAAAAAGAAGATTTCAAATTATAATTTCACTCAAGCAACGACATGACCTAAAGACATGACTTGTGTCCACTTGGAGTGCTGCCATCTCCAGTGCGTTCACATAATCCTACTGATAAAAGTCCGTAAGGCGATACTACTATATAATCTATATACAATGGTTTAACTGTGTGATGTGTTGGCACAATGTTGGCTATGCTGAAAGTCTAGGAATCGTCCGCGTCCCGAATACAATTTAAAATCGCAGTTTTAATATATCAAATTTACCCGCCAGTCTGTAGTTCAGTTCTTTTCGTTTAATTTACAATTTAATAAAAAGTAGTAACCAGATTTAGTTTACCGATTAAATTTTAAAAATTGATAAATTTAAATCACTCTTCTGTTTAAATTTGTTTAAGTTCGCGATTAATAAATTCAGTAAACTCTTCCAGTCAATTCCGTAGTTGGTAGGGTTAGGTAACTCTCCCGATTAGAGTAATATAATTTATTTAAATTCTTTAGACCGTTCTATTACATTTCTTAGCTTAAGAAATTTAAATAACTCTTCCGATTTGTCTCGCCGGTTGACAAAATTAAATAGCTGTGTCGTTTAATTTCGCAAACTGATAAATTTAGCATTTTTCCGTTTTTTTTATTTAATCGATTAATAATAAATAATTTTATACTTTTATAAATAGAAATAAAGTCTGATTGAGTCACTCCGTCATTACCGTCAACTAACAGAGCCGAACCGAACGTTTCTTTTAACGTAATATCTTTTTGTTCAGGGTTAAAAGGGTGGGCTTTGAAATAAACCGTTTTTGTGTTGTAAACATAGCTAAACACAATATAAGTGTCACGTTAATTTCCTGGTTTACCTTCACAAACCTTACCTCTTTTCAGGGCTATTAAAAGTAAATAATAAATTAAAAATAATTGAGTCTGAAATCAACAAGACCCCTGGAGAATACCGTATCTCCATCTGAAGTTACCTGTGCCCCTAAGATGCCGTTTCTAAGGGTCGTGGAGCATATCACATAAAAAAACTGGCGCTCGAGCAATCTCCGTATTAAAGCGTCACTTGTAAGGCATATTTTTCTTTGTGGCAAGAAAAAGCCTTACAAGCTCCAGCCCAAATTTATTGACAAATTTTTTACAAGCTTCTCTTTATGTATAAATTCGAAAAAATTAAAAAAATTTGACTTAGCTCTTACATCCATATAAAATTCTAATTTCACTCCGCTATGAGTTAATTATAGTATGAAACGTGGGGGTCCTTTAATAAAAAACAAAACATAAATAATATTAAAAATAGACTATGACAAGGTTAGTTAATTATCAACAAAAGTTATTAAAAAAAAGAAACATATTTTTATCAGGCATCGTATAAAGAAACATTGAATCTTAATAAAAATAAAATACATCAATTTTTATAAAAGTGTTGCCCTGAAAAGTATAAGTAGAAACACTGATTTTATAAAAACAAATAAATATGGTTATAAATAGACGGTGCCTACAGATGCAAAAGAAGCGTCATGTAGGTAACTTATAAATAAGACCGAGTTCTAAATATAATCCATTAAAACTTTTTTTTAAGAAATTTTACATTAGTTTCGCTACACCTCATATGTGTACTTCGGGCTATTAATAATATTTGGGTTTGTTTTAAATACGTGCGATTTAACTTTGATCAACTTAGATAAAGCAATATAGGGATTTTGAAAAATAAAAATAACAAAAACAAGGAAGTTTGAATAAATCAAAATTATTTTTTTATCCAGGGTCAGGGCTTTGGATATTAGGGTGGGCCGAAAAAACCTTTTTTTTTTATTTCGAAGTTGTAATAGCGCGGAAAACTTGCGAATCATATAGACTAAAAAAAGAAAAAAAACTCGGCTGAAATCTTCCGTTTGCGCATAGGCCCTAAAGTTTGACAAAATATGAAATAACTTCATTTTTGCGATTATTTTTTTTTAATTTTTAAATTAGATGTTTTCGTAATGTAATAGTTTGTAACGTCTTCTAGAGGCTAAAAACATTGTGTTTTAATTTGTTTTAAATCAGTTCATATCTTCCGATCGCGCGTAAGCCTCAAAATTTGCCAAAATATTGAAAATTTCACATTTTTGGTATCACAGGCTCACAAAAAAAAGTGGAATGAACTTTACATGTGAGTATACTACCCCTATGGAGTTTGAGCCGCTGAATCCGAATCTGGTCTCAGAATTTCCCCTGGACCCCCCATTTTTCCCCTAGCCTAGTGGAAATGGGTGAAATATTAGAAATTTCAGTATCTGTGAAAGCAATTTCGAGCTACGCAAAACGATAATGTTTTCATGTATCTCGAGTAGCTTACTTCTAATCTCACTGTAGAATTTCCCTAGAGTACCTCAGAATTCCACTAGCCTAGGGGAAAAAGTGATAAGCTGAGCAAAACTTGTGATTTCTGGAAGGTGCTATTTTTGCGCAAGAAAGTTTATATATTTTCGTATTCTGAGTTCCTGAATTCATATCTGACGTACAAAATGTTCCACAGTACTTCAGAAAATTGTGTAAGGAAGTTATCGAAAATTTCTTAGGTAATTTTAAAAGCGACGACTATAAGAAAACATGTTGCGAATATTTCAAGAACAAGGTTGCCTCATGAGCATAAAATTACACTTCGTTCATTCCCATCTCGAACACTTCCCTGAAATTCTCGGTGATTACAGTGAGGAACAAGGAGAACGTTCCACCAAGATATCAAATAAATGGAGCGACATTATCAGGGACGATGGGATTAACACATGATGGCAGATTTTTGCTGGTTGTTGAAGAGGGATGTTGCAGGTGAAAGCAAAAAAGTTAGAGGACGTTTGACGATAAAAGAACAAGGAAAAGACGAGCAAACTAATAATATATAAATAATGGAATTTTCCGTAGGATAGGGCAATTGTGAGAAGCTGGATGAAAATTCTGATAACAGAAATGAACACGCCAACTCAGAAGACGGAAAGATATCAGCTTTTCCGTACGAAAAGGGCCTGCATAATTTTTGCACAATTTTCTACGTTTTTCCCTAGGCTAGGGAAATTCAGCATTACTGTGGAACATTTTGTACGTCAGACATGAATTCAGAAACTCAAAATACTCACTCAAAAATAGAACCTTCCAGAAATCACAAGTTTTGCTCAGCTTAACACTATTTCCCCTAGGCTAGTGGAATTCTGAGGTACTCTAGGGAAATTCTACAGTGAGATTAGAACTAAGCGACTCGAGATACGTGAAAACATTATCGTTTTGCGTAGATCGAAATTGCTTTCACAGATACTAAGATTTCCCCTAGGATAGGTTAAAACTGTGGTGTCCAGGGGAAATTCTGAGACCAGATTCGGATTCAGTGGCTCAAAATCCATAGGGGCAGTGTACTCACATGTAAAGTTAATTCCACTTTTTCTTTGTGGGCCTGTTACAACAAAAAATGCGTAAAAATGTGAAAATATCAATATTTTGGCAAATTTTGGGTATTATGCGCGATCGGAAGATATCAACTGATTTAAAACAAATTAAAATACAATGTTTTTAGGTTCTATTTGAAGATGTCAACCGATTTTGATTTTTTTTTCTTTTTTTTAGTCTATATGATTCGCAAGTTTTCGCGCTATTACAACTTCGAAATAAAAAAAAAGGTTTTTTCGGCACACCCTATTGCATATGCCGTGTATTATTTACATGAACCCATTCACGCTATTATTGTCACTACTCTAGCCAGGACCGGATCAAAAGGTATGGAGGCACTGGGGCAACAAAAGAGTGGAGGCCCCTAATTATTTTTCGAACAAGCAATCTTTTTCTTTCAAGTGTTTGAATAATTTATTACGGAACAAATTAACAGAATATAACAATATACAAAATACATGAAATAAATCTAATTAAATCACAGCAAACGAATGGAACCGTGCAACTTGCGAGTTTTTTTTCGAAGAAAAATCATTGATGATTTCGGTGAAATCCAGCTCCCGGAGTATATCACTTTCAATGCTAAGAAGCGATAACCTTAATAACTACAATTTTGATTTTGGAAAATGAGCGCTCTCCAGTGCAATTCAACACCATTAAAACCAAGTACATTCTCAGTGTAATTTCAATGTTTGCAAATGTAGCTCTGAAATTTTGATTTTCAAGAATTTGATAATAGAACAGCTCATTAGATTGGTCTTTTTTATGGTATTTTTGTAGAAATCTATCAACGATAATAATACTTTATTCATCCTTTTTTATCATAATACATGATATAGGACAGGTCAAAACAGATTTTACATTAAACAGAATACACCTTAAAATATTACTTACATACAGGGTGACCCGGGGGTGTGTGCATGCTCCATAACTTTTTTTTACCCAAGCTATCGATTTGAATTTTTTTTAAACGATAGGACCGACAATGAGGTACATTCTAAAAATATATCTATTTATGTACAGGATGTCCCAAATAAGATCCACAACTAAGTTCTGTTTTTTTAAATGGCAACCCCCCATTTTTGTTACATATTTAGATTCGCCATTAAATTGTCGATATAACGCATCCAGGTTTCTTCGACTTATTTGCAATAGTTTTTGACGTATGTCAATTTATGTGTCAAAATAACGTTGTGCAGAGATCCACAAAAAAATTTAGAACTTCAGAACTGTTCAAGATAACTTAAATCAACTTTTTCCAGTCGATTCCTTAAGCTTTAGCGCATCTTTCGAGATGTAGATGAAGTCGGAGTCGATGTTCTGTCGCCTACTACGATTTTTTGAAAATAACAAATTACAAATAGCAATAACTCGACTTTTTCAAATGCATCACCCTATATTTTATTAAATCGTTGCATGTCATTTTTTAAGAGCTTTTTGCTGATATAGGGTTTGTGGGGTTTATTTTTGTAAAACTTACGAGATTTATGCCAAATAAGAAATGTTTGACGATTAATTCGAGAAAAAAAGGAATCGAGTAGGCCGCTGTCGTAAAATTTGACAGATTCATACAATTTTGAAATGAAAATGTTTCAACAAAATGAAATTGTAATAGAAACAGAAATACATTACAAAGTAAATAGTCTTAGTAATACAATTTGCAAGAACGTGAAAGAATGAGTAATAGGAAACATTATAAACATTTTTGATTTATAACAAATGCTCGTAGGTCACCGACAACATCATGTTATACATAAAAATCATTACTTCAGTTCTTCTAAATAGTATTACTAAAATTGTTTATTTACAAAATGAAATTGCAATATAAACAGAAATACATAACAAAGTAAACAATTTTAGTAATACTATTTACAAGAACATGAAATAATGATTTTTGTGAGGAACATGATGACCTAATTACGAGCATAAATCAAAAATGTTTATAATGTTTCCTATTACTGATTCTTTCATGTTCTTGCAAATTGTATTACTGAAACTATTTACTTTGTAATGTATTTCTGTTTCTATTACAATCAAGGGCGCCGTTACGGAGCCCCCCCCCCCTGGATTTTAGATTTATTAGTCGAAACGCGATAAACTTAAAGAATCCAGCAGTTTTTAAAGGAGAATTGGGTTTCAATCAATCTCGCTCAAACATGTTGAAAATATCAATCATATCGTTCTTTCTCATTAAATGTCTCCATGGGCGCGATAAAAAATAATGAAAGGATTTTGAGATACCGACCGCCGAAGGTGGATATTTTTTAAACGTCGAAAATCTTATTTGGCCTATATTCTGTGAGTCGGAAAAATATACAAATATTTTAAGCACCATCTCTCCCCCCCGTTTTCGGGGATGCTGAACGTGATGGCGGTGGTTAAAATTCTTTTGGACCCAACCCCCCAAACGGCCAAAAATAAGCCCTAAAATGGGGGGAATCGCATATTCCATTGGTAAAATTTTCCCCACCCCCCGTTTTCGAGGATGCTGAACACGATGGCGTTATCCAAAATTATTTTTGACTTGACTCCACCCCTCAAACGGCCAAAAAACACCCCCACCACAGGCAAAATTTATTTTTCCCCTCGTTTTCGAGGATGCTGAACGCGATGGCGGTATCCAAAATTAGTTTAGACTTAACTCCACCCTTCAAACGGACAAAAACCACCCCTAGCGGCAAAATATATCTTCCCCCCGTTTTCGAGGATGCTGAACACGACGGAGGTACTTAAAATTATTTTCGACTTAGTCGAGAGTTAATAAACAAGAAAAACCGCATCATCTGCCGTTTTTGAGGATGTTGAGCACAATGGTGATGTTACATCTGTACACCGACTTGGCCACATCCCCCAAACGGCCAACAACAACCCTCTACAGGGTGATTTTTCGCCGTTTGAGGGGTCGGGTCAAGCCGAAAATAATTTTGGATACCGCCATCGCGTTCAGCATCCTCGAAAACGAGGAGGAAGATATATTTTGCCGAAGACGCGGAATCCGCGATTCCCCCATTTTGGGGGTGGTTTTTGAGCGTTTGAGGGGTGGAGCCAAGTCAAAATTAATTTTGGATAACGCCATCCTTGAAAACGGGGGGTAGGGTGTCTTTTACCGATGGAATACGCGATTTTTGAGCGAGATTGAGTGAAACCCAATTCCCCTTTAAAAACTGCGGGGTCCTCTGCTGGAGTATCAAATAACAGTTCGATAGATTTCGCGGTCGCTCGTCGGCCGTCGAGACCATGTGACTCGCAACAAACAGGATCTTCATTTCAATTTAATGCAATACTTTGATTTGAAAAAATGTGCCCCCCTCTGACATTTTTTGTAACGGCGCCCATGATTACAATATCACTTTGTTGAACCATTTTCTTTTCAAAATTGTATGAATCTGTCAAATTTTACGACAGCGGCCTACTCGATTCCTTTTTTTCTCGAATTAACCGTCAAACATTTCTTATTTTGCATAAATCTCGTAAGTTTTACAAAAATAAACCCGACAAACCCTATATCAGCAAAAAGCTCTTAAAAAATGACATGCAACGATTTAATAAAATATAGGGTGATGCATTTGAAAAAGTCGAGTTATTGCTATTTGTAATTTGTCATTTTCAAAAAATCGTAGTAGGCGATAGAACATCGACTCCGAGTTCGTCTACATCTTGAAAGATGCGCTAAAGCTTAAGGAATCGACTGGAAAAAAGTTGATTAAGTTATCTTGAACAGTTCTGAAGTTCTGAATTTTTTTGTGGATCTCTGCACAACGCTATTTTGACACATAAATGGACATAAGTCAAAAACTATTGAAAATAAGTCAAGGAAACCTAGGTGCGTTATATCGACAATTTAATGGCGAATCTAAATATGTAACAAAAATGGGGGGTTGCCATTTAAAAAAACAGAACTTAGTTGTGTATCTTATTTTGGACATCCTGTATATAAATAGAAATATTTTTAGAATGTGTCTCATTGCCGGTCCTATCCTTTAAAAAAAACGTCAAATCAATAGCTTGGGTAGAAAAAAGTTATGGAGGATGCACACACCCTTGTACAAGCTAGTTAAATTAAAATCGTTTGTTTAAAAACTCTGGTACATCATAAAAACATTCTACAATTAAAATTTTTTAAAGTTTTTGTTTGAAAACATTGAAATTGCTCTCATATCTTATTCAGGTAGGTAAATCATTTAGGAATTGAATTCCTTTATAGAGGCAATGGCCGCAGCTCCCCAGATTATGACATTATACGAAATATGGGAGTATCAAATGATTAGTGCTAACATATTTAGAGAGATCATTTATATATTTTCTCTCTCTTTCCACTGGATTAAAACCACAATGAGCTTCCGAAATGAATCATTTATATATAATAAAAATATCAGTGGACCTAAGATTGATCCTTGAGGTACGCCAACTTCTACAAGTTGGGGAAGGGACCTCTGATCTTCAATTCTAACAATAATTTTTCTAGCTTCCAAGTATGATTTCAGCCACGATAGAAAGGACCCCGCACTTTTTATATGGAAAAGTGGTTTCACTCGGGAGGGCTAAGTTTTGGTGGAAAAGATATTTCTCAACATCCTGAACAAAAAAGCTAATGGGCACAAAAAAATCTACCGTCAAGATTTTGCGCTACGGCGCATACAAGGTCGGCACCTGGGTTTTCAGGAGTCAGGTTACTTTTATCAAAAACGAGCCACCGATTATGGAGACATGCATGCGTGGAGGTGTGTTGGAGTGAAAAAGTACTACCTTTTTCCGAGTGAAACCGGGTTCTTTGTTAATAGTTTCTGCTGAATGATTTTACTTCATTTCTTGAACAAAAATTGCAATATGCGTAAATATATGCATTCATTTATAATCTAGGTTGACTCAAATAATATTTTAGGGTCTGCTTTGTCCTGCGACCTGTCCACATTAGGTTGTCTAAGTATTTTGTTTTCAAAGGTGGAAGCAAAACATCTGGTTAAATAATTTTTTAAAACAACACACACACATACACACACTGTAATGAAGTTATTTTTTATAAAGCATTCAAGTTCAGATGAAATGAAAATTTATTTAAAATTAAATAAAATGTTCGATTTTTGGCTAGCTCACCCGGTATATTTTTAATTCTTTAAAGAAGCAATTACGGTTTGATCTCTGGCTGCGCGCGCGATACCTATGTAGAGAGAAGGGACTGTTCAGAGTCAAAAAGGTTTCAGAATTTCAAAAAAAAGATTAATTCGTGTTCTGCGATTTCTCCTAAAAAGTAAAGATCCGAACATTAGCTTTCATTCCGAATTTTCCGCCGTTAAATATAAAAACTCGAGGTAAACATTGATAAGTTTTTCACCGTTTAAGTCCGTCGTCAGTTTTAAGCCGAAAGAATCGTTTTATTTTACACGCGGTAAAATCATTTTGATTTTAAATACCGAAATACAGTCGAACTTTAGAATTTTATTTAATTTCATTTTCGCGTTTAGTTTACCGAATCGTGTATTAAGATTAATTTAATTATTTAAATTCTTTCCGAATTAGATTTTGTTTCTTTTGTAAAATTAAATTATTTATTTTAGTTTTTCTTTTCGAGTTTGATTATTGATTATTTATTTATTTTGGAAATTAATTTACAAATCTTTTTAAATTAATTATTTGAGTTTGTAGTTTCATTTTAATTGTCCGTCCGTTTGGAAGCACACGTTTGATTTTTAATTTTCATTTTTGTGTTATAGTAAAAGCCAATTAATATTTCTTTCGAAAGAGCCGGAACGAGGCTAAATACGATTATACCAGGTTACTCCGAATTCATTTTTATTTTATTACTTTTATTAATTAAAACGCGTAAATTTGAATTACATATTTGAGGTCTACGACTTGATGGGACTTTTATTGATTTTCCTGGTTAGCTATCGTTAATCAATATTCGTCCTGTCTTAATCTTGCGTCAACAGGCATTAGCATTCCTGGTTTGCTATCGTTTGTTAATGAATGGTATACTAAAAGCCTAGGACAAGTCCGTATTTCCGTTTCTCCCGGTTAAATTAATAAGTAAATCAGTTCAATACATTTTTCCGGTTAATTTAAATTAATAAATCTAACGAATGCTTTCGCCGAATATTAGAGTTTAATTCATTCAATAATCTTTTGCGATTAATTTATATTTTGGTAAATTTTAACACAATCTGATTGGGTCATTCCGTTTAATAAGTTAATTCGGTTAGTAAATTCCGAATCGAACATTTCATTTAAGTTCATTTAATTTTTGAGGGTTTGAGGGTTTGAGGGTTGGGCTTTGAAATATTGAGTTATAAATATTATTAAGCAATACACGTGTCAATGTTTTTTTTTTTTTTTTTACTTCAGTGTCAACGGAATCGACTACTCTGGTCATTAGCCTCGTGTTCTATATAGGCTTTGTTACTGTTTCCCAGCGCCACTTTAGGAACAGCACTGTTAATTAGAACCCAACAGTGAATGGTCGAGTGGGGAATCACACCTGGTATATGAAAATCAATTTTTAAATTTTTAATTAATTAAAAATCAGAAAATGATTTCTGCCGTCGGTGGGATTCGAACCCACAACCCTTGGATTATGAGTCCAGTGCTCTACCACTGAGCCACCCACTCCCCTACGTGTCAATGTTATTTTCTGGTTTATATTCACAGACCTTACTCCTTTTCTGGGCTTTTAGAAAGTATATATAAGTTAAAAATATTGAGTCTGAAATCAACAAGACCCCTGGAGAATACCGTATCTCCATCTGAAGTTACCTGTGCCACTAAGAGGCCGTTTCTAAGGGTTGTGGAGCATACCACATTAATAAACTGGCGCCTGAGCAATCTCCATATTAAGGCGTCATTCGTAAGGCATATTTTTCTTTGCGACAAGAAAAAGCCTTACAACACACCCGTGCAAGAAACCTATAAAGTTGTTTTTAAATAATAAAAAATATTCTAAAATATGATTTAAAAGAATATCCAATAATATATGTATTTAAAATTGCATTTGATTTTTCACAAAAATGTGAGAAGTTACGTTATAGCAGAAATACTTTTTTCAATTTGACAAAATTTCTGTGTAGACCATTAAGGGAGCATAAATATCATATAGTAATCCGAGGGGTAAGCCGCGAGTTAAATCTTTGTACACTAATGGATTTTTGTCATAAAAATGGCCAATAATGGCTAGTAATGACTAGTAATAATGGCTGAGTAATGGCTACTAATGGACGAGGTCTGTACACCAAAATGGATCTCGCGGTTTACCCCTCGTAGTAATCATTTAATCTTACTAACAAACTTAGTAGAATGGATTTTTTGGTAAAAAATTTTCTGAAAAAAAACTATAGAATTTTTACAATATTTTTAAAGAAATAGATTTAACTTTTGGAACGTTCCTCTTTTTAAATATACTTAAAAAGGGAAATTGGTTTTACAATATGTTTATTTTTTACAGGCTAGTAATTCTAAATTCTGCATCTGTTGAGTACAAATAAATATAAAATATCAACAAAAGGAAACCGACTCGACTGGCAGGTAATAAGTTTTTTATTCACTCTTACACCAAAATTATGTTTAAATTACCAAAATTTTCATTCTACAAATCAAAATTTCCACGTACAGAATGTCCTATTTTAAAATATTCTGGAAGAACTATGAACTAATTATTTATTTATTTATTTATACGGTTACACGGATGGCCACACCACTGATGAGTATTCTAGGAATAGACGAAGTAATTAAATGTATAGCAATTTATATGTTTCCACTAAGAAATGAAGACTATTCCTGTAAACGAATCCCAGTTTTTTCATTCCGTTATTTTTTAGCTTGCTGTAGTGACTTTTATAGACATTTTAGTGTCGAGGAGTACACCTAAATCTCTTATTTCAGTACCTTTGCTTAATGATTTTGTTTGGAGGTTGTAATCAAAAACTACTGGGGATTTTTTCTGAGCAAAAGTTATCGAAAAACATTTTGTGACATTTAACATTCATTTCTGTAGTTCATAGTGGTTTCTTGTAATTCAATTACTCTTCTATTGGAAATAAAACTACTTATTCATATCGGGACTACAGGCTAGCCAAGGAAATTCACTTCCACGGCCTATCTAGCAGTGAGGAAAAATTTCATTTATCTGCTGACGTACCATCTTGCATGACCCACATACATTATCGCAAATCTAACGGTAAATCATCTAATAATTCCGGTAAACTATTTCTTAAGAAATTTAAATAAAGGGGACCATTTAAATTAGGTGGAAGCTCGACTACTTTTTCGTTCATGTTCTGCTCACTTAAGTTTAAGCTAGCAGAGCAACAAATTTGTAATTACCTTTTTTTATCAGCCATTAATAAGCTTACAATGACTATACAACCGAAACACTGATTTTCATTGTTAAAATCGTTTTTCCGCCATGCTCCGCAAACCTTACCACCACGTCGTGACTTTTTCCATTTTCGCAAAGAAATAAATCGAGCCTGAAATTCGCGAATAGTGTATTCCTAGAGCCTTTAATGAGCCGTTAATTACTGTGCAAAGAAAATTGCAATTTTTATTTTTTCAACCACTTTTTCGGTCGTGTTCTGCTCACTTAAGTTTAAGCTAGCAGAACAACCATTAAGGCGAAAATTCGCAGAGCAAAAAATTTTAACTTAGGGCAGTTAATTAGCCTTTAATGAGCCTTTAATTGTCCGGATTTTTAATTCTGCTGACTTTGTCCTGTTAGCTTAAGAGACGTTGATAAACGTCGTGTACTCATTTCGGGATTCTTAGCAATCTGGACCAAAATTTCTTCATCTTGCTCAACAGAAATACTATTTCGGCGTCCTATATGGCTTTTGAAACCAAATAAATCTGTTTCACCCAACCTAATAAACAGATTTTAAAACAGTTTAGAATCTGGTTGCAGTCTGTTTGGATATACATACTAGATATACTAGATATACATACTAGATACTAGATGACATTTGGTGAACAAAATTAACACTGCAGTCATTAAATTAAATCTAACAATTAATTATTTGACAACTGTACATTTTCATTTTAGTTTTCAAGCCTACTATGTTCAAATATGATAAAGTAAATTAAATAGATACTGTGGCTAGAATATTTTAAATGCAAATATCTCGAAATGCTATTAAAACAGGTAGACCTTTTTTGTTCAAATTTACAGGGTGCATCATAAAGACTTGAGAAAAATTAAAAAAAGACCAGGAATAAAAAAATGGATACTTTTCTTCATCCAATAGAGTAGAGTAGAGTATTTTTATCTAATCTCAAAATTAACACGCTTATGATTTACTAACTTAAAAATATAACCATACCAAATTTCAAGTCAATATATGTTAAATATAAAAGAAATTATTACAAAAAACGAAAAATAAATTGTAACTTCAATACCATGCATCTTAGTAGTAGATTTGACCCCGAGTTACTTAGTAAAATATTAATATTTGAACCTCTGATTAAAATATTGACCATTCCTTATGAAACACCATGTATACATTTTATAAATTAGCTGTATGTACTTAGGGAGCTCGTCGTACTCGTGCAATTCAAAATTTCTTGCGATCAACTTCCTAAGCACTATTTGGAAAAGAGTAAAAGTTCTTTTCTTTATTTGGGCATTCTGGCATACAGCACGTTCGTCCGATGCTTCTAATTGAAACTCGTTCTTCATTTTTGTCAGCTATTTATATTACAAGTACATAAACAATGGCTTTATTGAACGAATCGTTTTATGGCCGAGCGAGCTTGCGAGAGAGGCTATAAAATGATGAGTCAATAAAGCCTGTTCATGTATGAGTTATATACATGATTTTATGTACGATTACAATTAAAAAAAATAAGTTGAAAAAATAAAAATTTAATTATACCTGCATACGATTTTAGCTCACAGCAGTTGCGATGACAAGTGGATGTTTATTTTTAAACATGTTAAATTAGTTGTCTTGCAATTTGTCAATGTCGTTGACAATTATTTTATTTTACTGTAAAATAAAGTACTACTTTATTGACGCAAAACTGTTCTATAAAGAGCGTTTTATTGTTCAATCGTACATAAAGATATTTTTTTATGTATTACATGTGTCAGCTGTCATAGAACACTAATTACTTACGAGCCGTGCCGAATGGTGTCGCTTCGAGCGTTGCCGGGTTGGCGTATTGTTTGGTTATATTTTTCTTTTAGTTTCCCATGTATTTTGTTCTAACATACTCAGCCCTCACATACTTTTTGCATTCTTCGTTATAACAGTCTTCCTTCTCTCCTTGTTGCGGTTGGTCTACCCACACTCGTTTTTGCTTCCTATATTGTATTCTATGTTTTCTTGTAATGTTATTTATTCCTCATATCTACTTTGTATGTTAGCATTATTTATAGTGGCGTCTGTGAGTCGGAAAAAACCTTAAAAAATGGACCAAAATTTACCCGGATCGAGGATGCTGAACACGATGGCGGTATCAGAATTTCTATTTTCGACTGCTGAACCCCCTAAAACGGCTAAAAACTACCCCCTAAAGGGGTTAAACGGCCAGCGCATCATTTCCCTGTAAAAAAACGTCTTTTCCCCCTTTTTCGAGGATGCTGAGCACGCTGGCGGTATCATAATTTCTCTTTTCGCTAGCCGAATCCCCTAAAACGGCCAAAAACTACCCCCTAAATGGGCTAAACGGGCAGCATATCATTTCCCTGCAAAAAACATCTTTTCCCCCGTTTTCGACGATGCTGAGCACGGTGGCGGTATCAGAATTACTCTTTTCGCCAGCCGAACCCCCTAAAACGACCAAAACTACCCCCTAAAGGGGTTAAACGGGCAGCGCATCATTTCCCTGTAAAAAAAACGACTTTTCGAGGATGCCGAGCACGGTAGTGGTGTTAAAGATTACTTCCAAACCTCACCAACCCCTCCACCGGCCAAAATTCACCCCCTACAGAGGTGTTTTTTTTCTTCTTTTTAACAGCGGTATCACATAATAAACGTTCCTCAAATTTTAACGTTAAAATAAAAATGTCTACCGATTTTACAGTAGACCTACTTTTTGGGGTATTCGATTATAATTTACCAACTAAAGGGGGAAGAAAGAAAATTACAACCAAGAAGAGAAGTACCATTATTTTTCCCATTCACAGCATCCTCAAAAACGGGGGAGGGGTTGGTGAGGATCGGAAGTAATCTTCAACACCACCATCGTACACAGCATCATCGAAAACGGGGGACAGGCGTTTTGCCGCTGTTAAAAAAAACATTCCTGTAGGGGTCCATGCCCTTCCGACTCACAGACGCCACTATTAGTATTTCTGTATTATACCTGAGTTGGAGCCGAAAAAGCTAATGTGATAGTCAGTTAAAACCTTTACACATTAATTTTATTTGCACACTTTTAATTTCCTTCTCGATACTGAGTAGTTTTACTTCATTTTTATTAATTCCAAGTCATCTATCAACGCATCTACCTCTTATGCTTACCTTTTCCATCTGTAATATTTTTAGAAAGTAATTTTTAAACGTTATCCACAAAAAAACCTTATAAAATGGAACAAATATCTAGAATTTTTAAACATTCAAAAATAAAGTCATTGAATTTTAATTATAATGATAATGATAAAGTATTATTCCAAATTGACTAAGGCATAGAAAACTGAATTTCTAGTCAAGTACTATTTTTAAATAAGGTTTAAGTTACCTACTTTATCCTAAAAATGACACATTTATATTAGGACATTCTGTATTCAAAATCGCATGTTTGTTACAGTACATTTAGTTGTATTAAAAAAGTGTTGATGGCATTTCTCAACTTTACTGTTTGTATTTTCTTTGAATATTATTAGAGTTCTCCAGTTCCTTCCCCAGTTCCTATAGAGGACGACGATGAAGGACATCTGGTATATAAAACAGGCGATATTCTGCAAAATAGATGTAAGTATAAATTAATATATTAATATTGCTACTAATTGAAATTTAACAATAGGCGAGAAAATATAGCAGAGAAATGTGGAATTTGCTGCAGTAAGTCGGATTGAGATGGGGGTTTTTTCATTCGCTTCGTTAGCTCGTCTAGAAATTTTGTGCCATATTTTGATCATGTACTTTTTTGAAATGGCACCTCTGCATCAAGAAGTGCATTCTTCTTTCCAAGTGTTGAAGAAAAAATTCATATCTTGCACAGAAAACATCCGAACCATACGAATTTCAGTACCCGGGGGTGTTTAGGGTCGCTTAACCTGAATATGATGGCCAAATGAGCCTCCGGTGTATCTGGAGGTCAGGACGGCGCCAGGAACGTCATCACCTGGCGTTCCCTGTAAACTCATCAAAAATCGATCGAATCTCTTTACCCGAGGGTTTTTCGGGTCGCTAGTCCCAGTTCTGACATCGAAATCGTCCTCCGGATGACCTGGTGCACGCTACCTGGCTAAACACATGGAGTTTTACTGAAATTATTTATCAAATCGATCGAAACACCTCACACGGGGGTTTTTCGGGTCGCTCGTCCCAGATCTGACATCGACATGTTCCTCCGGAGGTCCTGGTGCACGCAACCTGGCTAAAGGCGTCATGTCCTGGAGTTTTACTGAAATTACTTACCAAATCGATCGAAACACTATTACGGAGAACTTGCTTTATTAATAATATATTGCCTAGCATTCATTAAAGCAATGTTAGACAGTTTGACGACAAAATTTCAGTAAAACTCCTGAATATGACCAGGTTGCCAGGTTGCGTGCACCAGGACCTCCGGAGGACGATGTCGATGTCAGAACTGGGACGAGTGACCCGAAAAACCCCAGGGTAAAGAGATTTGATCGATTTTTGATGAGTTTACACGGACCTACAGGTGATGACGTTCCTGGCATCGTCCTGACCTCCAGGTACACGGGAGGCTCATTTGGCCATCATATTCGGGTAAGCAATCTGTGCAAGATATGAATTTTTTCTTCAACACTTGGAAAGATGAAGGCACTTCTTGATGCAGCGGTGCAATTTCAAAAAAGTACATGATCAAAATATGGCAAAAAATTTCTAAACGAGCTAACGAAGCTAATGCAAAAAAACCCCATGTCAATCCGACTTACTGTTCCAAAATTCCACATTTTGGGCTATTTTTGTGTTAAATTTTCTCGACTATAAATAAAAAGGCGCCATACGTTTAATTTTTACTTTGCAGTAGTTTCTTCATTATTATTTTTACCGATAGTATATATTTATAGTAATTTTACATATTTATAAATAAATATTTGCTCTTCCCTTATGATTACGATAATATGTCACTACTTTTATTTTCTTTGAATGTGCTGATATACCTTCTTTTAAAGATAATGTCATTCGCTATTAATATCTTCATTTTGTACTCTTGAAAATTTTTCAAGATTAACAACAAAAATCCACTGTTTTTGGAATATATAGGGTGTCCCAAACCTCTGACAAAGTTCGATATCTTCGTTATATGAGGAGTTCCGAGAAAGAAATGTTAAAATTATAGGGAACCCATAGACAATGAGACTAGGGCCACGCCTATATCTCCTTCACTTTTCAACCGATTTGAATAAAATTTGGTACATAGATATGAGATACCATTTTGGATTGACAAGCGTATAAAAACAAAATGGCCGACTTCCGGTTTCGCCAGAAATGTCACCAACTTCGATTTTTTAAATGGAACACCCTATATATTTGATATATTTACGTTATCGATCTAATTTACTAAACAAAAAAGACCTGTGGAACGCCATGAAATCACTTAAAGTTGTCCATAAACCCGTCATAGAAATCCCTCAGGAGCTAAACAATCCCATCTTTATAAACAATTATTTTACATCAGTTTTCAGTCCTATTAATTGTTGTCCTGAGACAACTCAATGGTATCAGTCAAATTTTTTCAACAACAATACCATCTATCGTGAGAAGAGAGTATTGACATTAAATTTTGACTGAATCTAGTCAAGATGTCACTCTCTTCTTTTTTATCCCTTTCAGAGATTAATACAAAGTGAGTAAACCAGTAAGGAATTTTAATTTATTAGATTCGACATCCTAAGACCGGTTTCTGCCTTTCGGCTTCATCAGTTAGGCTTTTCGAATCCAATAAATAAAATTCCAAACTCGTACAAGTCAATAGCTATATCTGCTATAAGATAACATTTTTATCATAGCTATGTACCAAATTATATTCAAATCGATTGAAAAGTGAAGGAGATATAGGCATGGACCTAGTCTCATTGTCACCCGGTATGCTCAAATTTTAAAATTATTGATACATATACTTATCACGTGGTTGCAGCACAAAGTTACATTTTGTTTTAAAATTGAATCTAGCTCACTTTTCCGATTGCACCAATATACGGTTCAACTAGGTCAGTGGCGGATCCAGAGACAAGCTCGGAAGAAGGGGTAATCGTCTCGGGGGGGGGGGGTCCTAACATGCATAATTTTTTTGTAAACTTGCTTTAATTTTCATTTTTTGCTCCCGCTCTCGCGTTTACTTCCCTTTAGTTTTAGTTTTAGTTAAGTAAATACGAAGTTTGGGTTCGTGTCAAGGAGCGGGTCTGGGGCCCACTCTGGATCCGCCACAGAACTAGGTTATCCTTGCTGTATGTTTGTTATGTGTAAAATTCAGTTTTATGTGAAAATCCTGCTGTTTTTAACACCATGTATGTTTAAAACTAAAGTAGGGGGGGATTTCAAAGTAGTGACTGCGGATTACTCTGTAATCCATTAGCCTAACCGTATAAAACTAAAGTAAATTAAACGTTTTGTGCAGGTACAAGTTACAGATACAGGTTAATTCATAACTCGGTGAAATCATTTTCTTAGTATTTTTAAATAAATCACCCTGTATTTGATGTCAATATTATACTTTTAATTTTATTAAGGATTTTCTATACCTATAAATAATAATTAGGAACTGATTTATTCCGAATTTTAAATATAGTTTCAGGAGGTTTTCAGAGGTTCACAGGCTTGGCTTGATTTTTAAAAGCTTGGCTTGAATTCAAGCCAAGCTGTTGAATAATCAAGCCAAGCCTTTGAAAAAACAAGAGAAGCTTGTTGAGGTATCTACTTTAAAGGTTTGTCCCTGTAATGTGAAAACACCCTCTATATTTCCGTTTTGCTTTCCAGACGCAGTTGTAAATACTCTAGGTGAGGGCACATTTGGAAAAGTAGTCAAAGTAAAAGATCTAGAGAAGTAAGTATATAATTATAAATAAGTCATAGCAACACCAAATAATTAGCTTTCCAAAATTAATTTGGCACCGAATTTGTTTACATTTATATGTGCAAAGTAAACTTTCAACATTTTTTTCTTATTATCTATTTAAATTCGCAAACAAATTTTTTCAAAATATTTGTATCATAGAAATCGCACTTTTATTCACTGTCTCCTTGTATAAACTTGAGCTTTTAATCCTAGTTCTTTGGGCTTAGAAGTCTAGGCATTTGTATCGGTCACTTACTTTTTTGGCCTCCTTTGAATATAAAAGCAACTTCGGAATTATTATACAGGGTGTTTCATTGGAAAATGCGCATACAGTAAGGGTAGAACACCGAGGTGCTCCTAAATAACCTATATTTTATGGGTCTATCGTTCTTTATAACCAAGATACAGGGTGATTTATTAATTTTCACCATTTTTCAATTAATCATAAGTTATGAAATACCCTATACATTTTTATAATATTTGGTTCGTATGTTCTTTGTCCACAGTGGTGGATAAAAAAAAATCTTGTTCCAGGTCCGGCCTTAAAATTTTTTATGTATTTACAAATTTGTAAAGAGCAGATAAAAATAAGTAAGACTAAATGTATTTGGTGTTTCCGCATACAACTTTTTTACTTATTAACTTGAGTCAAATCTAGATGTTTCGATAATGAGGTGGCACCTAGGGGTAGTTTTCGATCAAAGGCTTACATGGAATGCCCACACAACAAAAATCGCCAAAAAAGCATCCATCGCACTAGGCAGGTGCAGGAGGATGTGTGGCAAGAACTGGAGACTCAACCCCAAAATGACCATATGGTTATACACAAGGGTAATCAGGCCTATGATATCTTATGGGTCAGTGGTGTGGTGGCCAAAGACTTTTCAGTCAGGAATCATAAGGCAGTTAACAGGCATACAAAGACAAGCTTGTCTCAGTGCCACCGGGGCCATGAGAACCACCCCCACGGCCGCGATGGAGATCATCTTGAACCTACCACCATTACACATATACATACAGGGAGAGGCGAGAGCGGTCACCTACAGACTTATGCAAGGGTCACGACCCATCACCAAACTCCACGGGTAGGATTACCAAAGGTTAGAAGAAGAGCTAAGGGCGGATCCAATTACAGGAATGCCCAGCGACACCATGGTAACCAAATACAATTTCAACAGGAAATACGAAGTAAAAGTACTGGAAAGAGAACACTGGGAGGGAGGAGCACCCATCAGTGCAGCAACAATCTGGTACACAGACGGCTCGAAGACCGAAGAAGGAGTCGGAGCCGGAATATACGGGCAAAAACCAAGGATAATGATCCCGGTGAGCCTGTCAAAAGACACCACAGTATTTCAAGCAGAAGTAGCAGCAATACACCTCTGCATAGGAGAAATAAACAGAGCAGCATAGGTCAGTCCGTTGTTATATTCTCCGACAGTCAGGCAACACTAAAAGCACTAAAGGCCACCCAAGTAAACTCCAAACTTGTGTGGGACTGTGCCTGTGCCCTGAATGAATTAGCTAACCGCAAGAAAGTGACCCTGGCATGGGTTCCAGGACACAAAGGGCATCGAGGAAATGAAAAAGCCGACGAATTGGTCAGACAAGGCTCGTGAATGGCATTTTATGGTCCAGAACCCTTCTGCGGTATAGCAAAAGCAACAGTTAAAAAAGCAATCAGCAAATGGGTGGAAAAACAAGCCCAAAGCTGGTGGGAACAATCCCCAGGACAGAGGCAGGCAAAAAGATTTCTCAAGAAACCATCGCCTACACTCACGGCAGACCTACTAAGCAAGGACAGAAGGTCCGTAAAAGCAATAGTAGGCATGCTTACAGGACACTGTAAACTCAACAAGCATATGAAAAACATAGGTCTGGCAGAAGAAACCACATGCAGGTTTTGCCAGACAGAGGAAGAAACCTCAATCCATATTCTATGCGAATGCGATGGAATAGCAAGGACAAGGTTTTCACAGAAGGGAACGGAATACCCAGAGGCAGAGAGCTACGTTGGAGAGCCACTGTCAGGGATCCTAACCATACTTAAAAGGACGAAGCTCGCGCAAGTCATCTAATTATCAGGGGAAACACAATAGATCTGCAAAGGTCGCTGTGGAATAGGCCGTAGGGCCACCCCTTTTTACATCTATCTATCTACCACTACCCATTATTGTGCGCCACTGGATGAAGTACGCCAAGTATATTTTTTGTTAAATTTTTAAGTTTCTAAAAAGTAAATTGACTGCCAAGTTTGAAAAAAAAATTTAAAGCGGTAGGTGAAATATCGCAAAAAAATAATTTTAATTTCTCAACTTTAACACCCTGTACCTCGTAAACTACGAATCTTAGAGGCTTATGTACCTAACGCATTTTTCATTATTTGTCAAGGGCTATCACCTGTAAAGCGATGTCGGTCGAATATCGAAACACCCTGTATCTCGCGAAGCTCTAGCCCAAATTTATTCGAAATCGAAAAAATTAAAAAAATTTGACTTAGCTCTTACATCCATTTTCAAAATATTTTCGTCTAATTTCACCCCGCTATAAGTTAAACAAAAAAAAATGTAAACAACATAACAACAACAACATAACTTATATTTCTCAGTTCGTTGCATGCATCCTTAATTCTCCGTAGAAGGTCCTCTCTAGTGCTTACTTCAGTTGAATAAACTTTTGATTTTAAATAACCCCAAGCATGGTAATCGATTGGATTAAAATCGGGCCAATTTGGGATATCAAACGTAAAGTGTATTATTTACTAAATTAAACAATACGTACAGACTGCTTTGTTTTATTATTATTATCAAGAATGCGTCAGAAGAGTCGAGAAATGATCATGCTCTAAAAAACATTAGCTAAAAAAATAATTAGACGCGGATAAAGAAAATTCTAGTTTTTGATTTTCTGTTATGTTTAACCTTTAAAATATAGACTTGTTGCAACGTTATTTTTGTTTAAAATAAAGTTATGCTTTTTTCGGAATGGGCAGTTTTCCTCATTTTTATAATTTTGTTTTTAAACAAATGTAATGATAATTTTTTACGCTTACAGGATGGTTGAAAGCTGGTCATTGATAATAATAATTTATCCCAATAAGGTTGGGATCCAGAAATTAGGAGAAGAACAAATAGTTGATGATTTTATGGATTAAAGCTGGAAAAGTACCATTTGGGGAAGAAAATTTATTTTTTTTTAATTTTGTGCCACCTCATTATCGAAACATCTAGATTTGACTCAAGTTAATAAGTAAAAAAGTTGTATGGGGAAACGCCAAATACATTTACTCTTACTTATTTTTTTCTGCTCTTTCCAAATTTGTAAATAAAATTTTAAAATATTGATATACAGGGTTTTGTTTCGACTCAAAACCTACTTATTATTTTTTTTAAGGCCGGACCTGGAATAAGACTTTTTTTATTATGTTAATAGACACCATTGTGGACAAAGAACATAAGAACCAAATATTATAAAAATGTATAGGGTGTTTCATAACTTACGATTAATTGAAAAAATGGGGAAAATTAATAAATCACCCTGTATCTTGGTTATAAAGAACGATAGACCGATAAAATATAGGTTATTTAGAAGCACATCGGTGTCCTCCATCTACCCTTACTGTAAGCGCATTTCCCAATGAAACACCCTGTATTAGAGAGCCAGCGACGAAAAAAGCCGATGTGAGTGCAACGGCACATGAAGCGGCTGTAGGTAGTTCGAGCCCACTTTTCCAACCTTTTCCTCTGGAGTAATTCTCTGCCGCCTTCCTGGAGCGCGCTACAGCCCTTTTCAATGGAATCCCAATTGAGTTTATAAAGTAGTCGGCGCTATGTCAGAAAATCATTTTACAACTTTTAGGGGACCCGAATCCCACAAAAATCACATTTTCTGACACAACTTGCACAAACTCTTTGTTCTCCTGCTTTTGTTATTTTTCAGTCTATATTAAGGTGTTGATCTCCTCTTGTTTTGTTTTCGTATGTCTTTCAGTGTATTTGTTTTTTTCTGACTTGTTTATTGTAGAACTTTCTGAATATATTAGACAAGTACCTCGGAGGCGGCTTGTCTAGCTTTCAATCAAGGTTTCGTTCTTGGGCAGTTTTTGCCTCAGTCTTTTTTCTACCGATTTCCGAGTGATACGATTGTAAGACATGTTTAGGTACTCGAAGATATTAGGTGTAAATTTCCTTGTCGTTGAAAATTCATGAAAGTGTACATATTTAATAAATGCTTAGTTAGTTAGTTACCATTTATTGTGATAAGATAAAAGTTTTTCTGCAGCCGTCTCGAAAACAAAATTTTCGGTATGATTTATTAAATCGAAAGAACCACTTTACACAAATGGTACCGAAAGTATTCATTTTCGGGACGATTTTTTTCACTTTCGGAACGATTTCTTTACTTTCGGGACAATTTTGGATATCTAGTATGCGGTTTTGACAGTAACATGAACTTTTTAACATACAAAACGGCTGCAGAAAAAATATTATACGTAACACGATCCAAAAGTGATTTCACGGGTATCGCAGGATTCTAGGACTCGCCTACGGCTCGTCCTGGAAAGTTCCTACTCATCCCGTTAAATATCACTTTCGGAACTTGTTACGTAAATTACTATTGTATACACTCGTCAAATAATACAACAAAAACACTACTATCGAACAAATTAAAATCCAATGTTACAATTCTACAATATAGAACAAAAAACACATTAAAATTAAATTAAAACTAACCACATTTATTTATATAATATAAGTCAAGTCAAAAAATGCATAAAAAATTCATTAACATTGTAAAATACATTTCTATCTGATGGCATGTCATAATGACAACGTTATGTCACTCAATTTTGATGACATAAGGAAGCTCATTATGGTACTTATTCCCATAATGAATTAATTATGGTACTAAGTACATGTGATGGTGAGATCAAAAAAGTTTATTCAAAATGCATAACTATGTACAAAACTATTTATTATAAATGGTAAAAGAGCACTTACTACAATTTGCAATATTAACTCCAATGGATTCTAGAGTTTTTACATCAGTAGTTTATGCTTTTTGGTAAACTTGTAATGCTGTTTGGTTGTTGGCACCAAAAATTGCTTCTGATATTTTTTCTTTTGCTCTTTCGAATTTTCGATGTAACCTTCAGCAAGCAGACGATCGCCGAAAACAATGTCCGGTATATTCTTCAGGTTGAGGTAAATTTAAAAAAGTGTTAATTTACTAAAAGTGTGAATTCCAACGGGTTGTTTCGTGCAATTTTTATTTTTATAAGTGATTATTTCCCTTGCCTGTCAAATATCAATTTTTAACCAATCACGTGCTTGGAAACTGATTTAACGCAGCTAATCAAAACAAAATAAAGCGACTATTCACCTTGGTGGTAAATAGTCTATTTGATCATCGTCCTCATTATTCACCTGAAGGACGGTATCCAACAATAAAGAAGCCGCCCGTAAATTTAAAATTTTTTAAATAAAACCTATAGTAATATATCGATCTTTGGTAACAAATACACAAATCCAACTGATTTCGCACTTTTTCTGAAACTATAAATATATTAATTAATTCCTTTCTATGTAACACCGTCCATTTTACGACAAACATAGTAGGCACGCTACTGTCAATCTGAATTTTAACAGTTTGCCATTAAAGTTTATTATAGAAATAAACTTAACACATTTTGTTAAAAAATATTAACAATGAGTAGATTCGGGAGTAAAAATCTTCAAGAAATTGATAATATAATTAAATTAAACGTACCTGCCAACACAGTAAAGAGCAAAACTAGTATAATTTATACGTACATACAGAATTTTTTTTGACTCGGAAAATAATCTTATTAAATATAACGCGACCTTGACAAATTAGCTACTATTATTACTGCTACTAAATTTCTCGTATACTTTACAATTTGTCTCGACATAATTAATAATCGAAGATTATTAATGCCAAAATTAAGTCTCGACAAATTGATCCTAAAATAAACTCGAAATTTAGATGCAATAAAAATAGTCGGCTATTTGTCAAAGTCATGTTATATTACTGTCGATTATTTTTTTCATCTGTCAAAACAGTCAGATTTTGTGGTTTCAGCCAATAAGAAGCTTAGGATCCTATCCAATCATTGTGTTTTATACTGAATATTTTTTTAATCTGTCAAAACAGTCAGATTTTGTGGTTTCAGCCAATAAGAGCTTAGGATCCTAACCAATCATTGTGTTTTATACTGATAAAACTGCTTCTTTGTAATTGTTTTTTGATTAAACTTTTTTGAAATGTAAAATATAAACATTTAACAACTTTTATTCAGCATTATTAATTATTATTATACTAAAATGTATTGCAAATCTATGCTAATACCCAAATTTCAAAATTTATTTGTAAACTAACCTGTTTATTCGTTTACTCACACACACAACATCACTTTTTGAATACCCAAATACTTATATATCCATATATCTCTTTAAAACTGACAAATGTCAAACTCTATATCCGAATTAAGCCAAACGCAATCACGTATGCGTTGGTGGCCATTTATTTAAAACTATAACAGCTCATGATGTTTCAATTTAAATTGATAATGAAAATATTTAACGTTTGTGTGTAAAGTGTCTTTTGCATAAATGATTATATTCTCTGTTTTTAATACAAAATGATTCAAAAAAATAATCCCTTCCAAATACCACACGTCCTCTCAAATTTTATAGATTACATTTTTGGTCTTCATACTCAAATGCCTTTATTTTAGGCAAAACCACTCAAACAAACTGATTTGAGACAAAATCACTCGTCCTGCGGACTCGTGATTTTATCAATCAGTTTGTTTTCCTGGTTTCTCCAAATAAAGCCGCTTTCATGAAAATCAAAAATTTAATCGATAAAATTTGGAGGACTCGTGGTATTACCTTTGACAAAAAAACGTCGATGGTTTGTGTTGCAAGGTCGCATTTTCACATATTGTCTGACAAGTTCTACCATATTCAATCCTGGGATATTCCCCGATGTTTCAAAAAATTCTCGCATTACCTTTGTTTTTGTATTCGGTAAAGTAGTTATAAAAACGGTTCCTTCATCTGTCACATTTACAACAAGCATATTTGTCAGTTCCTCTCTTCTGCATGCTCCACTTAGTCCAATTATCATAGCTAATTTTTTAAATAAATATGTATCATCTGATGCTTCCATTAAAAACTTTGTGACGTCTTGTTCAGTAAAAATGTTGGATTTTTTAGCTCTGTAACCTTCTGATTTACGTTTTAGTAATGCAACCAGCTGTAGTTACTAATATCGACGTTTTTTCTTGTTAATAAAATACTTCTTATCATCGAATAATACGACCAGATAGAAGATGGTTTTCTTTCCTTAGATAAGCATTCAAAGTAAGCCAACAATACTTTTTCATGAGTGATATTCTTGATTTTCTTAGTAGAACACCATTCTTCGTACCGATTAAACGCTATTTCATATACACTCTGTGATTTTTCCGGCAAAAGGGAGTCCACGATATTTCGCGTCATTTCTTCCAAATCAGAAGGTAAACTACCAGTTTCAGAATCACTCATTATTATTTAAATTATACTCAATTCTACGTGACAATTGTGTTTGACAGCAGATAAATAAATATTGCCGTTACAACCTGACGTTGTCATGGAAATGGCAAAGCACAGCTCACTAACCTACTAATATTTGAAACTACACATATACTTACTCCTTTAAAAATAGTTGCCATTGTGACATGTCAAAAATGCAGTTTTTAATTTTTCGAAAATGTATTAATATAAATGCCATCAGATAAAATTTTATATGTAATACGAATCATAAACAATCATTATGGCACACGCCGTGTTATCGCACTCGGCTACGCCTCGCCATATAACATTCACGACTTGTCCCATAATGATCGTCTTTATGATCCCCATTACGTAAATAACTATTCTTTCAGAAAAGCTTTTATATGTTTGGAAAATTTAATCGTGTTTAGTAGGCGCCATTCATGGGGGAGCAGGTTGAACATCTTAACATGTAAAAATAGGAAAGAGTTGTGATTCCTAGTAATTGCATATTCCTAGTTTGATAGGTGTTGCACTTGTTATTAATATTCTTCTTAGCATAAATTAAACATTCATTAATTTTTTAAACGGTGGACGACAACTGTCTCTGAAATTCGCCCTAGTTATTGTCCTTTTGTGCAATTAAAACTTTAACCAAATGACATGATCCTCCCCACAGAAGTATACCATAAGACATAATACTGTGGAAAAACCCATTAGTAATACCTTGTCATCAACTTGGCTCGTTAGGTGTCTTAATAGATACAGTGCGGATCATAAGTGTTACCCCCCCTATCTAACTCGTTACTGGACTCTTGTTAGGAAAATCGCCAAGATAGGTTTAAATCCTCTTGAAAACAAAGAGAGATGTTCAATTAAATATTTGGGAATTCAAATCGATAACAGCCTCCCCTGGGAACCTCATTTGAATAATCTTCTAAATCGTTTATCGAGTTACACATACAGTGCGGGTCATAAGTGTTACCCCCCCCCCCCCTATTTACCTCGTTACTGGAATCTTGTTAGGAAAATCGCCGAGACAAGTCGACTTTTGATTACTACAGTGTACATTTTTGTATGAATAGTTTACCCCTAATTTCATCCCTTACTGGAGGGGAGCAACCCTTTCGAAAAATTTTATTAGCATGGGGTGGTGAGTGATAGCTCATTTGAAAGGAGGTTTTATTCTCTATTCAACCGTGTTTTTTTTTATTTTTTAATTTTTTTTTTTATTTTTTTTATTATTTTTACTTTATTTTTTTTTATTTTTTACTATTATTTTTATTTTATTTTTTTTTATTTTTTTATTTTATTTTTTTAATTTTTTTTTTTGCAAAACGTCAAAGCTGAAACTAAAAATAGACTTTATTTTTGCCAGGAGGTCAACGGGGAATATTTTGAACATTTATTGTAACTGTAATTGTAGTTTAGTTGCCTTCCTGTTTGTGGTGTTTTGTTATTTTTAAACATTAATAACTCATCACGTAATAAAGAAAATTTAAAATTTTTTGCACGGTTGAATGGAGAATAAAACCTCCTTTCAAATGAGCTATCACTGACCACCCCATGCTATTTAAATTTTTCGAAAGGGTTGCTCCCCTCCAGTAAGGGATGAAATTGGGGGTAAACTATTTATACAAAAATGTACATTGTAGAAATCAAAAGTCGACCTGTCTCGGCGATTTCCCTAACAAGAGTCCAGTAACGAGTTAGATAGGGGGGGGGGTAACACTTATGATCCGCACTGTATGTGTAACTCGATAAACGATTTAGAAGATTATTCAAATGAGGTTCCCAGGGGAGGCTATTATCGATTTGAATTCCCAAATATTTAATTGAACATCTCTCTTTGTTTTCAAGGGGATTTAAATTAAATGTCAAAGTTTGAGTTTTGTTCTCTTTACATTTCAAATTGATCATCTTAAAATAATTTGAATATTCCCGAATGGTATCATTGTGAGATCATTTAAGCAACTACTTAAGTTTAGATAGGAGACGTCATCGGCATATATAACCTTATTTTTCTTAGTAAACTCATAAATATAATTGATGACGACTATAAAAAATAGCGGGCCTAGGACAGAGCCCTGTGGGACTCCATGTTCTACACTCCTCATCACAGATTTTTCTTTTTTGATCTGGACGAACTTAAATTTGGGTATATAATGTTTTTTGTTTTATAATATTTTTTCCATTGGATATTTACTTTTTTCCACTAACTACTATTTTTTTATACTAAATTAATCAAAATAAAATTTTTAGAGACTGCCATAGAGCGCTAAAAATAATTAAAAATGTGGAAAAATACAGAGAAGCGGCTAAATTAGAAATTAACGTTTTAGAAAAATTAGCTGAGGAAGATCCAGATTGTTTAAAGTAAGTATACATTAATTTATAGTCATTGAAATAAATTGGAACATTTTTTTTCTATCTATCAAAAATAGACAAGTTAATATACAAAACTCCCACTACTATTTTTAAAACATAATATGCATTACTCTAGGTACATTCACTTGTAAAATATATTGTACCTTGTACGTAAACTTATCCATAAAAACAGTAATAAACTACAAAAGATTTTGTTCTGTAAAATAATATCAAGAAACTCGTTTGGGAACGCTGCCAAAATGTTTAACAACTGTTTCATTGTATCATCAATGGCAATTAAATCTTAATTGTATATTGAAAAAGCTAAGAAAAATTGTATATATTGCGAGCATTTAAAAATAGCAATTAGAATTATATAAAAAATACCATATATATGTGTCCTAAACCTTTGAGAACATCAATTAAGAATTAATTATAAATTTAAAAAACCCTAAAATTAAATGTCATTATGTACAGGACAATTGGTTACACTTTTAATATTATACAGGGTCCTGCAATAGTGGCGCCGTGTTCCATATCTCTATTTAGGAAAGAGATAGGAATACAATTTTCTATAACGTTACTTTATTGATCGAACTCGACATAATAAAAAAAAATTCAGTCACACAGGGTGTACAATTTTTTCCGCGCGGGTCCCAACTTTGTTTTTTTAAATGGCAAACTGTATTTTTATAGCTTGCCACACATTGTCAATAAAAAAGTGCAGAATATTCCTTATTTCAAATGGAACACCCTGTATATTATCGATCGATACGAAGCGCCAACAAAGGCTCTACAAATTTCATTACGTATTCTCTATGGCTAAGTTCACCAGTTTTTCTTAAGAGCAAACCGAACCCCTTGAAAAATTTTAATAACCTTTTACAATTACAAAACTTAGGGTGTAAATTTTCGAAAAGTATTTATTTTGTTAATTTTAAATGGAAAATCACAAAAGAAATATCCGCGCCATTCTGCATTAAATCTATGAAAATTTGCTCCTATTCGTTTTAATAAATATCAAGTAGTTTTTAAATAATATGGTTTCCCATTTTTTTCTTCAATATCTTTGTAAAGTGCTGCCACATCGTTACATACATTTAAAGCTTTCGAGAAATATTCCATCGGCAAGTGTTCCCAGTGGCGCGCATATAAAAACAATTTTTTATTAGAATATCCTCATAAAATAGAAGTGAAATTTGCTTCTCACAAGAACTCCGGTTGCTACTTAAAACAGCTCTTTTTATTAGAAAAATGGCAAATATTCATATGTTTACGCTATAATCTCAATGAACGACTTTTTTGACAACTAGTAAGAATATACGAACGACTGAAAGAATATACAAACGACTGATAAGAATATACAAACGGCTGTTAACAATATACAAACGACTGATAATAATATACAAACGACTGATAATAATTTACAAACGACTGATAAGAACATACAAAGATATCTTGTTTCAATTATAAGATGACCAAACAAATATTTGTTTTCATGTATTGGTGTATATTCATAAATTAGAGTCTGAGCTTAAGTTCCAGGTATTTATTTATTTATTTAAAGTTTAATTAAAGTTGATAATGAATCTTTTATAAAATATGCTCAACATGTCTTCCATTTTCTTATTTTCTTGAATGCAGAGCCGAAGTTTATGTTTGAAAGACTTCCACCATACGCAAGACAGCTGGTGTAATAGGTACTGCGAAAAGGATTTGTTATTCTAAGTCGCATATTTTCGGAAGTAGTTGGTGGTTCGACGAAAACCGTATTTTTTATGTATTTATGAAACAGTCTTTCAAACATAGACTTCAGCTCTGCGTTCAAGAAAATGAGAGACATGTTGAACATATTTTATAAAAGATTCATTATCAACTTTAATTAAACTTTAAATAAATAAATAAATAAATACCTGGAACTTAAGATCAGACTGTAATTTATGAGTACACACGAATACATGAAAAAAAAATATTTGTTTGGACACCTTATAATGTACATAATTGAAACAAGATATCTTTGTATATTCTTATCAGTCGTTTGTATATTCTCATCAGTCGTTTGTATATTCTTATCAGTCATTTGTATATTCTTATCAGTCGTTTGTATATTATCAGTCGTTTGTATATCCTTATCAGTCGTCAAAAAAGTCGCTCATTGAGATTATAGCGTAGAAATATGAATATTTGACATTTTTAAGAAAAACTAGTGATAGGGAATACTCGATGAAATTTGTAGAGCCTTCTTATGGATCGATAATATACAGGGTGTTCCATTTGAAAGAGGGAAGATTCTGCAAATTTTTATAGACAATGTGTGGCAAGCTATTTCTCATACCCTGTATATCACAGGTCGATTCCAGATACATCGTTTGAGAGAGTCACCAATATACAATATTTGACCAAAAATAAATTTTAATGGGACATAACTTCATAATTTCAAATATTCATCAATATTTTCGAAATATAAACATGCATAAAGTATCTTTTATTTTTCATGTAGAAGCCGAAAAAGTGATAAAAAAATACAGGTTGCCATTTAAAAAAACAAAGTGGGGATCCGCCCGGAAAAAATTGAACACCATGTGTGACTGAATTTTTTTTATTTTGTTGAGCTTGACCAATAAGGTAACATTATAGAAAATTGTATTCCTATCTCTTTCCTAAATAGAGATACGGAACACGGCGCCACTGTTGCTGGACCCTGTATAGATATAGAAATGTTGAATGTACTATTATAATTGAGAATACTTACCTACCTATTTATAAAGACAGCATATTAAAATATTTATTGATCAATTTTACCGGACACAGTGGCCTAGTTGGTAAGGCGTCTGCCGATTCAGCTTGGTCAGTGTTCGGGGAGTAGGTTCGAATCCTGCCGTATTCAAGTAGAATTAAAGTCAGATAAGACTTTGGACAAGCGCAAAAAGGTATTTGTGTCATACGCAGTTTCATTAACGCCGGTAAACAGGCCGGATGAGATCGAATATCTCGTGGAACTGATAGGGGTTGGTGACACAATTACACACTTGTTAGTCGGTAGATCACCTGCATGACAAAGGCATAGTCCTGGGTAGCGATAAGCTGTAGGTCCCGTCCAGTTTAGGCCATTAGGTCAGAAAAGAGACGTTAAAATTAACAAACAGCAACAATTGATCAATTTAATCTTAAGTAAATATTCTTTTTCAGCTTGTGCGTAAAAATGTTGGATTGGTTTGATTACTACGGTCATATGTGTATAACTTTCGAAATGTTGGGACTTAGTGTATTTGATTTTTTGGTGAGTTATTTTTGCACATTCTTATAGTTATTTTAACCCTTAACGGTTACCTGTAATGAAGATTAGCCTAGACTTTAAAGGAGTAAAGATTCTTTTTATCGTTTTCTACACCCTTTAACTTACCTAAGCGCGTAGTTTTAGCTAATAGCCCAGTTGTCAGAGACTTTGACCTCTCATAAAATGTAATCACGTTGAAACTTGGCACTTAAGTACTTGAAAGGGTGTAGAAAACAATAAAATTTTTGCTGCTTTAAAGTCTATGCTAACTTCACAATTTCGAAAATAAAATCGAAAATTTGGTTTTTCCATTATATCTCGAAAAAAAAAAATAAAAATTTCGAAAAACTAATAGCACCACGAGAAAGAAAGGAAAATTTTACTAAAAAATAATATTATAAGTTATTTTAAAAAAGAATTTGTATTACTATAAAAAAACTATTAAAAATAAGAAAGCAAATTCGAAAACTCTACGCGCGCCGAGCCGTTGAGTACAAATATTCAGGCGAGGCGTTCGGAAAAACTAATGTATCTTTGCCTAAAATATACGCAAAGAAAAAAAAGAAAGCGTTCTAAAGAGAAGACTCTAAACTTTCTCAGGAAGTCATTAGTTTTTCATTTTTTTTTGTTTACCCATAGAAAATTTGACCGGAAGTTATAATTTCTAAAATTCTCACTGATTTTTATAAAACTGAAGATATCTATTAATAGAGGCATAATAAAAAAACCTTTTACATTTTTCATCATTATACTTTTACTTTTGATTTAAATATAATTAAAATGATGAACATTATCTCTGTTTAATAAAAATTATGTTTTAAAATGATCATTTTTTTTACAACATTCATTCCAAGCAATTTTTATTTTCAAAATAGTATTTATATAAATCAAAAATTAATATTTTTTTTAAATAAAGTTAAAAATAATTTAGAAATTGATTTATATAAATAAATAAACACAATTTTGAAAATAAAAATTGCTTGGAATGAATGTTGTAAAAAAATTATCATTTTAAAACATAAGTTTTATTAAACAGAGATAATGTTCATCATTTTAATTATATTTAAATCAAAAGTAAAAGTATAATAATGATAAATGTACAAAGATTTGCCTCTATTAATAGATATCTTCAGTTTTATAAAAATCAGTGAGATTTTTAGAAATTATAACTTCCGATCAAATTTTCTATGAGAAAACAAAAAAAAAATTAAAAAATAATGACTTCTTAAGAAAGCTTAGAGTCTTCTATTTAAAACGTTTTCTTTTGTTTCTTTTCTAGACAAAGATACTTTAGTTTTTCCGAACACCTCGCCTGAATATTTGTATTCAACGGCTCGGCGCGCGTAGAGTTTTTGAATGTGCTTTCTTATTTTTAATAATTTTTATAGTAATACAAATTCTTTTTTAAAATAATTTATAATATTATTTTTTAGTAAAATTTTTTTCTTTCACGTGGTGCTATTAGTTTTTCGACATTTATATATTTTTTTTCGAGATATAATGGAAAAACCAAATTTTCGATTTTATTTTCGAAATTGTGAAGTTAGCATACACTTTAGAGCAGCAAAGATTTTTTTATTGATTTCTATACCCTTTCAAGTACTTAAATGCCAAGTTTCATCGAGATCACATTTTGTGCGAGCTTTTGGTCAATATCCTTCTCTGGCAACTGTGCTATATGAATTCTTTTCAAAATTATTCATCCATATAACTTTTTTTTAAATTCTGATGTAAAATTTGAGTTAGGGTGAGCGCATCTTTGCTATTTTGACGCATTCTTAATTACCCTAACATTTCTTAGGTATTCTAGGAAAATGTCAAAAATAAAAGTAAATACCCTTAGTATACGTGGTTGTTTTAATAAAGCTTTTGTTTTAGAAAGATAACAACTACCAACCTTATCCCCTGGACCAAGTTCGCCATATTGGTTACCAACTATGTTATTCCGTGAAATTTTTACACGATAACAGACTTACCCATACGGATCTCAAACCAGAAAATATTCTCTTCGTAGATTCTTCATACGAACTAGTTTATGATGTAAAAAAAGTAAGAATACTTGTACAAATATAAGCGGAAACCTTAACGAATATTTTTTTTAGAGACGAGATGTGAGAAGGGTTAAAAGAACTGATGTTAGATTAATAGATTTTGGTAGCGCCACTTTTGACCATGAACATCACAGTACGATAGTGTCTACGCGTCACTATAGGGCACCAGAAGTTATTTTAGGTATAGTATGACAGACTTCCACCTACCTAGTTTTCGGTAAATTTTTTCGATTTTGTCTGGTGAAGTGAGACAGCTGTCCACGTATATCGGCCTGATAGTGCAGTGAAAATAAAAAAACCGGGGTCCGTTTTTTTGCAAAGCAATGACAAATCACCCAGACTAATTTGCTTGTAAGCTTCTTCATTTTGACGTTCGAATTCGGCGTTAAACTTTAGGGCACATATTGCTGTATATACTTAAAATTCAGCACAGTCATATACAAAGGAACAGCCAACACCCTTAATAGGATAAGGCACATGAAGAATAAGTAGAATCGGACAAACTTAAGACCGGTAATTGTCACCGCTTACTTGTGCGCGTTGGTACGAGGCAGTACCGAGTGATAAGAGTAGCGGCCAAAACAGTGTAATCTAGCTGAATGTGGCTGCCGAAAGGCCTCATAGAAAATACGGAAGCGCAGTTTTCATTAAGCCCGACATGCTCGTCCAGTCCACTAATGTGGCTGAGGAAAATGAAATCGAGATATTACAGTAGAACAGTAGAACTGAACAACTGCACCATTATCTCTGTGTACAAGCCACCACACACTGAAATAACGGCCAATGACTTCTGTCCACTCGACGCAGATAAGACTCACTTCGTGGTCGGAGATTTCAACAGTCATAGCAGCTTATGGGGGTACGATGACGACGACAGAAATGGGGAGGCCATGATCCAGTGGGCAGATGCAAGCAAACTAATTCTCTTGCATGACAATAAGCTGCCGGCCTCCTTTAATAGTGCCAGATGGCGGAGAGGATTTAACCCAGATCTGATATTTGTGAGCGATCGGATAAACCTACAATGCGTCAAGGGAGTATGCCCACCCATCCCAAACACACAACACCGTCCAATAATGTGTCAAGTTATGGCCGTATCTCGACCTCATAACATCCCATTTAGACGCAGATATAACTTCCAAAAAACCAATTGGACCAAATTTCAGAAACTGTTGGATTGTGCAGTGGACACACTTGCGCCCATCCCGAGCTCCTATGATAGCTTTGTGGATAACGTAAAAAAATGGCCTAACGACAGCCACGAAAGCCCAACTACAAAACTACTTAACCCTTTTCGAAGCCAACCCCATGGGAGAAGACACAATAGAGGCGGGCAAACAACTAATCACCTCTATATCCGAGGCCAAGAGGGAGAACTGGATCAAACTGATGGAGGAGCTCGATATGAGCATAAGCAGCCACAAAGCGTGGAGACTATTAAAGCGCTTAAACAATGACCCAACTCACTCAAGAGCCCATGCCAACGTAACAGCAGACCAAATAGCCATTTAGCTCGTAAAAAATGGCAAACCAGATCAAATCTGATGAAAAGCCAAGATCAGAGCTATCCTCAAACCAGGCAAAGAAGCTAATAACCCAAAGAGCTGCCGCCCGATCTCTCTCTGGTATGCCACACATATAAAATCTTTGAAAGATTAATATACAACCGACTTTCACTGATTGTGGATCCAATCCTTATACCACAACAGGCTGGATTTCGCCCCGAAAAAAGCTGTACGGCACAAGTGCTCAATCTAACTCAGCACATTGAGGACGGTTTCCAAGGGGGATATATAACGGGTGCCGTTTTCATCGACCTCACAGCGGCATATGACACCATCAACCTCCGACTCCTGATGCAGAAGATATATCATACACCCAAAGATATCAATCTTACAAACATCATCAGGAATCTGCTCCAGAACCGGAGGTTTCTGGTGGAGTTCCAGGGAAGGCGAAGTAGGTGGAGGAACCAGAGAAACGGTCTGCCATAGGGAAGTGTACTGGCACCACTACTCTTCAATATATATGCCAACCACCAACCCCTCCCTGAAGGTACAAAGAGCTATATATATGCAGACGACAGGGCAATCACATCACAAGGGAAAACATTCGAAGAGGTGGAGCAATGTCTGAGCGCGGCCCTAGTAGAGTTGGATTCGTACTGTAGAAATAACCCGCTGACGCCAAATCCAACAGAAACGCAGGTATGTGCCTTCCATCTTAAGACCAAGCAGGACGGCAGAAAACTACAGATCGAATGGAAGGGAGTACAATTGGAGTACTGCCCTAATCCTAAATACCTGGGTGTAACACTGAACAGGGCCTTAACATTCAAGTGTCACTACCTTAACACCAAACTAAAAGTCAGCGGAAGAAATAATATAGTCCGCAAGCTGACAAAAGCTCTAATTGGGGAGCCCAACCCAGGATTCTCAAAGCCTCAGCACTCGCCCTCTGTCACTACGCCGGCGAGTATGCATGTCCGGTTTGGTATAGCTCAGCTCATGCAAAACAAGTTGATGTCGCCCTCAACGAGACATGCAGAATCATCACCGGATGCTTGAAGCCAACACCCCTGAACAAGATCCACCACCTAGCCGGCATCGCTCCTCCAGCTGTCCGTAGGGAAGCAGCTGCACTCAAAGAACGATCCAAAGCAGCAGTATCTGAACGCCACCCCCTCCACGGTCTCCAGCCGGCCCATCAGCGATTAAAATCAAGGCGAAGCTTCCTGAGATCGACAGAAGTTTACGAGGAACCTAAAACCAGAGTGGACCTTTGGGGGAAGACCGCAAACCAACATTGGATGAAGTCGAATGAAAAACTAGATACGGCGAAAACTGGGAAATCTGGAAGGCGCTAAACAGACTGCGGACGGACACAGCGAGATCGAGAGATGCCCTACATAAGTGGTAGCCCTTTGGACTCCAATCTCTGCGATTGTGGAAAACTGCAAACCACGCAACATTATATATACTTGCGCGCTGTGCCCCGCCGCGAATTAAAGAAGCCGCTACTCTCAGCTTGGTGTGATCACAGAACCCGCAGCTGACACCGTCAGCCGGCGAATATTTGTCAGCAACTGGCTAAGTTGGACATGTTCAACTTTTGGTAGCAGGTAGCGCGTCACGTGGTCCAGCTGATCAACAGCTGCTGATAACCAGCCTAGTCTGACCCGTGCTATAGATGACCTTATGGCAGCGAAGCCGAACGCAATTGACGTAGCCCGTTTCTGGGCAAAAAATGTTTAGTTCACGTCTGAAGTGACGATAATTAACTTGTGGTCCTTCTAACACGAATAAATAAAAATAGTGTATTCTAGTGGAGTGTGATTCGTTTATTTTTCTTTCTGCCTGCGCCTGCGGCAACCATATTACCGGACTTAAATTTGTCCGCCTCTACAGTTATATTTGACTTTACGGGTCTATTTAATATATTTCTATTTATTGAGTAGGGGGTGCCAACCGAATAAGTAGTCCTAATGTTTCTGTACTTTTATGCATTATTTGCTCTTGTTTTACTTTAAATTCTTCTGAAATTAAGAGCCAAAAATAATTACTGTCCGTAATTTTGATTTGTAAACGAATCAATAGTTTTCAATTTTTAATTGTACTTTTTAGAATTAGGCTGGTCGCAACCATGTGATGTTTGGTCGATAGGTTGTATATTATTCGAATTGTACCTGGGTATTACTCTTTTCCAAACTCATGACAATAGAGAACATTTGGCAATGATGCAACGAATTATTGGTGAAGTTCCTGTAAGGTAAGCTTATTTATTTATTTATTTGATAAAACATTTTGTCCTACGACCACATAGGAAAGGAAACAGATATCAACTCTAAATTCTTGGACTTCATAAATAAAATAATTAAGTGTTTCAATACAGCATTTCCCCTTCGCCCCATTAAAACTAAACGTCATAAACCTTGGCCAACTAAAAGAATAAGAATCTCTTCAAAAAATATGAGGTCACTTATGTATATTAAAAAATTCTCAGATAACCCCCTAATATTAAATTATATCAACAACTACAGAATACTGTATCGAAAAATTATCAAATCTACTAAGAAAAACGATAAAAATCGCATCTCAAGAGCTAAAAACTCTTCCAAACTAAAAACTCTTCCAAAGAAACCTGGTCTATTATAAATGACTTAAGAAATAAAACCCGTTCTTCAAACATTGTTAATCCTAGTCCTGATGAACTAAACAATTATTTTGTTAATGTAAGTAAGAATATCAGCTCTAACATAGCCCCCGACCAGGATGCTCTCTCCTTCCTCCTACCTACTATAAGGGTCACTAATAGTTTCTTCCTAGAGCCAGTAGATAAGCACGAACTAGTGCAAACCATAAACAGCATTCAAAATAAATCTTCCTGTGGAAATGGTGGCTTGTCCACTAAAATATTTTCAAATATACCTGATGTAGTAATTAACATTTTAACTTCGCTGATTAATGAATCCTTCGGATCTGGTATCTTTCCGAGCTGTCTAAAAACAGCTATAATAATCCCACTTCATAAGGGTGGCGACAAAACCGATACTTGTAACAATAGACCTATTGATCTATTACCTACCTTATCGAAGATAATAGAAAGGCTAATGAAAAATCGCCTACTGCCCTTTCTTTCCAAACAAAACATCATAACACCTCATCAATATGGTTTCCTTCCTAAAAAATGCACTAGTGATGCAATGTTTTCCATTCTTAATAAATATATACATCATAAACTTTTCACAGCTTCAGTATTTTGTGACTTTGCAAAGGCCTTTGATTGTGTTAATCATGAAATCTTAATTAAGAAACTACAAATTTATGGCGTACGGGGTTCTCCTTTGCAATGGTTTAAAACTTACTTAGAAAATAGAAATCAGCAGGTACGTGCTAATGGTGCTGATTCTTCAAATCTGCCAATTAGCAGTGGCGTACCTCAAGGTTCAGTGTTCCAATTTTATTTTTATTATTCATCAACGATATCACAGACTTAAAAATAAGTGGAAGAATTACTACAAGTGTAACCTGGAGTAGTTCTGATATACAGACATTACAATCTAGCATAAACAAAGATCTAGTTACTATCAAATCTTGTTCTGACTCGAATGGGCTTTGTTTCAACACCAGTAAAACCTTAGCAATGTCTTACAGCGGTACTTTACAGCCTACCTAGCAATAATCCGATTCTAACGGTGAACTCAATTAAGTTTTTAGGTCTTTATATAGACAAGTTCCTGAAATGGTCCACTCATAATGATACCTTGGCAAAAAAATTATCTTCTGCATGTTTTGCCATTAAAACTGTTTCTAAAGAGCTGACCCCTACTACTGCATTAATGACCTACTTTTCCTTATTCGAATCTCACCTTCGCTGTGGTTTACCGTTCTGGGGTTCTTGTAGCTTATACTACTTCGAATCTATTTTCAAATTACAAAAAAGAGCAATTCGTTATGTATTTGGTTTAAGTAGTAGGACACACTGTGAAAATTACTTTAAAAATTTCAAAATTCTACCCTTCCTGCTCTATTTATCTTTGAATCCGTCTGCTTAGTTCGCAAGCACATTCAAAAGTTATCGGAAAGACCAACTCGTAGATATCCAAAAGAAATTTAGGTACTGATGTTTACTTAACTATTCCCACCTCTGACCTAATAAAAAATTCTATTACCTACAATGCAAAAAAATTGTACAGCTAAAATCTATAAATTCATATGATAAGTTCAGAAGATCGACTAGAGCTTTTCTTCAAGAAAGACCATTTTACACAGTGGCAGAATTTTATAACGTGCCTTAGACTTTTGGGTTGCAGCATATAGGAGCAATAATTAAATTAAGTTAATTTGAAAATTTTAATTTGAACAATAATTTATAGTGACGGATATTGCATATCCAATGCAATTGTTATTGATATTTTGTTTGTGTTTTGTTTTGTTTTGTCTAGTAATTTATTTTTATTTTTATTATGATTAGTTTCGCTTTGTCTATAAAATTTTTGTAATTTTTCTTTGACAATAAAGCATATCCTCTCTCACTCTCTCACTCTCTACTCCGACGGAAAGTGGTCTATATTCACACTTGGGTGGAAAGTACTTTCCGCACGTGTTTGATGTATCTTCCTTTCGAATGATCCACTCTCCACTCCCACATTTTTATACTGTTTTTTGAAGGTGGATTTTTTAAATATTTTACGAAATATTCTTTGGGTATTAACAATCGATTCATACTTAGCATACAATAACACACTTTTGGAGTTTTCAGGAAGCTAAATCGAACCATTATTGAAAACCAATTAAGAACAGTCAGCCGTTTAAGAACTATTCAAATAGGAATTAATTACTTTGACACTTAGTTGTGTCATTTTACTGAGATTATAAAAATTCCATATTTTTTTATCTAAACAAATTATAAATTTTCGGAAAGCGAGAGAGTTTATTTTTCAGATAGAATAAAAATGTATAGGGTGTTTCCTTAAATGCCTTAAAAGAATCGACGATATTTGTATTTGAAATAGACCGTTTTATTAAAACGACCTATATAAGTTTTTTCTAAATAAACATTTATACTGAAAAAACTTTATACAAAAAGAAATTGTTCAGTGAAACCAACACATTTCACAATATTTGGTAACATTATCGCGTGGTCGTAGGAAAAATACATTACTTGTGCGAAAGTGATTTTTCACACTCGTGGGCTTACGCCTCGGGCGACAATATTTCCCACTCGTGTGAAAAGTGTCACTTACCGCACTCGTTATATATTATACTATTTCACTACCATGTGTAAAGTTCTAAGTTTACGCACGTATACTGTAAAAAGTTGTCTGTAATGGGCTGTAAAAATGTGTTTTTCTTTTAATTTTCTTGAGAGCAATGGGCAATTTTGTGGGCTAATCAGGTTATTGCAAAGATAAATATTTTTTTCTAATTCTTACATTAGTTTTTACATTTGCAATTTAGTATTTCGTATAATCTTAAGTTTTAATTTTGGTAGATGGCGTAAATGTTTATAGACTGAAGTTTAAATTTTTTGATACAAGAAAAATGTATTTTTATTTTTTCAAACTAAATAAATAACATTTTAAGTTAGGGATAGCCATATGTGAGTAGTAGTAATTAGTGGAAGGGTGTTGAGAAGAAAAGACCTTTATGTCTCACAGAGTTACTGTTTATTTTCTACGACATATCAATGTCATCATCAGTTATGGAGTTAGGAAAGTTATCATTGGTCAAAAAAAAATTAACAATTAAATATGAAAATTGCAATACAATTGAAATTATTTAAAATTTTTGAACTAAGAATTTTAAAAAAAGAGAATTTAAAAATAGAATTTAAAAAAACTTTAAACCTCACCGTAACTGTTCCATAAAGGAATATACCACAAGATTTCACATAAAACAATATAAAGGTCAATTTTTTGTTTATAATTTAAAAAATTGTGAAAATTCGGATGAAAATTTGTTAAAAAATTCAATATGAATCAAAAAATCGTTTAGCGAATCTGTTCAATGAATCATTTAGAGTATTATTTAGGACTTCCAACTCCATCAGCAAATTGTTTATAAGAAACAAAGACAAGATAGGCATCATGGACCAATCGGGAATATACAAATGAACTTATTCTACATGCCCATGTTCCTATATTGGTAGGACTTTTCGTAATTTCAAAGAACGCTTGAAGGAGCATATACGCTACCTCAATACTAATACTTCTGGTTTTTCACATTTCGCTACACACCTCTTAGATACTGGACACGATTTCGATTCGAATACTGGGTTTAAGGTATTACATGCTGTTTCTAACAGATTCCTTTTGGACAATTTCGAAAACCTGGAAATTCTAAAAAACATCAAATTGAACCCCACGTGCTCTCTTAACGCACAAATTAACTTCATTAGTAACCCTACTTTTTCTTCTCTTATTTAAAATTTACCTTACATTGTCCAGTTGATACTATTCCCACTCCAGTTTCCAAAATTAAACAATCTCTTTTTTCTTCTTCTTTTTCTTTCTTTCTTCTTTAACTATAATATCATAATTTCTTTTTATTGTCAAGTTTTAACGATTTACAACATGGGGTATTAATTCATTTCGTATTCAGTGTTTTTTAAATAATTGTGTTTTGTTGTTAAAATTAAAAATTAAATAAAATTAAAAAATTAAATATTTTGGGAAGCTACGCCATCTACTGATCTTTCAACAAACCTTATTTTTGTTTAATTGACTAATGTACAGATAACTATAAATTTTCTAGTCTTGTTTTTTCAAATTTAAAATTATTCACTATCGTATTGTGTTATAAAAAACATCCTTTGTTCGGAATTTTATCAACCATTCGTTACCAGCTTTTTAAAAATGTCTGTCTTCGTTTTGTAAATGTTTTAATGTTTAACTTTTAATTTTAATTTTTTTACTGCTGGAATATTGTGTTTGTTTTATTTGATATTGAATTTTTTAACAAATTTTCGTCCGAATTTTCACAATTTTTTAAATTATCAACAAAAAATTGACCTTTATATTGTTTTATGTGAAATATTCCTTTATGGAAAAGTTACGGTGAGTGTTTAAAGTTTTTTTAAATTCTGTTTTTTTAAAATTCTTAGTTCAAAAATTTTAAATAACTTCAATTGTATTGCAATTTTCATATTTAATTGTTAATTTTTTTTTGATCAATGATCACTTTCCTAACTCCGTAACTTTTCTATTTAGGTACCTGATGATGACATTGTTATGTCGAAACCGGTCGTAGAAAATAAACAGTAACTCTGTGAGACATAAAGGTCTTTTCTTCTCATCACCCTTCCACTAAATAAATAACACGTCGCATAGAACTGTCAAACATGAAATTCAAGGCTATCTAGGATGCGGACGTGATATTTACAGCTTGGTGGAATGAACATTCTGACACTAGAGTAAGAATGAAATACGTAGAAAATACAAAAGAGACAAGTGTTTCAGAATTTTCTTTCAATCTCAAGAGCGAGAAAGTTTCTTTTCTGTTATTATAAGTGGTTTCAGAATAACTACATTCAGTAGTAGCCATGGAGAAAATGTATTATTATATATCTCAGGCAATTTTCGAATTCTTTCTCGAAAATATCACTCAAAATTTTCGATTTCTGCGAAAGAAGTGAACTGGTGGCCTGCCAAATCTTGCTGTATCTTTTGGAACAAACAGTAATCCATTTGAGTGTTTCAAAATTTTTTTCACGGCTTTTCCCGAGGATTGTCATGAAGAAGAATAACTTTATCATGTCTTTGCTCGTATTCCGCCTGTTTTTCTTGTAATTCACGGCTCAAACGAATTAATACCGATCGCTTGTAATGGGATCGCTAGATTTTAGCAGCTCACCCTTTTCGTCCCACCAGATACAGAGCAAAATCTTTGAACCATTTATGTTCGGCTTTGGTGTTGATTTTGAGTGAGTATTTTTTCTTCTTGGAATTATCTCCAGTTACAATCCGATGCAAACCTTTTCGTTGTTGCTTTTGAATCAGCTGCTTGCAATCGAAACATCGTCTTTCAACGTCTCTCTGTTTCAGTTCATATGACACACAATTTCCTTGTTTTTGAATCATTCCTATCTGTCTCTATCGTACGGAAACGTCTTGTTGAATTATTCCCAATGATTCTGTAAGTTCCTCTTGCGTTTGACTCTCATCTTCTTCGATTAACGCCTCTAATTCTTTGTCCTCGAATTTTTTTGGCTGTCTAAAACGAGGCTTGTCTTCGACGCTGAAATCTCCATCCTTGACTCCTCTGCGTCTAATCCATCTTCCCGTAAAATAGTTTCTAAATTTTTTCGTACAGCTGTCAAAAAATTATCTCTTCTTTAAATTCTTTCTACCGGAAAGTTATTGGAGATTTTTGGTTTCAAGGAAATTATGAGAATTTCTGTAGAGTTATCCAATTATCCCAGAAACCCCTTTTTGCATAATTAAATAGACAATATTAGGACTTTTAAAATGAGGTAAAACTTTGCATTTAAAACAAAATAAATCACTCAGACGGAGTTAAATGAGGGAACATTTTTATGCAGCCCAATTACTGATTAAAATAGAGGGTATTCAATTTCCATACAGTGTGTAAATATAAAGGATTTTGCTCCCGCTTCTTAAAGAATATTTACTATTTCATTTAGCCTGGCGAAAAGGACGAAAACAAGATATTTCTATAAAGGTAAACTTGAATGGGATGAAAAAAGTGCAGCTGGACGATATGTTAGAAATAATTGTAAACCCTTATTGGTAAGTATTTTTTGATGTTAAGTAGAGTGGAGTCATAGGGCGCTTTCACATTTGGCAACACCACGACGATTACACAACACCGACACCGACACGACACCGACACGACACCGACATGACATCATTCGTTTTGAGCGTTTTCACACTTGACAACATGACACCAAAAATGATTTATTTTTATTTCAGTTTGCTGATCGTAGTCCATTAAACAAATTTATTTAACACGAATAAACAAAAACCTACTAAAATTACTTCGCACCAACATAAATTATTTTTGATATGTTCTTTAAGTAACATTTTAAAATTATTAAGAGTGGTACATTTTTTTATAGATTGAGGTAACTAATTGGTTAAACTTTTGGTATAAATGACCCCGATGTCCTTTGGCTCTGGCAACTGGGCAAATTACAAATAGTAACCTCTTTTTTTCTTTTCTGCAACTGCCAGTTGATCAAGTTCATTATCCAAATATTCATGGATTTCTTGCCAACACTTTTCTCTTAATATTTTATTTTTATTGTTTTCATTACTTTTATCCCAAATACATGTAACTAGTTCAATTAAAGTAACAATATCGAACTTAAAAGTCATCTTAGAATACGAAGGAACTAAATTAAACTAATCAGGTTTGGCTGTATGAGATTTGCGCCTACCTGTGCTAATCTTCCAGGGTGAGATGCATTACCTAAATATAAACATTTTTCTAAATATTCGATTAGCACTTAATTCATCAAAATAGCAGAATAGACACCAATAAAAGTTATTAACAACAATAAAAACCATGTGCTACTGTCATTTCCGGCTGCCGGCATGCCGGGCAAGGAGCATTCTTGCCACTGGTGTCGTCTCGATTTTTGAAACAAAATAATTAGTACAAACAATAACTAAATAAAACTGATTAGTTCAATTCAGTTCCTTCATGTGTGTAATTGAACTAGTTTAAAAAATCTCTGTGTTGAAAAATAATATGAAAATAATAAAAAATATTATTAGGAGAAAAATGTTGGCAAGAAATCTATCAATCAATACGTACATACGTCTGCGAGGCGATAATGGGGACATTCAGGTTGAAATGCAATGGCCACTGGGATCCTTATGAACAAGGACACAGTAGAATCACAAAAATCATCACAAACTTGTTGATGGAGACGAGAAGTGATGAAATGGCACCAAAAAACAACTTCACAAAGCCCTTCAGCGTTCAGCTGAGTTGGGAAGTTGAAGAAACAAACAACTTTCGGGAAGTAACATTGGTTTGGTATACTGATGGGTCAAAAACCGCAAGTGGAACTGGAGCCGAAATATATGGTGAAATACCCAGATGCAACCTAAACGCACCATTGGGGAATTACGCATCAGTATTTCAAGCAGAAGTACATGTTATAGAGCTTTGTTTGAGGGAGAACAATCCTCATTTACTCTGACAGTCAAGCTGGCCTACAGGCCTTATCATGTAACAAAATCAGATCAAAATTGGTCTGGCAAGGCCTACAAACCCTGCTCGTTCTGGCCAACCAAAATAAGGTAACACTTAGATGGGCCCCAGGGCATAAAAGGATAAAAGGCAACGAGGAAGCAGACGCCTTGGCAAGGAAAGCCTCAGTGACCGTTTTTACTGGTCCTGAACCGGCGATTGGTATTCCTAAATCCTCGGTACGACTCTCGTTGACTAGGTGGATGTTAAAAGAACACCGGTCACGCTGGGATCTCGTGCCGGGCAAACAAAACAGTAAACGAATAGTTAAAGCGCCATCAAAAGTACTGACAGGTGATATTCTGAATCTAAGTAGAAATCAAATAAGGCATGTCACGAGACTAATAACCGGACATTGTCACCTTAGGGAACACCTACATAAAATGGGCATCTTTCAAGATGAACCCATATGTAGACTATGCAATGAGGAGGATGAAACAGCCTCCCATATCATACTAAAGTGCCAGGCACTGGAGATACAACCTACTGGGGCCGGTAAACCCATAGGAGGACTTTCCAAAAGAAAATCTAGTGAAAAGGCTCAGCCTGATAAAGATAACAAACCTCTTCACCTGAACATAACGATGTAACTGACATAGTACAATAAGTCTTAAGGCTGCAGTATTGAGGCATTTATAAACCTCAGTCAGGTACATCGTCTTAATCAGTCAATCAATATACGTCTGCACTAAAAATGTATAACTCTCTTCCTGATATACAGGGTGAGTTATGAGGAACTGTACATCCTACTACTTCGTATTGAGGCCCCTATGGGGAATATCAAATGATCATTAAAAAGTGTCTGCCTCCATTGTTTAATAATATATAGGGGGTTGTGAATTTTGACTGAAATTTTTTTTGGTCATTACCTTTGAACGATTAGTTTGATTTGTCTCATATTTTGACAAAACTACTACCATCTAATTAACCGAAGCTAGAAAAAAATCAGGTTCGGTTTTAAAAAATTAGTTCGTTTTGTTCATATAAAACATTTCACCTTGTATATGGTTTTTGAAAACTCTAATAAGGATTTTACAAAGTACAGAAATAGACAACAAAAATGACGCATTTATTTTCCCCCCATGATTACTCAATTTCTTAATTTTTTGTACAAAAATTTAATTTTTAATTACTAGTTCCACAAGCTGTTTTGAATAATACTAAAACATCGCCCTGTATAATATTTCTTTAGTGATTCATCGCTATTATCATTTTTTAGAATTCTCAGAATTTCATTTCGAAAGAAAAAAGATATAGTTTGATCTTTTTAAATTTAAAGAAAAGAAAATAGAACATTAAAAATGAACGAATTTATTTATATTTTTAAGAAAATTTAAGAATAGACAATTACTTAAAAGAACTTAAGGCAAAAAAAACTAAAACAAAATTGCATTGAAGAAATATTTTCGTATTATTTTTCAATACAGTGATTTTGTTCAAGCAGTTCAATTAAGGTAACTATAAAACTTAAAAGCCATGTTAAAACACTTTAAGGAACTGAATTGAACTAATCAGTTTTATTTATTTATTTATTGGTTTTACTAAATATCTTGTTTCAAAAATCGGGACGACACGAGTAGGAAGAAGGCAACCGGAGACGACACTAGCACGTCATGTCGTCTAATGTGAAAGCACTCCATTTATTTCAATGTAAATTCAATGTCGCCAAGTGTGAATAGGGATATTACTTTGGTGTTGATAGCTGCTTTTTTTCACTGTTTTTATCAACTTATGCATAACAATAGATCTGCAAACGTGTAATATCGCACATATCTGATATCTTGCTGGTACTAAATGTGTTAAGAATACACTGTCCAACTCTGTTACTCTAATCAGATATTGATCACTGGTGACAAATTAGAATAGCGTTGTTTAAAATTTTTCAGAAATACCGACAATCTGAAGATCCTGATCACAACGCCCTCTTTGATCTTATATTCAAAATGTTGGAATACGAACCGTCAGAACGAATAACTTTGGGAGAAGTACTTCATCATCCTTTTTTTACAAAGTTCAGTCACGATAAGTTGGGTAACGCGGTTATTCCACACGTAAGGAAAAACAGAAGTTTGTCCAGATGAACCTGGGCGATTTTTAAATTAATTTTATAAATACTTTAAAAAATCCAAATACGTTTCGTCCTTTGTATACTTGTATATTTTTGGTTTAGAGGTTTTATATACATCCTAAACAGGTCTTGAAGATTAATTAAAAAGCAGTTTTTAATCAGTCTATATTCAAGACAGATTTATGTATTTTTAAACCACTTTTAAATCCATTTTTAAGACCTATTTAAGATACGAGTAGGTCTCGATAGGATAAATTGTAGAGTGACTTAATTGTCCTATTATGATATTTGTCTACAAATTATGTTAAATCGTGGAAATGGAAACAGTGAAACACTAATAGTTGCCAATTTATTTTTGAAATATATTATCTCTGGTTCAAGGTTTAGTTTCTATTTGCCAACACAATTTTAGAAACAAAAATATTAATAAAATATGCAATAAGGTAAAAATCAATACTACGAAAATAGAGTTGAAAATGTGGAATTGATTTGTGAGTATAGATAATATTATTCATATAATTAATAGTGCAACAGAAATAAAAAAAATTCTATTTAGCGCTCGATTCAACAATCATTCAGCAATGTGGATTAATCGCTATCACTCTTCTACCTCTCTTTATCTTTTTGTTTTTCTTGAAATCGATTTTCAGAGTAGTATGTCTCCTCATATAACTTATGGGTTTTCCTAAACGTTACTGATTGGGATCTGACCATGGGTAATATCATAAGGGCACCTGTTTTTTCCGAAAAAACACGTTGCTAAGTAATATTCTTTCACAGGAAAAATTAGATGCCCGGATGGTATTTGACAAGACACGAGTAAGAGATTATTCTGCATACACATAACTTACAAAACATACTACCTATTATATATACATACATAATAAATATGTAGGAATTAATATGAAAACTGAAAAACAGGTAATTTATTTAATCACAAAATACTACTATCTTAATTATTTATGGTAGAATTAAAATATAAATTGCAATTTTGGTACACAGTAGGGGTATTGTTTGAAGTCTTTGTTAACTCATTGAAAACGTTGGGTGTAGGTAAATCATTAATGTTGTTGATTGGTCCAGCTGTAGAGTGAGAAACTCGAGGAGTGGCTGCAGGATCTTCTGTTTTTTAGCTGGACGTTCTGAGGCGTCACTTCTAAGGGTTTTTATGATGTTGGAATAATGCTCATTATCCATTTGCACATAAGGCTTAATTGAGTCCAGTAATTTTAATTAATTGTTGTGTTTTTGTACCATCCACTTGATTGTTCTTTGTTCCATGATGGGTTTACTGTTAAGAATAATCTATCAGTTGTTATTCTAGATGAACGTTTAACCATTAGAATTTTAAAAACACGGACTGGACAAAAGGTAGGGTTCTTCGTGTTGGGGACCAGCCATTTAATATCGGCCTTTTTTTTCTCCACCCTGTGCCGTTTTATTGAAGAGAGGATTATATTCTACTTTTCCTAAAAAGTAGGATTTTTGAAAATCTAATATTTAAAAAAATATGTAACTATGTTATTTACATGTTTGAATCCCAGAATTATCCACTTCCTCTTTAAAATAATGAACTCAGCAATTGACTGCTTCTCCACCTCTCCAGGCAAGTTCTACTGAAGCGATATGGTAAAAATTTCGCTGGAGTCCCGCCGGAGTGACTTCGTCCCATAATAAAACCATTGCGTAGTATTCTTTCTCTAATTTTATTGAAGCAGAGCTCGATTTCCTTTTATTGGCGCACATCTGCAAATTCCTTCGTTTCGCATTACGAACTTCCCTACTAGACTTGAAGATAATATCTTTAAATGGATCAAAAATTATTTTCCATAAAATACATCTCTTGCATTTTTTTTGCAACGGTGTTCCACATTGTCTTCACAACTAGTTCTTTGTAATTTTCACCGTTTTCTTTCTTCATATTCCAAGCCCAATCTTTCAGGATTAGGTTTAGTTGCTCTAAACTTGTGGTTTCCAAAAGCTCGTATTCCTTTGCCTTGCAGAATTTCGTAAACTGTTTCCATATTGACGTATGGGTTTTAACGGTATTGTACTGCACACTTTTCTCAATGGTCAGATCAATATTAGTCATAGAGTCACTTCCAAAGCGACTCATTTTCACTACATAAGCTGACTAGCACTGTTTAAAAACAATATTACAAAATTTATTGACATTGGCCGTGTTCTGGTGTCCTAGGGGACCATAATTACATGTTATCAAAGGTATTGTAATTTTTGGTGACAACAGCTGTCAATTTTTGCCGCGGGTAAACTCGGAAAATCTACTGACAGGAGCTGTCATACAGTTTGTTCTTCTAGAAACCATTTGTAATTCAAAATTGCGCGTTTGTGATTGGTGGAAATTAAGAAGAGGAAAATAGTCGCAAAAATGGGCGATAACAATGTTAATTCAGTCGTTGATAAAAATTGCAAGAAGTCGAAGTGCGTTATGCAATCTGCGGTGTCAATGTTCCGGAAGGGGGGTGGGGGTAACTAAATATACGTTTTGAGAGTTGGATATTGATTTTTTAGCTGAAATGTGTATCCTATCTATAAAACGTTTACTGTAAAAGTTGTACATAATTAAAAAATTGTTTTTATCTCCCGCATAAGTATTTTTTTTAAGAAAACGTTCGTTTTTGTGTTTTAAATAAGATGTATATTTTTAGAAGTAAAATATTTATTTTTCGATTTTATACAAATTTAAATAAAAAAAAGCCTAATTCAATCGAAAAAGTTGGTTTACAAATTTTAAATTTTCAATTTTCAAATCGAAAAATAAATATTTTGCTTTGAAAAAATTACGTCCTATTTAAAACACAAAAAAGAACATTTTCACAAAGTTTCATAAAAAAATTACTTTAGGGGGAGATAAAAATTAAAATCGAAAAAAAAACGTTTTTAGGGGTTTCTCGATAATTTTGAGGTTATGTTAAAAAATTATTAATACAAAAGTTTTATCTATATTTATTAATTATCTACAACTTTTAATTTTTTCGATAGGATGCTTATTTCAGCCACAAATCGTAAATTGGAGGTGTACAGATAAAAAACACACGATTTCGCACTTTCCCCATTTTTCGTTTTTCCCGCACTTCAAAATATGTCTAGCATGAACAATGCCATATTGGATTTGACAGAACTAAGCTCCGCCCCCACCTCAGATCCCAATAGATGCCGCTTCAATTATGTACTTGGGAATTTCTAACCAAATCATACTTGGTATGATTCATTGACACAGTAATCTCATTTCACTGTTTCCATACTGCCACTAATTTTTTAAGATGAATCTCATAAATACAATTATATCTTTGTAAAAAACGGAAACAAATTTCTGCCTGAGATGTGCCTTAATTTAATAATGTTTAATTTATTGAATAATTTAAAATCGGTGATTTACTGTGATCAAATTCAAAATGCTTGATTTAGTTTTGAAATATATATTGATACAGATGTACATGTCTTTTTTGAAATAAATGCAATATATTTATTTTTTGTAGTTTTTATGATGAACCTTTAACGTTTTAAAATATTATTATAGAGAGAATGCAACATGAGATTTATTGTAAAGTATCTACAATCGTAACGTCGTGACAAAAGATACAAACATCTTTATACCGTTAGACAATGGAAGTCCGAAACTCCACTTTACAAGTACAGACATTGTCACCTATTTTCAAACAAAAATGAGATTTACTATCATCACGAGAACTTGACTGAAACAATGATACAGGGCATTTTGTTCCAGTTGAAAATTGATGGTTTTTAATAAATATAATAACTTTTTAAGGTAGTACTCTCGATACCACAATAGTCAAATGTGTGCTCTGTGTTATTTGACTACTGTAACATTGTATAAAGATTATATAGTAGTATCGCCTTACGGACTTTTATCAATAGGATTATGTGAACGCAATGGAGATGGCAGCACTCCAAGTGGACACAAGTCGTGTCTTTAGGTCATGTCGTTGCTTGAGTGAAATTATAATTTGAAATCTTCTTTTTCATTTCTGCTTGTCTTTTGTTAAGGTGTTATTTAGTTACAGAGGGTTGCCAATTTGTGAATATTTACTAGTCTGTAAGTAATTTTGTGAGTAAAAAGCAATTGTGAATTGTAATCAAAAGGTTAGTAGCATACTATCGATAATGGTAATTATGAAAAATTCTAATCTGATAATTTATTAACCCCGTTTAACTTTTAAAATTAAAATTTGGAATAAGATCCTATAGTTTCAGTGATATCACATTTTATGAGAGATTTTGGTCTAAATGTGGCTCTGGCAACTGGGCTATTATAAAATTGTATGAAGATGTTTATTAATTAAAATAAATATACAAATGTATCGTATTGAAATAAAATGGTTTTCATGTTGGGAGCAAATTTAAATTACTTGGTTTAAAATAGCCCGAAAAGAAGTTTTCTGGATTCGCCCGTGTACATTATAAACTGTATTTTTAACTTTATTTAAAAAATAATAATTTCTAATTTAAAATTTATATTCTTCCATATTTCAATGCTGCTCAAAATTCTAAACAGAATTGATATAGCACATCATATCATAAATTTTATCCTTATTAGTAAATAAAGATGACTAATCACACAGTTTTGTAAAAAATCCTGATTGAATTTTGAATATGCAATATCTGTTCAACAGATGTTTATTATTAAATACGTAAGTGCAATATTGCAGACAACAACTTTAATAGCTAAAGGAACTACTTGGTAAAGGCTATGTGAAAGAAGATATAGAGGGCGTATCTGTACAGCATTAGAAATTGAGAACTTCATATAGAACGTCAATAGATGCCGCGCGAGATTGCATCAAACACTTTTAACTAGAGCGTGATACTACTATATATTCTTTATACAATGACTGTAATATTTATATTTGGCAACGCCGCGTAAAAGGAAAATGGACAGAAGTATTCTTTCAGTAACTGTTTATGCTGTCAAATGCGTATGTGTTTGACCTCCTTCACGATGTTCAATTCATCTTTTTCGATTATGTCTGGAAAAACCTCGGGGGTCGTTTTCGACGTGACATTTGGATCTAGCACCCCAAAAAACGCCCCCATAGAGATTTTCGGTTTGCTTTTGTCAATATTTTCTGGAAAATTATCGGGGATGACGTCCACGTCCAGGTTCAGGTGCACCAGGTGTTCGGGGGTGTTCGCCGATTCCGTATTTGGATTCAGCGACCCAAAAAACCCCCGGACACCGAGTTTCTCTACTTCCCCGCTTGAATTTTGAGATAGTCCCCCGAAGATGACGTTTCTGAGCTCCAGGTGTTCGTGGGGCCAATATGAACATCATAATCGTGACCAGCGACCTCAAAAACCCCTGGGTACGCGACTTGGGCCAATTGTGACTCTTATTTACAAAGTTAGTAAATTTGCCAAAAGGCCTCTCAAATAATGCATTTTTTGGATGCATTTTTGGCTGCAGTAATGCAATTTCCGATTTGTCATGGAACCCAAGTCGCCACATTTTTTACAAATAAATTTTGGAAGACAATGCAAAAAACCGCATTCCAAACCGTTCACTCCGAAATTTACCCCGAAATTTTTCCCTGGTTCGGGCATTTTTAGTGATTCATTGCCTCGACTATACATGTTAATGAGCGAGTAAGTAGTAATCCGTTTCCTATCTGCTAATACCAGGGACGTAACATCCTAGGGTTGACTTAGAATAACGATTAGTTAATGGCTAATAAATGCATCTGCATCTGACGAATCTCAGGTGGAAGATTAGACGAAAGGTATGATCTATGGATTGTATAAAGATATAAAAAATATAAAATCAAAAAAAAAGTTTTTAGTTTATTGTAAAAATAATTAACTATTTATTTGGGTTAGTCCTTAACCCTTTAAAAAATTGATAAGCACGCCACTGCCTTCAATATGCCAAGGGTTAGTTCAACTTTTAATCATTGTTTGCTCTAGTATAGTAAATTATAATTATTAATGATGTTTCCACATTTTATCACGCTTTGTAATCTTAATTCCATTTTTTTTTTATTTAATTCATAGACTCATTTAAAACCCATGAATATCCACTAGGAAAATCTTCAAGATATCACCATCAAGGTAATTTAAATTTTTTTTAGTCTATTTTTTTTCAATTTTAGATTCTCTTATCAATTTAATCAGAAAATTTAGGAATAAAAAGCTTCAGTCAACATTGAGTTTAACTCGAAAATGGCCCTGAAATCTTGAAATTTACCATTCAAAAAAGGCCCTTTACAATATCATACGACTTAGGGGCCAATTTATTAGATTTCTATATATTTTAAGAGTTGGGAAAAAAGTTGAGGGTTTAAAAGATCAGAATAAAATTTCCAATTTTTTTCAGTTTTCTAGTTCTACAGAAAAATGAAAAATGTCTGTTTTGGTTTTTCGCGCAAGGACCTAAGTGAGTAGTTTTAGGTATTTTTTTTACTTTAGAAGCAGCACCGTTAATTAGAATCCAACAGTGAATGATCGAGTGAGGAATCACATTTGGTATAAGAAAATCAATTTCTAAATTTTTAATTAATTAAAAATCAGAAACTGATTTCTGCCGTCGGCGTCGGTGGGACTCGAACTCACAATCTTTGGGTTATGAGCTGAGCCGGGTGGCTCCCCGATTTTAATAAGTAAATATTATTGAGTTTGTGGATTTAGGGCCCATAAGCGATAAAACCATTTTTTCAATTAACAAAAATTTTCATGATTCTGTTTTCGTTATTTATTGTATTTCAGCGTTATCGATGGTACGGTCATTGGCCTCGTGTTCTGCATAGGCTTTATCATTGTTTCCCAGCGCCACTTTACGACCAGCACTATTAATTAGAAATTAGAAGCAACCATTAAATAGTCGAGGTGGAAATCACACTTGGTATAAGAAAATCAATTTCTAAATTTTTATTCGAACCGACAAAAATGAAAAAGGCTTAGAAACCAAAGCTCCAAAAGAACATGTTTAAGGGAACTTTTCACTCTATTTTTGCATTGCTCTACATGCCCTAAAAATCTGTAACACGTATTCATTAACACCCTATATAATAAGTTTGCTTGAAAATAGTTTGATATCCAAATAAAATGATTTAAAAGTATCGTCGTCGATATTTAGCCCTAATAACCTTGATTTTATTTTTATCGGTCAGTTTAATCTCAAAAATAAACTGTAGCATCGTTTAAAAATAGTAATCTGATGTGACAAACACGCTTAATAACCGCACAGATTTAAACTTCATATTTCATTCGCAATCAAAATATAACCTACTCTATTTCTATTTTTCTGATTGCTTTATTTCGTAAAGGTGTAAAAATATATTTTTTTTTTCATAAATTTCCAAATCATTCACGTACAAATAAGTATAAATTTAAGAGGCGCACTCGAACTGCTGATACGCATGTGACTGGTATAAGGGTAATAAAAAAATCTGTTGTGTCGCCCGCCACAAGACTTTCCCGGCAGTTATAAAATAAAAATTAAAAAAATTAATTTGGTGTTAAAATTTTTTAAAGTCCAAATCAAATGATATTTGGTATCCCATAAAAAAATTGGTTTCGAAACATTTGAAATATGTCAAAAAAAAAGTAAAACAATTTTTTAGAGTTGGAATTTTGTTTACTTTTTCTTAGACATGTCAAATGTCATTTGGATTTTAAATTTTAAATTTTTTTCCCATTGCTTAGTTTTAAAATTAAGGAATGAAAATTTCAGAATGTACTTACAAGCCAATAAGGTACCAAATACCAAATAAAAACTTTAGGTCTTTTATTTATGTACATAGGGCTACTGCGCCCCCTGGTGGGGCGATTTCAACCAAAAACAAACGGATTCATTGCGCGATGATCCGATACTCACATATCAAATTTCAGCTCAATCGGATCAAGCGTTTGGACGCTACGGGTTGCGATTTTTTAGTTAAAAAAATTTTTTTTTTTAGGTTAGGTTCAAAATTAAGGAATGAAAATTTCAGGATGTATTTACAAGCTATTGAGGCACCTAAATATCAAATAAAAACTTTAAGTCTTACATTTTTTTCGCGATGCACATAGGGCTCCTGCGCCCCCTGGTGGGGAGATTTCAACCAAAAACTAATGGGTTCATCCCGATCACCCGAAACCCATATACCAAATTTCAGTTCAATCGGATTAAGCGTGCGGACGCTATCGTGGAAGAATGCAGACAGACAGACACACAGACAGACGTATACAGACTTCCATCTGGAAATCGTTTTAATCGTCTCAGAGGACCTCAAAATGGATATATCCGTCGTTATCTCAATTTTTTTTTAGCGCGTTCACAATACTTTCCCTTGGCGAGAGGCCGGGAAAGTAAAAGGGATATAATTCCCAACCAGAACTGCGGAAATTTTGTATTTATTGATTTGGACAATTTATTATAAAAATAAAAATATTTTGGAAAAATCTTTAAACTAATATAAAATTAATTTAAAAATTTTTACTTTTAAATTAATTTTATACTTGGTCTGAGCACAGAATATAAAGACATTAGTTCCACTATTGGTAGATGGCTGCATCCTATATTTGGGCTGTCCTTATTATATCCACAGATGAAGTAGAGGCCTCATTTGTTGAAGATTTCATTGCTGAGAAGCCAGATGATCAACTAGTTACTCAGTTTTGTGACTATTTAGTGCAGAGTTTTCCAAACTTTTGAAGCCAACGGTACAGTATCAAATGATATCTAATAGCCACGGCACACCCCCTACTACTGGGGGGTACAGGGTACGGGGTATCCCATAGCATAGGGGGAAGTTTGGGAAATTTTGGAAAATATAACACTAAAAACGCGTCTTTATGCATCCTGGAGGTGAAATCGTCTGGATTTCATTACTTATTTATTTTTAATTATTATTTTATTCTGGGTCCCGCGTCACACATAGCTAGCACTGATTTAGTGGATACATATACAGGGTGTAGCATAAGGAATGGTCCATATTTTAATCATAGGTACAGGACCTCCAAATGTTATCTACTACTAAGATACAGGGTGTTGAAGATAAAATTTATTTTTCATTTTTTTGCAATAATTTCTTTATTATTTGATATATTGACTTGAAATTTGATATGGTTATATTTTTAAGTTAGTAAATCATAAGGGAGTTATCAATTTTGAGATTAGATAAAGAGGGCGCCACCTATACTCTACTGGATGAAGATGAGTATCATTTTTTTTATTCCTGGCCTTTTTTGAATTTTTTTCAAGTCTTTATGATACACCCTGTAAATTTGAACAAAAAAGGTATACTTGTTTTAATAGCATAAAATCAGCTCATTTTCAGATATTTGCATTTAAAATATTCTAGCCACAGTATCTATTTAATTTACTTTAACATATTTCAACCTAGTAGGCACAAATCATATCTCTCATTTCTGAATTAGAGAAATGGTTGTGTCGTGGCATTTTCATTACCTACTAAGATGGAATTTAGTGAACAAAATTACATCTAACAATTAATTATTTGACAGCTGCACATTTTCATTTTAGTTTCAAAGCCTACTATGTTGAAATATGTTAAAGTAAATTAAATAGATAGGTACTGTGGCTGGAATATTTTAAATGCAAATATCTCGAAATGAGCCGAATTTATGCTATTAAAACAAGTATACCTTTTTGTTCAAATTTACAGGGTGTATCATAAAGACTTGAAAAAAATTCAAAAAAGGCCAGGAATAAAAGAAAATTGATACTTTTCTTAATCCAGTAGATTATCTAATCTCAAAATTGATAACATGCTTATGATTTACTAACTTAAAAATATAACCATACCAAATTCCAAGTCAATATATTAAATAATAAAGAAATTATTGCAAAAAAAGAAAAATAAATTTTATCTTGAATACCCTGTATCATAGTAGTAGATAACATTTGACCCAGAGTTATTTGGTAAAATATTAATATTTGGAGGTCCTGAACCTACGATTAAAATATTGACCATCCCTTATGATACACCCTGTATACCTAGATACCAATAAGGGCAGCTAAAACATCATTTACTTAGAGAACTACTAATGCATGCGAGTCATTTCACTCAAAATTTAGGGCTTATTGCGCTCTCCACACTCAAATATTAATATTCTAGTCGCTAATTAATAAGCAGACAGACACCAACATAAAAATTTCTGTGTCAAAACATGATTAAATACTACAGAGAAATCTAAAATTGTACAATATGTTAATAATGAAATAAATACGTATGACTTTGTCAAGTGTGTCTCCTACAAAAGTAATAATGTTTCATTGTAATCATTATTAAATAAAATTAAATTTTAAATTTCATCTGGTCCTGAGTTTTCCTTTCCAAATATTTTGTTGTCCGCATTTCGGGTGTCGGATTATAGGATCAGATTACCTTGTCCGCAGTTCAGATGCACCGAATTTAAGATCTCAGAAAAATTACCTTTTTTTTAATTATTGTACAAGGATAAAGAAGTAAAAATATCATTTGTTGCATTTTATTTATTTTTTTCGATTTTTCGAGGTATTTTTATATACATAAATAAATAAATTAGAAATAAATATTTAATTACCGCATTAAATAAATTTTAAATTAATTTGCTACCTAAATTGATTTTTTTGCTTTTTGTTTTGCTTCTTATCGCTATCGTAAGCATAATTATCCAGGGCTTTGTAGATGGAGTTATAAAGATGATTCAGATCCTCAGCACCTAAAAAAATCAAAGTGTTAATGTGGTTATTTTATCTACGTACATTTATTTAAAAAAACAATATCAAGTAATTATATAAAACCATATTTATTACAAATCTTCCCTTTACAGTACGACCATGTAATGAAATAAAATGACAATGGTTTGTAATGTATAATAGTTTTTGTCTTTCCTTCCGGAAAGAAAACAAATAACACCGATGGTTTGCTAACTTTCGAACATTTTCTTTCATACAAACCTTGTCCTGACAATTACAAACACACCAAAAAAAGAATTAGCCAAATAGCTGCAGCTCTTCTGAAGTAATGCGCTTACAAATATTCAGCAATTTATTTCTTCAACTTTTATACAAAAAATAAAACTTTATTTAAGAGCAAACCGAACCCCTTTAAAAATTTTAAAATCATTCTAAGCCTATAGTTTTAGCCTGATTTTTGTGAAATTTTCACGAAATACTAATAATTACAAAATAGGGTGGAGACTCCTTGATTTTTTTGTAAACCTTCGAAAAGTATTTATTTTATTAATTGGAAAATCACAAAAACAAGGGTCCCCGCCATTCCGTATTAAATCTATGAAAATTTGCTCCCATTTGTTTTAATAAATATCAAGTAGTTTTTAAACCTTTTTCTTAAATGTCTTTGCAAAGTGCTGCCTCATCGTTTCAGAAATTTAAAGCTGTCGTGCAAAAAGTCTTTATTTAAATAACTATTTATTTATGTAGATTGTTTCTAAGATACCTTTTGGTGTAGTTACGAATTGAAACCTTTGGCTTTGTCACACTTGACTTACATTTCGTTGACAATGTCAGCATCGTCAGAATCCGATACTTTAAGACCTATTGATGCCAATTTGAGGCAGTTGTCAATGCCACTGGCTTGAGTAAAGAAGAAAAGGATACATTTAAAAAAAATACCAAAGCTATATCTGTTCTGTTAAAAGCAATCTATCTGTACAGCTATTATATATTTCCGATTTACTCCCAGACATTTCCAACTCGGTCTATAATTTTACGGACGTTACTGCCAGTATATTGGATTTTATTATCGTATTATTCTCTGGGTCACCACCTACGACTTTAATTTATTTAGTACAAGGTAAGCATATAGATTTTGGGAATGATAAATCGCAAACTTGCAAATGTTAAACGAACTTAATCAACTAAAATAAAGTGTGCAAAATTTAGTTATAGAAACCCAACGTTGCATCTACCGAAGCCATTACAAAATTATGATTAATGTGAAAGTGATATGTTATTTTAATATAGTCAGTCAAAAAATGGAAAACAATCTTTTTGAGCCTGCAATACTTTCTATCTTTTAAATCCACGTGTAAATTTGATACAAATACTTGGATTAAATCCAAGTGACGCATGACGTAGCAAAACAAATTAGAAATGAGATTTTTTCTATTCTGTGGTCTTGACTCACTCCTGTTCCATTTTTACCTGATTTCAATTTTATTTTCAATCTTATTTTTCTACCTACACATCAGTGAATGAAAATTGATTTATGAGTTCATTATGAAGTACTTCCTTTTTGGCAAAAGAGTTGTTTGCGTTTTTTATTACGTATCCTAATCGAAGGATGTCTGAAACTTAAAACTATGAGATTCCTGAATATACAAATGAATTGTTGGTGTTATTTATATTAGAGTAAATTAAATAACAAATTGGTGAAAAGAATCTTTTTAATTTTTGTATGACAATACAATATTTTTCTTATCTGTCAAAATACTAAATCAAAAACTAACTTCAAAACAAAACAAAAACACATACAGAGTGATCTGGCGTTTTTCAGCCAACACCCCCACTCGACAGGTCAATCTGCTACAATACCCAAATTACTTCTAAACCTAACAAAATTTTCTCGGGGTAGAGGTTTCGTCATTCCATCAGCTAACATTTTTGAACTCGGACAATAAATAAATCTCAAAACTTCAGAGTCAATTAAATTCTTATTTAACATCTATATGTTTCGTACGTGCACTAGTCTTTTCATTATTTGCCAACTTTATGCATCTTTGATTGTCTTCATATAATATAGTTGGTTTCGTAATTGGTAATTTTAATTCTTCAAATATTCTTTGCAACCATACTAAATCTTGACTGGCCAGGGCCGCTGCGATATATTCTGCTTCTGTTGACGATAATGAAACAGATGTTTGTTTCTTACTGACCCAAGAAATGATTGTATTTCCCTTAGTAAAAAGACAACCACTCATAGATTTTCTATCTGAGACATCACTAGCCCAATCTGAGTCAACTAATCCCGTAAGCTCCATATCAGGATCATTACTAATTTTTAGTTTCAAATTTGATGTACCTTTAATATATTTCATAACTCTTTTAACAGCATTCCAGTCTAATTGTCTTGGTTTGGAGACTTTTCTTGTTAAATAGTTCACTGCTATCGCTATGTCTGGTCGTGTTGTGGTTGAGAGATACAGGAGAGAACCAACTGCTCTCCTATAATTATCATTATTTGGAAGTAAATTCATTTCTTCTTGAATTTTTGGATAACTAGTTTCCATTGGAGTTGCAACAGTTGTAGAATTTTCGAAGCCATATTTTTGTAAAACATTCAAAATTTTATTTTCTTGGTCAAGTAGAAAAGTCCCATTCTCGTCTCTCCTTATTCGAATTCCAAGAAAATAATTTAGATTTCCTAAATCTTCCATTTCAAAATGTTTGTTTAAATCAGCTCCAAACTTTTTGACAACAAATTCAGATTTATGACAAATGATCATATCATCGACATAAATCAACATATACAGTGTGCTACTATTAATTTCTTTCATATAGAGACACTGGTCACTTTGGCTACGAACGAAGCCTTGATTGGTCAGAGTAGTATTCAGCGTATCATTCCAGGCTCTTGCAGCTTGCTTTAATCCATATACTGATTTATGCAGCTTATAGACCCAATCAGGATGATTTTCAGTAGTAATACCCCTAGGGCCTTGATAATACCGAGATAATTTTGTCATAGAGAATGCTGTAAGCGTGTTGCTTGATATTATCCTTAAGCAACACACTTGAAGGATTCTCTATGACAAAATTTTGAGGATTTATCAAGGCCCGAGGGGTATTCGATAAGATAACTTTTTACTTTGTAGATTTAAACATTTTTAAACTAGTTGTCAGTTTGACGTTTAATTAATTTTTAATCAAAAACTTGACTTGCTGAAAACACCAAACTGAAAACACCACATGTAGGGTGTTATCGACACATGACACATGACTCTAAATTAAGTAATTTGATTGGTTACTATAGTTAGTAAAAAATTATCATTGGTATAACCTTCTGACTGCGACAATTAAAGGTCTTCATTTATTAGTCCATTTAAAAATGCTGTTTTGACGTCATAGTGTCTTACTGTTAAATTTTCTACAGCTGAAATTTTTAGTAAAATTCTTAGAGTTGTTTGTTTCATAACTGGTGCAAAAGTACTGTCGTAGTCTTCACCATATTATTGGGTATAACCTTTTGCAACCAGTCGTGCTTTATATTTTGAAATGTTTCCTTCCGAATCAGTTTTTATTTTAAATATCCATTTCGAGTTAATCACATTATTGTGATTTGGTAATTCCACTAAACTCCATACTTCTTTTTCTTTAAAACTTTTTAACTCAGCTTGCATAGCTTCTTTCCATTGCTTTATTTCATTTTCAGGAAATATCATTAAATCTTTTATACTTTCTGGTTCCCTTTGTAACAAATTATCTGCTAGGTATACTAGTCTTTCCGGAGGGTTACCTTTGGTACTTCTTGTAGATATTCTTACTTGCTTATCTGTTGTATTGATTTTCGAGCCGTTTCTCCATATCTTCGGTCTGATAGATGTTTCTGGCTTATTGATATTTACTTCTTCTGATATTTCGTCAACATCTCTGTCTCTGTCTTTACCGTTTTCTTCTTGATTTAAAGTATCTTCCCGAACTCTTTCTTCAAAAATCGTCTCTTTTGCTTCCAGGATATCGAAGAATATGGAATTATTCATTTTTCCTTCTTCTTCTTCTTTTTCTTCTTTCCTTTCATTTATTATTACGGTTTCAATAAATTTAACATCTCTACTAATTATAACTTTCTTATTTTCCGGATCCCATAAACGATAGGCTTTCGATTCTGTTGAATATCCTATGAATGTGCATTTTCTTGATCTCGGTTCAAATTTTGTTATCGGAGATTTAATAAATGCAAACGCTTTGGAGCCAAAAATTTTGAAATGGGATACAACTGGCTTCCTTTTAATCCAAATTTCATAGGGTGTAATGCTATTTCCTAAACTTCGAGAAGGGCATCGATTTCTGATATAAGCTGCAGTTGATACAGCTTCTGCCCAAAAACTATTTGTTAATTTCGATTGTTCTAGCATGCACCGAGCCATTTCATCTAGGGTACGATTCATTCGCTCAGCGACACCGTTTTGTTGAGGCGTGTAAGCTGTTGAATATTCCCTTTTTATTCCATTTTCTTCCAAAATTTACTCCAAACCATTATCTGTCCTCAAGGTTTTTATTTTTCTCCCAGTCTCTGTTTCTGCATAATTCTTAAATTTTATAAATGCTTCTTTCACTTCATCTTTTGATTTCAGAAAATATACCTGTACCATTCTAGATTTGTCACCTATAAAAGTAGCAAAATACTGTGCACCCCCCAAAGACTTGTTATTCATGGGACCACATACGTCGGAATGTATGAGATCTAATACACCTTCCGTTCTTGAGTACGATGTAGGAAACGAAGACGTTACTTGCTTACTTTTGATCCATATTTCACATTCATTCAGGTTTTCTGAAGGATTGAACTCTATACCTGCTACCAAATTTTTCGAATTGATAGTTTTTAATTGCTTTTCATTAAGATGGCATAAACGATAATGCCATTTTTGAATCTCACTGAGATTCGACGATTTTGCTACAGAAACGGATTCTTCAACTTGCTGGATATGATATAGTGCACCTCTTCTTTCAGCTCTCAAAACAATTTCACCATTTTCGTTGATAATTTCAGCATAATTTTTCAGAAACTTTGTAGTTCTTCCTCTGGATGTTGCCTTCGAAATTGAAATCAAATTTGTTTTCAGTTCAGGTACGAATAGAGTGTTTTCCAAATTTATTGTTCTTTTCCCTTCTGTTCCATTATCCACTTTTATCTTGTTTCCAAGAACATTTGTTGTTTTATTGAAACAAACCTTTTCATTATTCAACGTATGAAAAATTGTGAATTTCGATTTGTCGTTACACATATATGATGTTGCGCCGCTATCTAAACACCATTCATTTCTTGTACTGTGATCCACCCAATTTGCTTCTGCTTTATTTGTACCTTCTGAAATCATGAATAATTCTTCATCTACTTCCGAAATTCCTTCTGTCTTGGATGCTTCATGTCTTTCTTTCTCAACTTTCAATCTACAATCTGAACTTTTATGTCCATATTTATGACAGTAATTACATTTGAAAGGAAAAAACTTTTTATTTTCTTTATTGCTGTTTCTTTTGTAATTCTTCTTACTTTTCTGTTCATAATTTCTGTTCCGTTCACACCATTTATTATTGAACTTCGTGTATAGAACATTTTGTGTTGCTTCCTGATTCTCTTCGTGAATTGAATTCGTCAAAGAGTTTGATCTTTAACACCTCGGGATTAGGTAATTCGTCCCTTGCTTCGATAGCACATCGAAAATTTTCATATGTATTGGGAATGGAATATAACATTACAATGGATAGGAGGTCATTTTCAACACTGATTCCTATTTCTTTCAGTTGATCGACTACATTGAAAAAAATATTCAGATGATCTGTCATAGTATCACCTTCTTTCATTTTCGTGAAAAGTAATTGTTTCAATAACGTTGCTTTTCAGGCTGGCCCCTGAGATTTGTATGTTTGTTTCAATTTCTCCCATACTTCATTCGATGTTGAGCAGTTTTTAATAATACAAAGTTCTGACGGTTGCATTGCCAAAACAATGTCAGCTTTCTTCCAAACCTTTTTCTCTTCTTGGTCCGCTGGTTCGTTCAGTTCACCATTCACGTACGACCAATGATCATTTTTGATTAGGATTGCTTCCATCTGCATACGCCAGGTATCAAAATTTTCTTTACTTAATTTTTCGATATGTGAGAATGTTGATGTCATTATATCTTATTAATATATCAATATTCTGTGTTATTTGGCAATTAGAAACGTCCTGGGCCCATAACCTGTTGCTGTTATTTATATTGGAGTAAATTAAATAACAAATTGGTGAAAAGAATCTTTTTAATTTTTGTATGACAATACAATATTTTTCTTATCTGTCAAAATACTAAATCAACAACTAACTTCAAAACAAAACAAAAACACATACAGAGTGATCTGGCGTTTTTCAGCCAACATGAATGCTAGATGATATTTTTAAAATTTTAATTTTTTACCACTAACAAAATTCCGAATATGATTTGTTACCTATATGTTAAAGACGTTGAACTGTCACCGGCACCATTTTCTGTCAAACAAAGGTTATGCTTTTCAACCAACAGGCCACAGTTTGTAAAGCAGGCAGGAATAAGGATATAGAAAATGCTGCTATTGGGATCTGACATCCAGCGATACGCCACCTGGCGCTTTGTTTTCGAACACAAAGTAGGGTGACGTTTCCATAAGAAATACATTACATCAAACGGGAAAATCCATTTTTGAGATAAATAATGACCGAAATTGTATTAAAACAGCGTGAAAAACCAAAAAATAAAGTGTACTGCGCAGTACCAGGGAGTAATAATAACTCTAATAAATGTCTGGACGTTGTATTTCACTATTTTCCGGAGCCGGATAAACGAAAGGGACGAATTTTTTTATATCAGCTACAAAACGAATGTCCCTTTTAGGAGCGAGTTTTGACCTGTGGAAGGGTTGGTGGGGGTCGAAAGTGATATTAAACACCACCATCGTGTTCAGCATCCTCAAAAACTGGGGGAAAGACGATTTGCCGCCGATATAAAAAATAAAAAAGAACACCCCTGTCGAGAGTGATTTTTGACCGGTGAAGGGATTGGTGAGGATCCGAAGTAATCTTTAACATCACCACCGTGCTCATCATCCTCGAAAACTGGTGAAAAGACGTTTTTTTACAGGGAAATGATGTGCTTCTCGTTTAACCGCTTTAGGGGGTAGTTTTGGGGGTTCGGCTGGCGAAAAGAGAAATTCTGATAACGCCATCGTCTTCAGCATCCTTTGTCGCTTTTTTGTTACGCTAATCCCACTTTTGTCGCTTGTACCAGTTCCGAGAAACACTCGATTCTCAAAAAAACCCTATTAACCTAGCAGTGACATAGCGGCAGAACCAAATCGGACCTAGTAGGTCAATTGTCGCTTTTTTGTCGCTTTTTTGTTACGCTAATCCCACTTTTGTCGCTTGTACCAGTTCCGAGAAAAACGCGTTCCTGCTAGGTTAATAGGGATAATTCGTTAATCGGCGGCAAGATCAAATCGGACCGGTAGGATCAAATCGGACCTAGTAGGTCAATTGTCGCTTTTTTGCTAATGCCACTTTTGTCGCTTGTACCAGTTCCGAGAAAAACTCGATTCTCAAAAAAACCCTATTAACCTAGCAGTGACATAGCGGCAGAACCAAATCGGACCTAGTAGGTCAATTGTCGCTTTTTTGTCGCATTTTTGTTACGCTAATCCCACTTTTGTCGCTTGTACCAGTTCCGAGAAAAACGCGTTTTTCAAAAAAACCCTATTAACCTAGCAGTGACATAGCGGCAGAACCAAATCGGACCTAGTAGGTCAATTGTCGCTTTTTTGTTACGCTAGTCCCACTTTTGTCGCTTGTACCAGTTCGGAGAAAAACGCGCTCCTTAAAAAAACCCTATTAACCTAGCAGTGACATAGCGGCAGAACCAAATCGGACCTAGTGGGTCAATTGTCGCTTTTTTGTTACGCTAGTCCCACTTTTGTCGCTTGTACCAGTTCCGAGAAAAACGCGAAAATATATTAGCATGACTTTGTAACTTTTTTTGAGGTGCTTTGATGCTGTTTTTGGGCCGAAAAATTCCCGTGTGAGGTGTTTCGAACGATTTGATAAGTAATTTCAGTAAAAGTCCAGAAGATGACGTTCTTAGCTAGATCGCCTGCACCAGGTCCTCTGGAGGACGATTTCGATGTCAGAACTTGGACGAGCGACTCGAAAAATTCCCGTGTGAGGTGTTTCGAACGATTTGATAAGTAATTTCAGTAAAAACCCAGGAGATGACGTTCTCATCTAGGTCGCCTGCACCAGGTCCTCCGGAGGACGATTTCGATGTCAGAAACACCCCTGTCGAGAGTGATTTTTGACCGGTGAAGGGATTGGTGAGGATCCGAAGTAATCTTTAACATCACCACCGTGCTCATCATCCTCGAAAACTGGTGAAAAGACGTTTTTTTACAGGGAAATGATGTGCTTCTCGTTTAACCGCTTTAGGGGGTAGTTTTGGGGGTTCGGCTGGCGAAAAGAGAAATTCTGATAACGCCATCGTCTTCAGCATCCTTTGTCGCTTTTTTGTTACGCTAATCCCACTTTTGTCGCTTGTACCAGTTCCGAGAAAAACTCGATTCTCAAAAAAACCCTATTAACCTAGCAGTGACATAGCGGCAGAACCAAATCGGACCTAGTAGGTCAATTGTCGCTTTTTTGTTACGCTAATCCCACTTTTGTCGCTTGTACCAGTTCCGAGAAAAACGCGTTCCTGCTAGGTTAATAGGGATAATTCGTTAATCGGCGGCAAGATCAAATCGGACCGGTAGGATCAAATCGGACCTAGTAGGTCAATTGTCGCTTTTTTGCTAATGCCACTTTTGTCGCTTGTACCAGTTCCGAGAAAAACTCGATTCTCAAAAAAACCCTATTAACCTAGCAGTGACATAGCGGCAGAACCAAATCGGACCTAGTAGGTCAATTGTCGCTTTTTTGTCGCATTTTTGTTACGCTAATCCCACTTTTGTCGCTTGTACCAGTTCCGAGAAAAACGCGTTTTTCAAAAAAACCCTATTAACCTAGCAGTGACATAGCGGCAGAACCAAATCGGACCTAGTAGGTCAATTGTCGCTTTTTTGTTACGCTAATCCCACTTTTGTCGCTTGTACCAGTTCCGAGAAAAACGCGTTTCTCAAAAAAACACTATTAACCTAGCAGTGACATGGCGGCAGAACCAAATCGGACCTAGTGGGTCAATTGTCGCTTTTTTCTCGCTTTTTTGTTACGCTAGTCCCACTTTTGTCGCTTGTACCAGTTCGGAGAAAAACGCGCTCCTTAAAAAAACCCTATTAACCTAGCAGTGACATAGCGGCAGAACCAAATCGGACCTAGTAGGTCAATTGTCGCTTTTTTGTTACGCTAGTCCCACTTTTGTCGCTTGTACCAGTTCCGAGAAAAACGCGAAAATATATTAGCATGACTTTGTAACTTTTTTTGAGGTGCTTTGATGCTGTTTTTGGGCCGAAAAATTCCCGTGTGAGGTGTTTCGAACGATTTGATAAGTAATTTCAGTAAAAGTCCAGAAGATGACGTTCTTAGCTAGATCGCCTGCACCAGGTCCTCTGGAGGACGATTTCGATGTCAGAACTTGGACGAGCGACTCGAAAAATTCCCGTGTGAGGTGTTTCGAACGATTTGATAAGTAATTTCAGTAAAAACCCAGGAGATGACGTTCTCATCTAGGTCGCCTGCACCAGGTCCTCCGGAGGACGATTTCGATGTCAGAACTTGGACGAGCGACCCGAAAAATTCCTGTGCGAGGTGTTTCGATCGATTTGATAAGTAATTTCATTAAAACTCCAGAAGATGACGTTCTCAGATAGATTGCCTGCACCAGGTCCTCCTGAGGACGATTTCGATGTCAAAACTAAGACGAGCGACTCGAAAACTTCCCGTATGCTGTGTTTCGAACGATTTCATAAGTAATTTCAGTAAAAGTCCAGAAGATGACCTTCTTAGCTAGGTCGCCTGCACCAGGTCCTCCTGAGGACGATTTCGATGTCAAAACTAAGACGAGCGACTCGAAAAATTCCCGTATGCTGTGTTTCGAACGAATAGGGTTTTTTTGAGAAACGCGTTTTTCTCGGAACTGGTTCAAGCTACAAAAGTGGGACTAGCGTAACAAAAAAGCGACAATTGACCTACTAGGTCCGATTTGGTTCTGCCGCTATGTCACTGCTAGGTTAATAGGGTTTTTTTAAGGAGCGCGTTTTTCTCCGAACTGGTACAAGCGACAAAAGTGGGACTAGCGTAACAAAAAAGCGAGAAAAAAGCGACAATTGACCCACTAGGTCCGATTTGGTTCTGCCGCCATGTCACTGCTAGGTTAATAGGGTTTTTTTGAAAAACGCGTTTTTCTCGGAACTGGTACAAGCGACAAAAGTGGGATTAGCGTAACAAAAAAGCGACAAAAAAGCGACAATTGACCTACTAGGTTCGATTTGGTTCTGCCGCTATGTCACTGCCAGGTTAATAGGGTCTTTTTGAGAATCGAGTTTTTCTCGGAACTGGTACAAGCGACAAAAGTGGGATTAGCGTAACAAAAAAGCGACAAAAAAGCGACAATTGACCTACTAGGTCCGATTTGATCCTACCGGTCCGATTTGATCTTACCGCCGATTAACGAATTATCCCTATTAACCTAGCAGGAACGCGTTTTTCTCGGAACTGGTACAAGCGACAAAAGTGGGACTAGCGTAACAAAAAAGCGACAAAAAAGCGACAATTGACCTACTAGGTCCGATTTGGTTCTGCCGCTATGTCACTGCTAGGTTAATAGGGTTTTTTTGAAAAACGCGTTTTTCTCGGAACTTCTACAAGCGACAAAAGTGGGATTAGCGTAACAAAAAAGCGACAAAAAAGCGACAATTGACCTACTAGGTCCGATTTGGTTCTGCCGCTATGTCACTGCTAGGTTAATAGGGTTTTTTTGAGAATCGAGTTTTTTCTCGGAACTGGTACAAGCGACAAAAGTGGGATTAGCGTAACAAAAAAACGACAATTGACCTACTAGGTCCGATTTGATCCTACCGGTCCGATTTGATCTTGCCGCCTATTAACGAATTATCCCTATTAACCTAGCAGGAACGCGTTTTTCTCGGAACTGGTACAAGCGACAAAAGTGGGACTAGCGTAACAAAAAAGCGACAAAAAAGCGACAATTGACCTACTAGGTCCGATTTGGTTCTGCCGCCATGTCACTGCTAATATAGCTCAAACAATACTCATCACTTGTCCATCTGCTGCAATTTTCCCATTAATTTGATGGGGATTACCTCGCGAATTGGACGTAAATAAAGAGAAAGCCACCAAGTCCACACAGCTTCTTCACTTTCATTAATTTTTTTCCGCATTTAACGAAATGTCCAGTGTATAAAATGCGTTCAGCTTGTTTGACATTTAGTTTTCTAGGGTCTGTTGTATCCCTTTCACAAATTTTGTCAATCGTAAGACTCATTTTTTATATTTAATAAGAGAGCAACACGCATATCAAATTTAAATTTTCACACTAATTGACGCCATTTTGGATAGGCCACGCCCACATGTCAGATCCTAATTGGTATATTGAGATCTGACATCCAGCGGTACGCCATGCCTTATGGCAATTATTTAACAGGTTTCAGTAAGCTCTCAACAACTTTGGAAACAGAAAAAAAACTGTATTTTACCAATGGTGGTAATAGGAATCAATTTATTATTAGATACATTAGAAAAATCGGCAAGTGACTTAGACAACAAAATTGACAGAAACAATGTTGACGAAACGTTGATATTGTCGCTTCAAGCATCACGTGATAAAATATTAAAAAATTATGATAAGACAAACAAACAAAAAAATAAATTCATTTTATAGTAGAATACATAAACATTAGGTGGGTCTTCTTATAAAAAATTATGGTTCGCAGAGGCATTGTAGGAAAATGTTCACATCCTCAAAAGCTTGAAAAAGTTTGGGCACTATGAAAGCTTGGCTTGTTTTTTCAAAGGCTTGGCTTGATCATTCAAGAGCTTGGCTTTTAAAAACCAAGCCAAGCCTGTGAATCTCTGTTATTAATAAAACTTTCAAATAAGTTAAAGCATGAATTTAAAATATTTTCTTTACCTAATTTTCCTGTTAAGTTCAAACTTTTTTCCACACCTCCTTCAGTAGCAGCCCCAAATTTTGATTTCAAAGAAGGTAAAAAGAGTAATAAGCAAATGACTGCTACCCAACTCACAAACTTCTTAAATAACACCAACTTCAATAAAATCTTTCCTATAGTGAAGAGATCCAGTTTGAATTTAAGCTTTTCCCAGAAAGAATTTAATGCGTGGGGCATGCCATAGAAGACTTGTACTGAAGAAGGAGGTCCATAAACGGGAGGGCCATAAACCGGTGGTGGAGGAGCTGGAGGGCCATAAACCGGTGGTGGAGGAGCTGGAGGACCATAAACCGGTGGTGGAGGAGCTGGAGGACCATAAGCTGGTGGTGGAGGTGGCGGTGGGGGCGCTGGTGGATTGGGAGGTCCGTATACTGGATTTGAAGATGGTTGATATGATGAAGGTCCGTACCTGAAGTAAAAAGAAATTAATGCTTTTTAAAAACAAATAATAGACCAGGTCCAATCACTTTTTGAAACAAAAAAATCCTTGCAGTATGTGTATGGTCCGAACATTTAGGGTAAATTATAAGTAAATTAAGAAAAATCAAGTCGACATTTTATGAGAAAAATTATTATTATTATTGCTTTTATTTTTCATACATTACCGGAAATCAAGTAGACAAACCATACATTTTCTGGAAGCTCATAGTGTGGACTATTCTGGTATGGCCTTATTTACAGGGTGTTCCATTTGAAAAAACCAAGAAAAAAGTGATCCCGAGTTTTGGTTACCCCGGCTTGGGAAAAGTGCCATTCGGTAAATTTATGAATATGAAATGATTATACATCATTTTCTAGGATATTTGGTGAAAAAAATTTCTTATTCCTAGTTATTGATTTTGAGATATTTGGTGTTGAATGAACCCATTTTGGGACATAAATGTCACCATAACTTCACAATCACCTGGTATAAACCACAACCCTATATTTTTGAGAAGCACTCTTCCAAAGGAATTCAATCTAGGGAAAATACAGTATGTCTCAGTAAGTTGGAACCATATGGAAAACTTTTTTATTATTCAATTTAGGAAAAAAGTTATTGTTCATAAAAAGTACGATCTAAAAGCTAAAAAAGAATCATCAAATATAAAAAATTTTCATTCGTATACGAGGTTCGTCAAAAAATATAAAAGAGTAAAGTATCTTTATTTTTGACAATATCGAAAATTGTTATTAAGAAAAGTTGATCATAATTGAAAGTTACATTCAGATATGCAATTACATCTATTTGCATTGACCTGCAGGATCTCCTGACTTAACCCCCTCTCTACGGGGTTACTTAAATAGCAGGTTTATAAGCGAGGGCCCTTTCAAGATGTTGATAACTTGGAGAGGATTATTTCTGAAGTATACTAGAAAATTACTCCAGATACCGTACGATTAAATATTTAGAAAGAGTGGGTGAATATTAGTAGATTGATTGATGATTGAATTATAACATAAATAATGGTTATGCTTTTCTTATGTAATAATAATAATAATAATAATAATAATAATAATAATAATAATAATAATAATAATAATAATAATAATAATAATAATAATAATAATAATAATAATAATAATAATAATAATAATAATAATAATAATAATAATAATAATAATAATAATAATAATAATAATATATTTATTGTTGTTTCTAATGTAGGTAAATTACATATAACAAGAGGTCTCAAAAAGTTAATTAGTAATATAATAGTACTTATTACACTGATACACATCTTCCTAAGTTCTAACACAAAAATAGAGCCAGAAGTAAAGATAAAAATGCAGCAAATAAAAAATTACAGATTTTATTCCCCTAGTAAAAAAGAGCGAGTTTTTAAAATGTTTATAATAAAAAAGGCAAAATCTCGGATTCGATTGGACCCTTCCGAACCTTGTAGAACATCAATTAGCCTATTTGGGTAGTACATGCCTTCTTTTAAGTAGGGAGTATGCAAAAAATCATAATGCCGACACTCTACTAAAAGGTGGAACAAGGTTTCTGGTGTTTGGAGATTACAGATAGAACATAGGTTAGTTTGAACAATTTTAAAACTAATGCCATTGTAAACAAAAACGATATCAAATTTTGAACAAAGTCTGGCTTGAGCAAATATTCTGACAGCAAAGATAGGAAGTTTATGGCGTAAATATTCTTGTGGGTTAGAATTAATATTTAAGAACTTATAAAAAGAGGAATATCTCGACCGATCCATTAAAGTAGTCATATCTTTTCTATACAAATATTTTTCATATTTTTCTAATAGAGCAGACTTCAATGTTCTGGAACATAGTTTTTACTTGACCAACCCAATTATATTTGGGATCGCTATCTTGCAAATGCAAGTCTAAGAAAACATAATTTTGGAAATCTGGAATTTGGCATTGAAAGTAGCTTAACGATCCAATCAAGACACAGTTTAAAGACTAACAACTCAAGTTTTACTTTCCCGACTTCCAGCCTTACCATAATATCGGGCGTGTTAAACGGAATCATAAGTAAACGCTTGAAAAACCCGACTTGAACTAAGTATGTCCACATACCTTATTCCCCAAACTGGTATACAGTGCATTATAGAATTAACAACAAGAGAATCAAATAACTTCATTCGCACTTCCCAGGAGTTAATTTTAGATTTGGCCATTAGGTGCATAACAGCACCTGATACTTGTTTAGCTTAGCATGCAGCAAAATTGGTCATTTCACGAAAGAGGGAGCTGGAAGAAAATTTGACTCCCAGGTAAACAAAAGAGTTGACAACGTCAATACGCAAATTGTTTAATAAATAGTTATTTTTGCATTTGACAGACTCTGACCTGGAAAATACCATAATTTTAGATTTTAAATTGTTAACAACGATCTTATTAAGATTAACATAATCTTCCAAAACGCCAAGTTTACGGGCAAGATCTATTTCAGTCTGCCAAAATAGCAAGGTCATCTGCATATAATAGTAGTAGGACATCGTTCATGTTGTCAACATTGACTCCACTTAAGCCTAGGTTCCTAAAGTGCTGTTCAATATCACTTAAAAAAATAGAGAAAAGAATGGGACTTAGGCATTCACCCTGAAGTACACCCTCCGCTATATCAAATCTCTTAGTATAACAGTTATTAGCCTTAACTTTAAACGTTGCTGAATGGTATAGATTTTTAAGAATGTTAATAAATGTAGAACTGACACCAGCGTTATATAGAGTTTTTGCCAAAGAAGAGAATGAACTATAGAGTCGAAGGCTCTTTTGAAGTCAATGAAGGCAACATAAACTTTTCGACCTGGCAATCGGAGTTGAAGGTGAATTGTTGAGTAAAGCGTAAAGATATTATCCAAGCATCCGCTTCCCTTTCGAAAGCCTGATTGACATTCCGGAATCATTGAGGCAGAAGCAGCCCATGTTTCAAGCCTAGTGCACAAAATTTGAGTGAGAATTTTTGTAATAGAGTTACTGCTATAATTTTCCGGTAAATCACGGGGACCTTTTTCATGTAGCATAGTTACTTATATTTATTAATTATTAATTATATCAGACCAACCAATTATATCAGACCAACTTTCTGGAATTTCTTGATATTCTCGGATTTTGTTAAATAAAGAATTTAGATATAGCAGCCAGTTTGAAGGCATATTTTTAAAGAATTCATATGCAAGACCATCACTCCCTGGCGATTTTCCTGTTTTGCATTTGTATAACACAGACTTTAGTTCGTTAAGTGTAATTAAGTCATCTGTGATAGCATCAAAGGTCCCAAAGTAGACATAGTCGTTTAAAATTTTGTCCGGCAAGATTGAACTAAAAAATCTTTCCCAGTCATGAGTAGTTAAGACATTGATTTTTGGAGAATTTCGAAAGGACTTTATCAGATTCCAGAAAGTTTATTGTTTATTTTTTTTACGTATTTTTATAAACGAATCTAGTTTTTAAATAGATTCAATTTGGAAGTTATTCAGTCTAGCTTCTCTTAAATCGGCTTTTAGTTTATTTTTTAGTGTGCGACATTCTTGATCAAACCATTTATTTGAATACGATGAACCTCCGTGTATTTTTGTTTTCATGCCAATACTAAATGCAGTTTCTGTTAATGTATTGATTAAATTGTTGTTAGTACTGTTAATACCAATGCTTTTATTATGTATTCGAATTGCGAAATTGTTAGCAAATATTAAGAAATGGAAAGTTGAACATCTTTTTAACAGATAAAATAGATAAATGTTCAATATTTAAATTTGTGTAGAAAAATTTGTAAAAATAAAAAAACCTTATTTTTGATGCTAAATGCATGATCAATTTTTCTTAATAAAATTTTTCGATATTATCGAAAATAAAGGTACCTACTTTACTCTAGAACAAAATTTATATTTTATGAGGAACCTCGTATACGACTGAAAATTTTTGGTTTTTCATCATGCAGAACTTTTTATGAAGAATTACTTTTTTCCTAAAGTTAATAATAAATAAGTTTTCCATATGGTTCCAACTTAGTGAGACATACTGTATATAGGGTGTTTCATTTTAAAAATCATAACGTTGATAAGTTACACATTTATCGGACACCCTGTAAGTTGGTAGTTATTTTTAGAACATAGCTTTCATTGCTCTCAGCAGTCTCAACAACTTTTATTTGAGACATTTTTTCCTATCTCAAATAGGGAAGCAGCTATCGTCCACCCACGCATCGTTGATACACCCGGTATACATACAGGGTGGGGCAAACTTCTGACATCGGAGGATTCGTTGTGGTAAGAGATAGAAATTTAAAATTTTGTGTGAACTAGTACAGTGCACATTTTGAAAATACTTTCGATTATACAGGGTATTCCAAAAACTCGTGGCAGCACAAACTTAAATTTTTTTAAATGAAACATACCATATTTTGTTCAAGAATCGAAAAGATCTCACCGAGAGCGTTAATGTTCAAAGTGCAATATTAGTATCGGATTCAAAGTCGGTGTTGGAGATCGTAAAAAACATAACTAAATACTTTGATAATTTTATTATATGTATGATTAAAAATTTAATATATCAGTTAGAATTAAAAAATGTTAAAATTATATTTATATGGGCAAAAGCACACACTGCGAGGGTATGTAACAATTTTCTAAAAATTCCTTGTTATAGAGATCTTTACAGTATATTCAAAGAAAATATTTACAGAGATTGGAATAACTATTACAGAGAAATAACAAAAAACTCAACTAGCTCATATTTTTCTATCTACAAAGAGTTGCCAAAGAAAACCTCACTTATATTCAAAGATAACGTCAATAAAAAATACTGCACAATCTGAACTCGATTGAAAATGATTCAGGTGCTTTCCATCTCATTTATATAAAATAGGAATAATAGATTCTCCACTGTGTCCACGTGATAACGAGGTCGCAGATCTAGACCACATATTTTTCGGCTGTGGGGGTTTTTCTAGTAATGATTTAGTGGATGATCTTAGGAAAGTTGGCGTTCAATTTCCTACATGTATAAAAGTGTTGCTTGCGACTGGAGATGAATTTGTTTACGATCTATTGTTTAACTATACAGGGTGTCCCACGACGTACTGTACACAGTCCAACCATAAGTACTATGGACCGAGACCATTTCATATGTGAATTATGTGAATTATTCTACGTTAAGTATACCTAAAAGTAAAAATCTCAGACCAATCAAATTTGGCCCACTGAGTGTGCTCCCTGAGCCCAATAAAATAGGTTTTAAAAAAATTTTAATTTCAGGTCCGGACTTAGTTTTTTTAGATTTTTATTGGTTTTTTGAAAACAACACCCTGTAAGCCAGATCAGACAATTTTTATTTTTCTCAATTTAAAGCTTAAGGCTGATACTAAGCAACAGTTAAAAAAAATTGAACGCGCAACTATTTGTTTTCTGCAGAAAAAAATAAAACTTTGAAAAATAATATAATTTTAATGGATTCACATTCTTCTTATGACTGATGCGGCACTACATTGATAGCACATCATCATTTTTCAACAAAAATCACAAGAAAAGTTCATTTTGCTCAATATAAAGTATTATTCAATCAACCGTTGAAATTCCAGGGCCGTATTTATTTTTTGCAGTCTCTGTCCAGGGCCGTATTTATTTTTTGCAGTCTCTGTACCAGTTGGGGGTGATATGGATGTAGGAGATCTTTCTTTAACGTTCTGAAAACTGTGGACTTAGAAATATTCAAAAGACTGGATATTAGCCGGGTACTTAGCTTCTCATTTTGATTTACCATTTCCAAAATACCCTCTTTTTGGTCTTCTATCAGTCGCTCACCACGTTCTTTCACAAACTGTCAAAATGGACGTCAAATCGAATTCAAAGCCTACTTGCATTTTTACAATAATCAAAAGTAATAGTTTTTTCTTTGACGTTACAGAAAGAAAATTTGTACAGGGTGTTGTTTTTACAGGATCAATAAAAACAAAAAAACAAAAATACGGCCCTGGAATGTCAACGGTTGATTGAATAATACTTTATATCGAGTAAAATGAACTGTCCTTATAATTTTTGTTGAAAAATAATGATGTGCTATCAATGTAGTGCCGCATCAGTCATAAGAAGAATGTGAATCCATTAAAATTATACTATTTTTCAAGTTTTATTTTTTTCTGCAGAAAACAAATAGTTGCGCGTTCAATTTTTTTTAACTGTTGCTTAGTATCATCCTTAAGCTTTAAAGTGAGAAAAATAAAAATTGTTTGATCTGGCTTACAGGGTGTTGTTTTCAAAAAACCAATAAAAATCTAAAAAAAACTAAGTCCGGACCTGAAATTAAAATGTTTTAAAACATATTTTATTGAGCTCAGGGAGCACACTCAGTATTCCAAATTTGATTGGTCTGAGATTTTTATTTTTAGATATACTTAACGTAGAATAATTCACATATTTTCAAATATCACCCTGTATATCCGTCAAAAACGCAACAAGGCATTTTTTAATACCAGATATGAAATGGCATAGGTCCATAGTACTTATGGTTGGACTGTGTACAGTACATCGTGGGACACCCTGTATAACAAAAAATAATGGAACTATTTAATTTTAACTTAATTTCATTTAACAAATAAAATGAATTCCATTCAATTTGTGTGTGGCTGAAGGAATGGCGTCCATTGTCAATGAACCCGGAAAAAAAAGAGAGCGTTAAAAAATATAGCATGTTAAAAGATTATATGGGTGTTACACAAAAATATGGCCAATTATTAGCAAAAATGACCCCCTCTTTAACACTATGTAAAACAGTAAATCAAAATAAATCAACAGATGTTTGTATTCAAATGTCATTCCCATAACGTTGGTTGTGCTCAGTATTAATTATTTTTTTATCTGTGACTTCTTTAATACAGAAGGAAACAGAACTAAAATCAAGCAATATGGGTGATTGTCATGAAATGGGGGTTTTTGAGATTTGCTGGTGAACAAACAAAAAAGTGCTGAAAAAAAATTTTCTCATGTGTTTTCAACATTATTTTGAAGTACTTTCTGTATATTTCCACATAAATACACACGAGGAATAGACAGTGAGAAGTTTATATAGAAATTATAATGCTTCGGAGGCGACACAAAATCAATGGAATTCTATTTCATAATGTAAGCGGAGTCCCGCGTTGTTTATTAATCCAATAACATTTATACTTGTTTTTTATGATGAACATAATATTCTAAATCTTAATAGGCGAGAATTTTTATATTTTGATGGGTGGAAAATAAAAAAAAAGGTAATTATTTTAATCTACAAAATGAAGACCCTGGAGGTTTATCTGAGCCATTGGGGTGACGCAGGGTGGGTTATTATCTGATTCCCTGATGATCAGTTTCGGAACACTGCTGCTATCGTTTGAGACCCTAGGCGCGCGGCAATAATGCACTGTTTTTCCGTAAACGTAGTGCCGTGAAGTAAAAGCGGAAAATGGACAGGTTACGGAGGCGACAAAAACCCCCATTTCATGACAATCACCCATATATATCTCAAAATTCTTTTAAAATTTGTTATTACAATTATAGTCTAAAGAAGAAAGGAGTGCAGTAAAAATGGGGATATAACGTCACATTCCAGAGGCTTACTTTGCAAAATAAGTTTCTATAACATAAATAAGGTCACTTCATATAAAATGGTATATACGCACTTTGTAGATTAAATTTTGAATGAAAAAAGTTATATTATTTACAAAAAATAAAAATAAACCTTATGCTTTTGACAAAATTGTTGCACTTTGACATTGAACGAATTAAATTTAACTAATGAATAACAAGGAGGATTATCCTTGTCTTTTCTGAGGTTTATTATTATAAGGTCTATTAAGTTTTTTATTGCTATATCCACTTTCCAAAATGAATTTTCCACCTTTTTAATATGAACATTTTCTCCAATGTTCTCTACTTACATCTGAAACTGTCTCCAAAAGCAAACCTCGCACATCAGATAATTTAAATGTTGTATTGTTTCGAGAAACAGAACCTTTTGATCATTGTATATAGATTATATATACAGGGTGTTTCATTGGGAGAGGGAAACATTTTAACAGTGGATTGGTGTCACTAGGGCGATTCCAAATAACCCATATTTTATGGGTCTAAGGTCCCTTATAGCTGAGATACAGAGTGTTTTGTACATTTTGGTCATTTCTTCAGTGCCTCCTGTGCTTTTAACCACTCTGTATAATTTTATATTTGGTTCACATACTCTATGTGTCTTAACAAATTAAATGAGATATTATTAATATTGAAAATCCAGGCCCGGCTTCACTAAAAGTTGACAAATTCGTTCCGCTCATAAACAACACCCTGTATGTTAAATTTTCAAAAATATTTTACCATAGCTAAAAAGAGGACAAAAAATTAAATTTAACGATATACTTTTTATTTTTGCACATCTGATTTTACTACTCATAAATAGTTAAGTTATCTTACATTTTTGGGGCACTAACGTGCTTAATTAATCCTATTAAGTTGTAAACAATATTATTTGCCCTAATTAACTATCGGTTTAACATTATGTTATTCCAAAATGTTTTGTAGTCTTCTAGGCACATGAAAACTGATTTACAGAACCGTACTTGGAACTAAATGTCACATTAGATTTACCCATGCAACACCCATTATATTTATTTTTTTAACCTTCCTTATACGGAAAAATTGTGTAGTTTGGAGTAGAAAAGTAAAAAAAAACTAAAATTAAATTTTTGTAAAGGATAAAAATACATAAAAGCACATTTTTAGTTCAATAATATTTAATTAAATTATAAAAAATTACACAACCCTGAAAAGACTAGAAAAAACACTGAAGTTTAAAAAATTATAATAATTGTTCGAAATGACCCCATTCTGTTGAATGCATGTTGTTTCTCGCTTAATAATTTGGTTTACAGATTTTCGAATGATGTTTTCGTTATTTTTATGCTCTTGGCATATCCTCTTGACATTTATTTGAGCTGAATAAACTTTGGACTTTAAAGGTCCCCAAATATCGCAATCGACGGGACTACAGTCCGGTGATCTTGAAGGCCAATGTATAGGACCACCTCTACCTATCCATCTATTAGGAAATTTTTCATTTGAAAAATCCAGTACAATTAGCCTAAAATGAGGAGAAGCGCCATGGTGTTGGAAATAAATTCCAGCTGATATCTACACCTTTATCCTCTAACAAAATTGTTAAAATATTTTGAAGAAGATATAAGTAAATGGGGTATATGGGGTCCAATTAACTTATTGTTAAAAACACTACACCACAGATTTACCGAAAATTTATATTGCTAATGAGCTACCCTGATGGTAGCAAATGGATTGTGTTTTTTCTAGTCTTTTAAGTGTTGTGTAATTTTTGAATTTTGTTTGTAATTTAATAAGAAGATATTATTTAACTAAAAATGTTTTTTATTTATTTGACTCATATGTTGTTGACGTATCTATTTAATTTCACAAATAGTACAGCGTATTACAAACTTTAAATAAATAACGCGTCACATTCACAAGGCTTTTTATGTACTTTTATCATTTACAAAAATTTGATTTTAGTTTTTTACTCTTCTACTCCAAACTACATAATTTCTCATAAGGAAAGTTAAAAAAATAAATGTTTAATTTTCAATCGTAAAAATTAAACATAACATTCAAAATGCTCATTCATATCAAACCGGCAACACGGCGCGACCGCCAATCATACTATCAAACCGGCAACGCCGCGACCGAACGTTCGAATATATTCTAAAACATTTTAAATACGATAAATAAAATTCAGTTTGTGTGTCTCCTACGAGTGGGAGCGAAACGACAATAAAGACAGAGACACCGGACGTCTATCACCGGCCATCATGTTATTACATTTTTACACGTACGCTAACCGCGAAGGAGAAAAGTTTGGCAAATCTTTTTAGTATGCGTTGAAACCTCATCATGAACGCATCACTCGACTTAAGTTAACAAATTTTGATCGTTTATTTTACAATGGTAAAAGCAAATATTTTCTGAATGAAGTGATTTATTTTGTGTTAGCCATTATCATTAGTTACTAAATCAAAGATGTGATTTCTTGTTTTATTTGTGCTTCGTTTTTCATTGAGAGTTTAATAAAAATTTTAAAAGCAATGTGCTTGTTTTTTTGAAGTTTTGAAGATAGAAAAAATAAGAAATTTACAGTCCACTGAACAATTACAGACATTTATTTAAAAAAGCGGTGTTGTTAGACATCGACCGACTTGGTAAATAAATGCAAAAGCATATCTCAACCCCATGAGATATGAACAATAAATAAAATTGGTGTTGTATAGGTAAATATAATGAGACATTTAGTTCCTAGTACGGTCCTGTAAATCTGTTTTCATAGGCCTAGATGATTATAAAATTTTTTGGTATAACATACTTTTAAACCAAATAGTTAATTAGGTCAAATAATATTGATTACAACTTAATAGGATTAATTAAGCAAGTTAGTGCCCCAAAAATGTAAGAAAGCTTCTATTTATGAGTAGTAAAATCATATGTGCAAAAATAAAAAGTATATCGTTAAATTCAATTTTTTGTCCTCTTTTTAGCTATGGTAAAATATTTTTGAAAATTTAACATACATGGTGTTGTTTATGAGCCTGGATTTTCAATATTAATAATATCTCAATTAATTTGTTAAGATACAGAGACTATGTGTACCAAATATTATAGAATTATACAGAGTGGTTAAAAGCACATGATGCAATGAAGAAATTACCAAAATGTACAAAACACTCTGTATCTCAGCTATAAGGGAATTTAGACTCATAAAATATGGGTTATTTGGAATCACCCCAGTGACAACTATCCACTGTTAAAATGTTTCCCTCTCCCAATGAAACACCCTGTATATATTCTATATACAATGTTTTAATTGTAACCAGATCAGTTCAATGAGATTTAACGTGGTAAGGAGGCAATCTGAGAATTTCATTTCCTTTTTCTCGGGCCATCTCGTCTATAATATATTTTTGAATTTGTTTTTAGGTTGTTTTGCTATTACGAGTAATTCTGCCTTCAAGGATTTAGGAGGACTGATAATATTTTTAGAATGAAGTCATTTTTAAATATATACTAATACAAAATTCCGAATCAATTAAAATATATTCGATCGGCTATGAATAAATTAAGACTGACATATCTGTCAAAAGAGAAGGTTTATTACAGTAAAAACCATGGAAACATGACTAAATCACAACGAAAACTTTGATTAGGCCGATCAGATGTATTAAAATTTTCATTTTAACCACAACTAAGCATTGAAGGATAAGGTGAAAATAAAATTTCTTCCTTTTAAACCTGAACTACATTCTTAAAATTAAATTACTGCACTCCTTTCTTCTCTATTTTATTTTATTTTTTATTTTATTTTTATACATACACGGGAAAACCCCATTATTATAAAAGAAACTTTTCACAAAACAGTATCAAAATTGGTAAATTAACTAACACTAAGACTAAAATTAAAATTAAAACTTAAATCATGGACTAATTAAATCCAACATAGATTAACACAACATAACAAAACAATAATTGGTTAGCAGTCAGATGCACCCTGGGTAACACTAAAGAGCTAACAAACTTGGCAACCGGACAATCTTTTGATCTCCCGGCTAAAGCACATGATGCCTGAAGCGACATTTAATCCAACCGGTCCTCCTCAAGACCTATCGACAAGAAAGCTTGGACCAGTCTCAAGATCTGCCAACTAAATATATCTTTTATGTATTTTACGACATATGCAGCCATACCATAAATAAATAATAAGATGCATAAAAAAATTATTTATTACAATAAAACTAGTTTCAGTAAATTCTTAAGCTTCTGAACAGATCCAACAAAAACATTCAAATCCAATTCATTAATTATTTTCAATGTTCTATCTAGTGGAGAATTACTACCATAGTTGGTTGAGTGGTGTGGTATATGGAATGTACATGACTGTCTCAAAGTTCTGTTCGGAACATTCAAGTTAATATTTTTGAGAATATCTGGACAACAGACCATTCCATTCAGGAGTTTGAATACAAAAATAATATCTCCATATATTCTTCTTTTTACTAGAGTATCTAATTTTAAATGTTCTAATATATTTGTATATTCATGGCATTGGCTTTGAATGAACATACCCTTAAAAATCTATTTTTAACCTTTTCTAAAGTTTTACTATGTACTTCATAAAACGGGGACCATATCACTGAGCAATATTCGAGTTTCGACGTAAGAAGTGTAAACTGATTTAATAGAGTTAATGAAAAATTCTTGGCAGTTACGTATTACGATTCCCAACATTTTTGACGAATCAGCTGATACAAGGTTTATGTGTTCAGTAAAGTTCAATTGTTCATCGAATATTACTTCCAAGTCTTTGATAGAGGCATCATGTTGAAGGGGTTCATTATTTAACATATAGGAAGTGTTCAATTTCGAAAAAACTAATTTGAAAAAACTAATAGAACAGAATTTTTTAGTATTTAGGTATAGTTGATTAGTGTTGCACCAATTACTGAGATTATTCAAATCATCTTGTAAAAGGTGCTCATCTTCGATGGAAGAGATTCTTTTAAAAGCTTCAAATCATCAACAAATACGAAGCAGTCGGAATGTAAAAGACATTCTCTATAATAAGCTTTCAAGTGTGTATAAGTTAATGAAAAACTGTAAATATTTTACAATAACGGAAAAATCATTTATTTTACGTAGAAAAATAAAATGTATTAAAGGTTAAACATTTTTTTTGCCGTTTGTGGGGTGAAGTCCACTCGGAGAGAAGATCCAACATGACTATCGTGTTCAGCATCCTCGACAATGGGAGATGACGCGGATTTTCTCGTTTATAACGAAGAACAAATTTGATTTGTTTTGTGATTTTTGGCAGTTTAAGGGGTGGGGTCAACTCTAACAGAATTGTAACCACCGCCAACGTTTCCAGCATCCTCGAAAACGTGCGGGTTACGTTAGTTTTGCCGGTGAAAGAAGCGATTCACCATTTAGGGGGTGGTTATTGACCGTTTGGGGGTGGTGGGACCAATTCAAAAAAGAATTTTAACCCCCGCCATCGTGTTCAGCATCCTCAAAAACCGGGTGGAGCGTAATTTGGGGATGTCAAAATTTATTTCTATTTTTCAAGATTTTTTTCCGGCTCACAGAATGGACTAATAATTCCGAATATCTCTGTAAAAGAATGCCGTTCTCTAGTGGCAACAGTAAAAAATAATAGACACATCCAAAATTAGGATTACAATTTGTAAAATGTTCTAATGCCTTAGAAAACCTAAAATATGTAAAAATTTAATACCATTTAATTTGTGTACGTAAAATACATGATTTTCCCATCATAGAATATTTACAGTTTTTCATTAACTTATGCTCGAAATGTACTATATCGTTTGAAAGCTTATTAACTGTACTAACAAATTGTAAAAAGATTTATAAGGTGATCCATTTAAAAAAATTGAGATATTGCTTGATTTGAGTTCTGTTTCACTCTGTATTGAAGAAGCCACAGATAAAAATATTATATTAAGTTTGGAGAACGGTAAGGGCTTTTTACCGATGGAAGACAATTGTTGTCTGACTTCGGTAACCCTTACCGTTCAAAAGCACTCCTCCGAGAGTACCACAAAATAGGGCAGAGTCCGAACCTCCCAATTCAAACAGACTTACCGCCAGGAAGAAAACGCCTTAAATCCAGACGCGACCCAATCAGAACAGCGATAGAACTAGACGAGTCTAACTTCCAGCCTAAATCAGTTTGGGAAAATAATTGGCAGGAACAATCCCCTGCTGCATGGAGGAACATTCTCAACGCAGAAGCACCACCTTCCGGTTTCAACCTACCCCGTGGCAGATGGAGGACCCTAAACAGAGTACGCACGAATCATGGTCGATGTAACGACTCCCTGTACAAATGGGGCATGAAACCATCACCTGGCTGCGATTGTGGCGAGGCCTTCCAGATTATCAGCCATATTGCCTTTCAATGTACCAAGCGCTCATGCCAAGAAACAGGACTTCATTCATTTAACACCGACTGTAGAAGATTGGCTAAGAAACCTTGACGTTAATATCTGGCCTGCATAATTTATATATGTTTAATTTTATAATTTTTAAGTATCTCTGTATCTATGTATGTTATATATGTTTGTGTGTGAATGTTATATTCAATCTTAAGGCCCCCCCGCACTATGGGCCAGGCAGTGGCCCAATCCTGCTGGGCCACTTTGTAGACAGGGGTTGGTTTGTGTTGGTCATATTGGGCCAGAGTATTGGCTTGAGTTGGCTATCGGAGCGGTTTTCAAGACACATCAAAGCAGACCAACATGCGTGAAGCAAGTGCGCAGTAGATAAGTGACGCGTCCACACACTTGTCCAAAGTTGGTTTCGGCTTTCGCGTTATTTAAGGATATGTTTATGTATTTGAGTTTGATTATTAAAACTACAAATAAAAAATGTCTGGAAAATCGTGGACAAATGAGGAAACTTTTACATTTTTAGAACTGTACCAAAATGAATCTACAATTTGGAATCCCAAAAACCCTTTCCACAAAAATAAAAATTTGGTAAGCCTCATTTTATTCTGATTTATTACTGAAACTACATTTGTTTAATTTAAGTTTTTTTATATTGTAAAATACTTGTATTTTTGGGGGCCCGGGCAGCTCTCGGCGGCCCTGCTTTCATCTATTGAATCGTCATTTTTGTTTTGTAGGTAAATGATGCTTGGCAACGAATTGCCAATGAAATAGGAATTTGATTTCCTTGATAAATAATGATAAATACAAATTGTACCTACATTGTTCTGTTCTTATGAATTGTTAGCATCCACCACCTTATTTTTTAATCATTTTCTTGTCAATAACATTTAAATAAATATTATATGCACTAGCCAAGCACAAAGCTGCAGCAGCGATTTTCTCAAGATCCATCGAGGAAATAGGGTTAAAGCAACTGAATGTTGGTCCAAGTTTTGCCATGATACTGGGCCAGTGACTGGCCCACTAGGTGGAGCCAAAGGCAAGGCCAATGCCGCCATTACGCCATTATTGACGACCAATGCATTGGCCTATCTTGGCGGTGCCTTTACTATAAGTAGTCTAATTGCGTGTAAAAGTAGCCATACGCTAAATAAAAAACCGTTCGACATGCTTATAACGTTTTTTGCACGATTGAAGCAATAATAAACTATTAAATTATCCCTTTTTTCATATTCAAAATTTCGATTCATCATATCATGGTACATGTTATGGTTGCTAGGTAGTTATTAGGATGCATAATAAGTATGAGAATGGCATTTCTGCTGTCACTTAAAATATTGTTATGTCAATAAGTTTGGGTTATTAGTGTCGGTTCATTATTATTATAATTTTTAAAATATGAACGACGAAAGTGAATTTGAAGAAATAGAAAGGGCATGAGAAGAAAGACGTGCCGCAATAATTCCTGAAAAATCAAAATTTCAGTTTGAGAATATCTATAAAATATTGAACAGTAAGTGAAAAATCTGAACGGTAAGTGAATTACTTACCGTTCAGAATAGGTATGGTAAACAGTCAAAAGTGACCAATCGTGCAAAAAAAGTAATTAATACTGAGCACAGCCAACGTTATAGGAATGACATTTGAATACAAACACCTGTCGATCTATTTTGATTTACTGTTTTACAGAGTGTTAAAGATGGGGTCATTTTTGTTGGCCACATCTTTTTGAAACACCGATATTCTATATTAATATGCTATATTTTTTTAACGCTCTCGGTGACATCTTTTCGAAAAATGTAAGTTTGTGCTGCCATGAGTTTTTTGAACACCCTGTATAATCGAAAGTATTTTCAAAATGTGCATTCAGTAACTGTATTAGCTCACACAAAATTTTATGAAATTAGAAAATGAAAAAAATTAATAGTTACTTACTGAGATGAAGGTGGTCCATAATTCGGACTTGGTCCAGAAGGTGACCCATATTGATATGGAATTTCGTTACTCTCAATAAACTCTCTATCAATATGCTTATCTCCCTTAACTAATACGGCATCCAATTTATCATTCTGAGATTGTTTGTAAGCTTCTATGTACGAATCACCCCTAACACACAAGAAAGTAATAAAAACACAAACAAAACTAACAACAACTTCTCTCATATTGACGTTTATCCAGCAGGACAGACAATCAAAATAAAAGTGATTGATTTAAAAGTGACCAGCCCGGAATTTTGACTTTCCATGCAGGATACAAAAATTGTAAACTATGTTAATTATAGTCGTTGATATGCTGAGTTAGTTCTAGAAAAATGCGAACGAAGGTGGATGAAATATTAATGAAGAATACTTTTTTAATTGTATTAGCATCACGTGCGGATTGTCTACATTCATTTTAAAGATTTTATTAGGTATTGAGACTTAAATACTTTGTTATTACAATCTGTTTTGAATTGATAGTTAACGGATCCGATTGAAAACATACAGAATTTTAAAATAACCATCAAATACTATTAAACGAGCAAGGTTTGTATGTGAGTATGTATGTATGTATGTGTGATCGGAGGATCTCAAAATCCACTCGTCAGAATTCAATGAAACTTTCAGGGTAGACTAATTCCTATCTAAATCGGCAAAAAATGCAGGTCTCATGTCTGTGACAATTCGATCTTCCGAGATATTTACAAGAAAAGTTAAGCTTTTAGTTTATTTCCTAGCAACGGCAGACAACACAGAGATAATATAACCTGTTTCTATAGTAAATTTTTTGTTATATATTTTCTTATGTCATTATGAAAACGACTTTCATTCAAGAAAGTCGAAATGTCAATTAAAGCCCCCATTTTCTTTAAAATAAGTGGTTTTATTTCCATTAGAAGAGAAACTGATAAATATTAGTTTAATTTGTCATTTTTTGGCATTGTCAAAAGTAGTTAATTGTCAATCATCGATTTTTGTGCGAGGGGTGTTCCAAAGTAACGTAGTCGCGGTACATATAATGTTGGTCTAACAGTGGCCGGCGAGAACGTTGGTGGAATGATGATGGAAAATCGTCATAAGAAAATAACCTATTTTTGTAAATATCAACGTCAAGGTTTGACTTTATTTAATTTCTGGCGCTTCAATCTGAAAGAATTCAATTTTAAATTTGCCGCTTTTTACAATGCAATAGAAGGTTCCATAATAACCTACAAATTTTGACTACTACTGACACACTACTGACACGCACATCTCTGGGTAAACGTTAAGAATATGGGACCGGCTGGGGCTGGGATTTTCATGAAATTTTCACAGATGCTATAAAACATGATAAATCAATATAGCAATAGCAAAAAATATATGTTGGGATACTCACTCCCAAGACAAACAAATTCAGTGCGTTGAAACGCATACATAACTTTTCTACAAATGCCCAAGTAGCAATTTATAACCAGAAGGAACCTGGAAAGTATAAAAAAAGGAAAAATGTTCATTTAACGGACATAAATAATTTGCTTCTCAAATGACAGCCATCTCATAAATTCAAAGTTGAAAATACAACGTTGCCAATTCAATTTCAGAAATTATGGATTTAGGTAAATATTTAATGAAACCTTGAGTAACACTGTTAAAATGGACACTTGTCAAAATGTGCTAAAAATATCATCTTTTTCCGAGTTAAATATTCGTATGTTTATGCTAGACTTAATATTGAAACTCGGTTTGTTAAATTTAATAAATTTTCTGGCAAATATCGTTTTGGCGAACAACGTTGTGACTTTTTTTTTTAAATGAAAAATGTAAATGTTTCTTATCGTTATACAAAATGCATGGTAGAATCAAAAAATTTTGTAGGTCCAGATATTTTTTTTAAATCAAGTTGTACGTTTTGTTGAATATTTTTTGCAGCAATCAGGATACATTGTTTGAACCAGAAACGAAAAAAAAAATAAAATTTGTTAATATTAGTTATGACAGACTAGATTTTCGTAATTAATAACTCATTTATTAAGGTTTTTGTTTGACCACTTTCTCATTAAAAAACTTTCTCCTTTGCCTTAATATTTTAAATATATTAATTAAATAAGGAACCAAGGACCGGAAATAGCGGCAGTGATAATAGTTATTTACATTGCAAGATCAAGGAATCTTCCACTGTATTACATTTTTCTTTCTTTACTTTTTAATGGGTAGGTACTATAACATTAAAACACCCTTTTAATATACAGGATGACGCAAATTTAATTGAACACTATTGGGAATTCGTAATCCGTTGTAGATATAAAGTTGATTAAATGGGGAAAAAGATGTGTATTTGCAAGGCGAATTTATTGGTTTTTGCAAAATTGACGATATTCGTTTTATTTAATTAACACCGTATTTTTTTAAGATAGAAAAAAAGTTTAATTTCTCTTTTCATATGAAAAGAGACATTGAACTAGCAAACCACTATGAGCTTCCGAAATGAATTAGAAAAAAAGTTTATAAAGCTGTTTTATTGAAGTAGTGGCGTCTCACAGTGGGGCCGAATCCAAAATTTCTGGCAAGCAGTGAAGAATTTAACGAATTGACTTTAAAATCTTAACTCGGAGGTTTTGGGGTTCGCCAATCACGAATCTGATGTCAGAATTTCAAAATTCAAAATGGCGGCTTCAATATGGCGGACGAAGATTCGAAAAAAGGTGCTAATTGTTCTAAATTCCGTATAATGGGGTTTTCTAAGTCTCTGATTACAAATCGGATGTCAGAATTTCAAAATTCAAAATGGCGGCTTAAATATGGCGGACGAAGAGTAGAAAAATCGTTAAAATTGTTCTAAATTCCGTATACCGGGTTTTTCTAAGTCTCTGATTACAAATCGGATGTCAGAATTTCAAAATTCAAAATGGCGGCTTCAATTTGGCGGACGAAGAGTCGAAAAAAGGTGCAAATTGTTCTAAATTCCGTATACCCAGGTTTTCTAGGTCGCTGATTACAAATCTGATGTCATAATTTGCCACGAGTTATTCTCGGTTAAAGATATTCCTTCGTGGGATATAGTCAATTTAGTCACTCAACCTCCAGAATGAATCTAAATTGAGCCCACAAAAAAAAAACTACGTCTCAACAAAAATTTGCTTACCTTAGTTCGGGTCAAGACTATTTGTAACTATTAGTAAATGAAAGAAAAGTAACTAATTACTAAATAACTATTTAATGTTTCCACTTAGCAAAATTCCAAGGGATCCCACTAAAATTGTAAGAAAATTGCGCTAGTTAAAAAAAAATGATTAAATTAATTAAATGATTACGAACAATAGGGGTGTTACACCGTCCGCGAGAGCTCTCAAGGTCGTCGGAATTGGGCGTAAAAAAAATACCACTCGCCCCTATAAGTCGCTTACAAAATTCCAAAAAATTTAATTAGAGAAAATATATGAAAATACTAATTTAGAGACTTTTAAAAATCACTGATTAACAAATAATGTACATAACAAATATAAAAAAATATGAAAAACTTGCGGTTGTTCCTAAATTAAATTTCGGCAACTTGCAGCTACTAACTCGTCAGGTCAGGTCAGCTCAATACGAAAATCTGGTTAACACTCTGCCCAACACGAGAATGTGGTCAACACTAGAATGCGGTCCACAATCTGCCCAACACGAGAACCCCTTTTATACAGTGAAGGGGAATTCTCGGCAAATCAGGAACTTTCCTGACAGATGCTTCCGTGGAAGGTGAATCCTCGGAGAATCAAATCGTCTCCCGTGGAAGGTACTATCCCTGACAAAAATGGCGTCGTTACGAACGTGGCTTGGTTTGGGACAAAATATCAATTCCTCTTCAAGAGAATCAGACCAGGGTAAACACACCAAATCAAATAGGCACCCTGCAAGTCTAACAATACGGGAATCGCTCGTCTATCCCAATCAATGGTACGAAATAATCTTCATAAAACACCGGGCGATTCCTCAAAATTTTGTCTAAACCACGTTATACTTATCACCCAACAAGAAAGAAAGACAAAGCCGGTCCGAAATTTCCTTCGAAATCATTCTAGAACGAATTCAACCACGCAAGTCCAGAAAGAGATTCACCTAACTGCCACGGGTCACTAAAAACGACTTGACCAATCATATAACATAACTGGCCAAACTCTGCGACTTGACTAATCATATAACAGGTGACTGGCTAACACAGCCGTACAGTACCTCAAATTTGACAGAAGAAATGACCGAAACGACAGATCGAAACATGACATCGATAAAATAGACGTAAACAACAAACTATTTTAATGTTCGAAATACTTTATACGAAACTAACTAGCTCGTTCAAATGGATATAAACTTATGTGATATATGGTTCCTAAATAATATAATCCGATCCCGACAGTGGCTCACATCTACCCAAGAAAACAAGGTATGGAAACTAATTAATGTAGTAAGGTCTTAATACCGAATTTAAACGTTACAAATTTCAAAATTCAAAATGGCGGCTTCAATATGGCGGGACGAAGATTCTAAAAAAGGTGCAAATTGTTCTAAATTCCTTATACCGGGGTTTTCTAGGCCGCTGAACTAATCTGATGTCAGAATTTCAAAATTCAAAATGGTGGCTTGAATTGTTGGATACCTATACAATATTAAGTAATCACCCTGTATATAGATATGTTGATTATTAGAATATATGTTATGTCAGATTTGAATTTAATTAGAATAAACGTCAGTTACTAAATTCGTTCTATTCGAAGTTATTTCTGGGTGATATCTGATTGTAAATTCCACTAAACTCTACAGGTTATGGGCCCAGTTACTGAGCAAGTAAAATAAAGTAAAACGTAACACAAGATGTCAGATATCACAAAGTTTAATATTTTAAAGTTGAATGGAAGTAATTACGGGATTTGGAAGTTTAAAATGGAGCTGTTGCTGCAGAAGGAAGATCTATGGGAAGTCATAGAGAAAAATAAACCAAATCCAGAAACTGATGCATGGAAGAAACTTGATAATAAAGCAAGAGCAACTATTGGGCTCTTGGTCGACGATAATCAAGTATCGCATATAAGAAATGCGAAAACAGGCAAAGAGGCTTGGGAATCTCTTAAACGGTATTATGAAAAATCGACCTTAACAAATCAAGTATGTTTACTAAAAAGAATCTGCAAACTGACATTAAATGAAGATGGTAATCTTGAAGAACATGTTTCAACGTTGCTAGAGTTAATTTATCAGTTAAAAACTCTAGGCGAGGAAATTGGAGATCGCTTAGCAATTGCACTATTACTTAGCAGTTTACCTGATAGTTACACCTCACTGGTAATGTCTTTGGAAGGTCGAAAAGAAGAAGATTTAACACTTGAAATTGTTAAAGATAAACTTTTGCAAGAATATAGACGCAGAAAAGAATTTAATGCGGAAGGAACCAGCACTACTGAAGAAACAGTAATGAAAGCAAAGAGTTTTCGTAAAACTAAGCTTAAATGTTATTTCTGTAATAAGGAAGGTCACATGAAGAAAGATTGTTATTTTTTTAAAAAATCATCGAAGAACTTTAAAAGTAAAAACAAGGTGAACAATGTTCAAGATGAAATGAAAAACATTACAGAAGATTCTGATGAAGAATGTTGCTTCAATAACAAGGAAGAAGTAAAAGGAAAAACCGTTTTTTGGTACATAGATTCAGGATGTACATGTCACATGGTAAATAATAAAGAGTTTTTTGATGAGTTTGAGGAAGAGACTAATAAGGAGATATTTCTTGCTGAAAGAAGTTAAAAGCCAAAGGCATAGGCAAAGGTACAATTGAAAGCTTTGTAAATAAAGAAATTTTAAAAATAACTGTGGAAAATGTTCTGTATGTTCCACAACTGGAAAACTGTCTGTTATCTTTGAGTGTCCTTGAAAGACAAGGTTTTGAAATTATATTTTCAAATAAAACATGCAAAATAATGAAATCTAACAAAGTATACGCCGTCGCTAAACTGGACAATAAATTATACAGACTGCAGTGTGCAGAAAAGGTCTACTCAATATGGGATAAGCAGGATAAGGCTTGTATTCATGTTTGGCATCGGAGATTTGGTCACCGAAATCAAGAAACAGTAAAAAGTATGTTTAATAAGCATCAAGCTCAAGGTATATCATTGAAACCCTGTACTGAAAAGTTGAACTGTGACTGCTGTATTCGAGGAAAAATGTCAAAGTTACCATTTCCAAAATATTCTGAGAAAAGAACAGGAGAAACATTAGAAATTGTACATATGGATGTTTGTGGGCCAATGGCAAATCTGACTCCTGGAGGAAAAAGATATTTTTTAACTATGATTGATGATTTTAGTCGTTTTACCAATGTTGTTTTAATGAAACAGAAAAATGAAGTTTTTAAAAGTTTAAAAGAATATGTCCAAAGCTCTAAAACTCAGTTCGGTAAGAAACCAAAGATTCTACAGTGTGACAGAGGAGGAGAATTTTTAAGTAATGAAATGAAAGACTATTTAAAGAGTGAAGGCATAAAATTACAACTCACAGCACCTTTTTGTCCACAACAAAACGGAGTAGCTGAAAGGAAAAACCGTTCTCTTCAAGAAATGGCACGTTGCATGTTACTGGATGCAAATCTTGAAAAATGTTATTGGGGAGAAGCAATAGTTACAGCTACCTATCTACAAAATAGACTTCCTACTAAAGGTAATGGTGATAGGATTCCCTATAAGCTGTGGTTTGGAACAGATCCCTCCTTAAGTCATTTAAGAACATTTGGTTGTTACGCATATGCTTTAGTTCCTAAGCAAAAGAGAACTAAATTGGAAGACAAAGCCAGAAAATACATTTTTGTAGGATATGATGAAAATTCCAAAGCATATAGGCTATTAAATAAACAGACAAATAAAATTATTATTAGCAGAGACGTAAAGCTTATCGAATCTGAACACGAGGAGAAGGTATTTATTAATAATCAGAAATATAAAGAGGAACACGAAGCACACGAAGTTGAATTTGAAGTAGAAGGAAAGAGTCAAAGTAACATTCTACGACCAGAGACAAAATCTCAACTAGAATTAATTGAAATGGAAGAATCTGAGGAAAAGGACAAAGAAAATGAAGAAATTCGACGATCAACTAGAAAGAATAAAGGTAAACCACCAGAAAGATATGGAGAATGTAGTTATTCAGCTTATAACTCGAATAATTCTGAGACTGAAGAAGAGGAAGAACCCAAAACATATGACGAAATAAAATTAAGAAAGGATAGACTCCATTGGGAGAAAGCTATGAAAGAAGAGATGGATTCTATGGAAACTAACAACACATGGACACTGTGTACTTTACCTAAGGATAAAAATCTAGTAGGCTGTAAATGGATATATAAAATCAAAAGAAATAACTTAGGTCAGATAGATCGCTACAAAGCCAGGATAGTAGCGAAAGGGTATTCCCAGAAATATGGACACGACTATGACGAAGTTTTCGCTCCTGTGATCAAGCAAACGACAATAAGAACATTGCTTGTTATTGCCGGATACAAAAATTTATTGGTACATCACTTTGATGTGAAAACTGCTTTTTTGAATGGTGAACTTGATGAGGAAATTTATATGTCACAACCGGAGGGATTTATCAAAGGAGATGAGAACAAAGTTTGTAAACTCAACAAAAGTATTTATGGTTTAAAGCAAGCAGCAAGGGTTTGGAACGTTCTGTTAGATAAAGTTATACAAAATTGTGGTTTCAGAAGGGGCTTAGTTGATCCTTGCTTGTACATTAAAGAAGTAGAAAATGGAGAAATTATTTATATTTTGACGTATGTCGATGATCTTTTGCTGGCTTGTTACCATAGCGACACCATTGAAGAATTGAGACGATATTTCAATTGTTATTTCGAAACAAAATCTTTAGGAGAATTGAAATATTTCTTAGGACTACAAGTGGAGAGGCAACCTGATGGAATTTTTAAAATCTATCAGACAATCTATATTGAAAAATTACTAAAAGATCACAACCTTGTAGATGCCAAGACTTCAAAAATTCCATTAGATACAGGATATTACAAAATTAGTGATAAGGATATTTTACAAAATCAAGACATTTACAGAAAAATTATAGGAGAACTTTTATATCTGTCGGTGCATTCGAGACCAGATATTGCTGTAAGTATTTCGATTTTAAGCAGGAAAATTAATAAAGCTACAGAGAAGGATTGGACTGAAGTAAAAAGAGTTTTAAAGTATTTAAATGGAACTAAACATTTAAAGATAATCCTTGGAGGTGAAACATCGAATGAGAAAATACTGTATGGATATTCCGATGCTGATTGGGCTGGAGACACATTTGATAGAAAGTCTAACAGCGGATATGTTTTTAAATTTAAAGGAGGTGCAGTTTCCTGGAGAAGTAGGAAACAAGACACCGTGGCTCTATCATCTACAGAGTCAGAAATAATAGCTCTTTGTGAAGCCTGTAAGGAAACACTTTGGCTGATTAAATTATTTGAAGATTTTAAGATAAAATTAGAACAAATACAAGTATTTGAAGACAATCAGGGATGTTTAAAGTTACTGGACTCTGAAAAATTTAATGAGAGAACCAAACACCTGGATACGAAATATAATTTTATAAAGGATTTACGGAAGAACAACACAATCATTTTTGAATATTGTCCTACTGAGGAAATGTTAGCTGATCTTCTGACGAAGCCTTTACAAGCGCAGAAGTTAGGAAGATTTAGGGAAATGATTGGACTGATTATCTAATATTGAGAAGGGGTGTTGGATACCTATACAATATTAAGTAATCACCCTGTATATAGATATGTTGATTATTAGAATATATGTTATGTCAGATTTGAATTTAATTAGAATAAACGTCAGTTACTAAATTCGTTCTATTCGAAGTTATTTCTGGGTGATATCTGATTGTAAATTCCACTAAACTCTACATGAATATGGCAATGTATCATGTTCATTGCATGCTACAACCGGAAATCTTTTTTTAACGCTAACAGTCTTCATATTTTTTAAAAAAATATCTCTGGACTCTATTTGTGCTCCTCCAATTCCCCTTCATTTTTGTACATAAAATCTTAAACTGTTGATTTACATCATTTCTTTCTTGCATACATTTTCCACTTTTTTCTGCAATAGCTTCACGCATGATATTACGGATATTTTCTTGTGTATCGTGCAGTTTGCCTTTTACGAGAAGGAAAATACCTTTTCTTGTGAACTCCACCTCTTCATCCCTCGATCGTAAATAATTAAAACGTAAATAATAATTAAGATAAGTGCAAAGCACGAAGCACAGTTAAATATCTTGTATGTTGATAACACATTCTTATATTAAAAAAATTGATAATTTAAAACTACTTAAATTAATTAATTTATTATTCACATTCATATAATAACTTTAATTTATTCATTTCACAATCAAAAACCATTAATTGATACTAATTAATTTAAAATAAATACACACAATTGCAAGTAACCTCTGCTTGAAATGCCTGCCTAATTTGTACACAAGCGCGCGACTAAACTAAAATTCATATTACAATTAAAGTTGCAGCAAGTTGCAGCTGGTATTGAAATGCGTTGGAAAGAAAGATATGATGAATATATCCTGAAATTTTCAAAGCGGAACCTTGTGGAACTTTTTTTAAAACACCTTTTCAATAGCCAGTTCGTAAAAAAAAAAATCAAAAATTTTCTTCTTTCATCGATCACATTTTTCAATTGTATGAACGTAAAATTGATCATATGTTTATATATAAACACAAAATACATACGTCCAGGAAGATTTGCCATCTTTCAGAATTGAAATTGGACCAAGACTCGCTTTTTTGTGACACTTTCGCTCTTCGCTCTCGTTGGTTACCTCGCAACACGTATTCAGAGCTCCGGATGAAGCTCGACTTCGGAGCGAGCTAGCCGACCAGTCGAAGCAGGTGGGGACCCGATTTTTATGGAATATCATCTCAGGACTATCCCCAAACACAATAAAACCATAATTGGTAAAAAATTCGAAACATTATTTTTGACTCTTTGCCAGGAATTTGCGTCTGCCTGAAAAAAAAACAATGAAAAATGGACTAAAATTTATCAGGATTGAGAGTACCTACCCCCCCCCGTTTTCGAGGATGTTGAACACGATGGCGGTATCAGAATTACTGTTTTAGATTGCTGAACCCCCTAAAACGGCCAAAAACTACACCCTAAAAGGGTTAAATGTTCAGCGCATCATTTCCCTGTAAAAAAAACGTCTTTCCCCTTGTTTTAAAGGATGCTCAGAACGGTGGTAATATTGAAGATTACTTCCGACCCTCACCAACCCCTCCATAGGCCAAAACTACCCCTGATAGGGGTGTTTTTTATTTTTTATATCAAAACGTCTGTTTTCGATGATACTGAACACGTTATTAGAAAGAAATTCAACCCTTTCTTGGGTGAGTTTTGACCTGTGAAGGGGTAGGTGAGGGTCGGAAGTAATCTTCAACACCACCATCGTCTTCAGCATTCCCGAAAACAGAGGGACATCCGTTTTTCTGCTGATATTAAAAAAAAAGACCCTATCGGGAGAGAGTTTTGACCTGTGGAGGGGTTGGTGAGAGTCGGAAGTAATCTTCAACATTACCACCGTGCTCAGCATCCTCGAAAACGGGGGGAAAGACGTTTTTTTTACAGGGAAATGATGCGCTGCCCGTTTAACCGCTTTAGGGGGTAGTTTTTGGCCGTTTTAGGGGGTTCAGCAATCTAAAACAGTAATTCTGATACCGCCATCGTGTTCAGAATCCTCGAAAACGGGGGGGGGGGGGTACTCTCAAACCTGATGAATTTTGGTCCATGTCATTCCGACTCACAGACGCTAAATAGCGCTTAACATAGCGTATCCAATTTTTTATAGCAACGTTTCATCTTTGAAGGGCTACATCAACTATTTTTTTTTAAATACGGACCTGTACTTTTTATTTCATTTTTGAAATCCCCATTTTTTTCTTTATCCAACTAGTTATGTAGAACACTTAATTTTTTTATTAGGTACTTACAATGAACCTGTAGTTTAGGAATTTTTCTAAGTACAGTTGCAAAGTTTTTGACTATTTTTGGTCAGCGTCACTCTTCTTACCTAGAAAACTAGTTGAAATGAAGATTTATTGTTACTTACCGCTAATTAGACAAATCGTTCCATGCGAAACGAAATCTGAAACACCTAATTTTTTTGTTTTAATTTATTTTGTAAGTAAGTAACTTTCTTAAAATATTAATTTTACCTTCTGACGTAATCTTAGCCAGAACGTGTTTATTTTTGTGGGGCGGCTTCTTTCAATTCAGCCGGAAGCAATGAACCTTAGTCGCGTTTCTATAAATTGGCTTTAAAGTTATAACATTAAAAAATAACGACTCAGAAGAAAAATATGTGTGCATTTATTTACAATCAAAAACAGAAATCAAAATTTGCGGTTGCAGTGTGAAATATTTAAACAGAAGAAAGTAAGTGTAACGTTTATTATTATTATTATCTTTCAAATTTTATAATTGTTATTTATTATGTAAAATTCTTTCTTACGTTATTCTGTTTTTATTATTATAAATTAAAAATATAGGTTAAATTAATTGAGTACTCTGGCCTTATTGTTTATTTTAAAGTTTTAAATATCGATATTTAAGAAAATGAAAAGGTACCTTTAATACTTTCTGAATTCTTTTAGCAAACTTTAGTTGCTTGTTTGCAAATCGACGCTGTGGTCCAAATGATTCTACCAGGTTTCAATCAGGAATACGGGATTATGTTCTAAAGGATACATTTTAAACTGGATACAAATTCAGAAAAAATTGCAGTCTATTTTATTTAAATTCCAAAATCTTCAGATGAAAAATTAATTTTAACCTCACTTTAGAAATTGACAGGTAAATTTGTATAATTATTTCATCGATCTATAATGGCTTTGACATAGATTTTCATTTGTTTACGTTACAAGCATTGATGTGGACACTTCGGAGGTTTTTAAGCAAAATCCCCGCTTGATCGCGAAATTTGGTTTTTATGAACTTATATCTCACAGCTTCCTAGATCGGAATTTGACCTAAAATTCTTAAATAAATTATTATAATATAAAAAAATTACTTTTATACATCTTTTAACCATTACCAAATCATTCCTTAGATTAAAAGAATGATTTTGGTGTAAATTATTTGCTATTTTGACTAATATTAAAAATACATGAAGGTTTTTCTGTTTTCGTTATTATTGAAGTTATAATTCTGTTAAACTCTATTATTATTGTTTATTTTACAATAATATTATGATTTTAGCAATTCCCACGCTTTGTTTTCTAATTTTCATTGACTTTCCCCTAAACCTAAATATTTCATTTTGAGGTTATGTGGAAAATTTCTTTTTCACATAGTGATTAAAATAATAACTTTTACTTAGATGTAACGATTGCAGACTTGTCTGAGACTATTCAGTTTTGATTTTTACTATTGTATTATTTGCCAAAATATTTGTAATTGTCTTAAAATCGTCGATGGAAGCTGCTTATGAGGTTACTGCGTTAATATTAACCTTCAGAAATCTAACATTTTATGAATTAATTGCTATTTCAAGATTGATTTGAAATTGTATTTAATTAAATACGTTCTGTATAATGTTGGTTCAGATTAAAATAAATGATTATTTAATGTTATTTATTTGTAAAATTTGATGATTATTATTATTCAACAAAAGTTAGGCATTTCATTCATTTACACCTTGTTTGACCGTTACGTTATAATATAGTATGTTCCATTTAAAAAGACAACTATGTACTGGCACTGTGTTATAGAGCAAGCAGTATATATGTACATTTTTAAATATTAAGTATAATGTTGCGTATAATAATCGTTATTAATTTTTTATCACACTGTATATAGAATGAAAGAAAGAAAATATGGCCACAGATTAGAGAACTGCAGATTGGAAGGTAAGATAAGACAAACGAAATTAGACAGAGATAGAGTTGCGCGCCAATTTAAAACCCACTTTGAAGGCTGGCAGCAGCAGTGTTGCCGAATCAAAAATGTAAAATTATTAATATACAGTGTGTTACTAAGTGATTCTTGATAAAAAAGTCCTGCATCACTTATTAATAAAATATCAGAAATTTGTAAAATACTTTTAAATTCCAATATATAAAGCAAAATATGAATTGACAAAAAGAATAAATCATTGATTGCACTTATTCAATAAATAATCCAAGAACTAATGCACATTTATTTGGAAATTTTTGTATTTACAATTTTGATGCTTGATTATGGATTTCCAAGTGACGCAGAACTTTTTTTTCGTAATACCTACTAATAAATAATAAATATTACCTATTTATTAAAAAGAAGAAAAACAAAAATGTTATTTTAGGAGCAAATTATCCTAAAATATTGAATCCAGCAAAAATTCCCACCAGAGTTGAAATGTCCCCAAGGGGGAAATTTCCAACCAAATGGCAGCAACACTGGTCAGCAGTGTGCGTGTCTGTGATCTTTTGACTCATTCATGAAATTATTCTTCTTCTTCTTCTTCTTTCTTCGGATATGACTTGCATACTAGTGCGTTTGCCAGTTCATGAAATCATTGTATTAACAGTTTACTTTGATTTTAAGTATCCAATGTTTATTAAATATTATCTTTCAGAACACTATGACAGCAAATTTGTTCGGTCTACTGATTACAAATTTACCCACCAAAATTAAAGAAAATCTGTTAAGCGTCAATGTCATTGACATGTCAATCTCTTTCGGTTTTTAACGAAAAGTTCCAAGGGAAATTAGTAACCCATATCCCATGTCACGGTAAATAAAAAACTAATTTTGTAAAATTGTGTTTTATTTTAACAATTTTTTAACACAACATGCCAAATTTCAGAAAGTATTTTATGTAGAGTATTTTTCATAATTATACGCCAGCCCGATATCGGCTGGTGCTACGCGAGCGCCGCTCTAGCCAGTCAGATTTAATCCTATCGCGCTGGTCACGCATAAGTTACTTATTATTTTTATAAAACCCTTAATGCAACCCTGTGTACCAGTCACTTTGATCTTAGAGGATCCGTCAATTTTCATGTCGTATACGTCGGAAATATGATGGCTTTCGACGAGTTTTTTTTACTTTTAGTGAGGCTTTTCTGTCGAAAAATTGTTAAATTGACCGGCTTGAACCCACATCTCAGCATAACCGACATTGCGGACAGTTAATAACAAAAAAATAAGCGTGTTTTTCTATTAAACTTATGCGTGACCAGCCAGAGCAATCGGTTTAAATCTGACTGGGAATTATAGTTGCGCGCTGCCGCTAGGGCGGCGCTCGCATAGCGCCAGCCGATGTCGCGTTGGTCCATATGCCAATAAAAAATATTTTTTTAAATTTTATAAGTAAACATAAAATGTTTTAAAATATTTTTATTGTTATTATCATCACATCCCAATAGAGTATAATTTTAAAATAATTATAACACATATTAAAAATCTAAATAAATAAAAAATCAGTTATTTAAAAAATATTACATCTAATGAAATACTGTCTTAATTTAAAAAAATACCATTAACAAGACCACTAAAATACAAGAACAGTTTTTAAAAAATGTTCGATCGTACTTTAGAGTCAATTTTTTTCCTTCAAATATTTTAGCACCTCGAAGAATACTTTCACACAAAATATGGGATAAACAATTTTTTATTACTTATGTTTGATCCAAAAGAGACTAAAAACAACGTTCATTTTTAAGGGAATGTCAACTTAATGCAAGCGAATTAATTTAATTTCACTAAAGCACTAAAGTAGTGCTTTAAAAAAATATTTATAAATAAGAAACAATAAATCTGTGACTCGATAAATACTATCAAAAACAAACAAAAAATTCTGTTTAGAACGGAGAGATGATTATTGAACCTCTCATAATATTGCATATTAATTTGTACCTAACAAAGTCCGTCACTGGCTTATTTGCATTTTATTATACTTTTTTTAAAGAAAGAGATGAGTAATTTACCAGGACATTGTTACAACTAAAGATGTTGAGAAATTAAAAGAGGAAAAATATCTTGCAAAAATCGGTCAAATTTCCTTTTTTCTACGATCATGCATCAGGTTGAACTTCCCTTAAGATTCAAGAAGTGCAGTAAGAGAAAAAATAGAATCCCATATAAAATATACTTATCGCATTCTTTCATGCACACTCACAATAATTTTCAGTTAAACTAAATCTAGAAAATGCGATCTCACGGTAGTAACCTTGGGTTAAATCTACCTATGTGCAAAATCAATCCTGTCGGATTATGCCTGACAAAGTACAAAAATGGTCTGTCGAACTTCAGTCTTGGCGTTTCCGGTTTTCTGGCCTGTCGAGGTCTCAACGGAAGAGGTAATTTCAAATAACTGAGGTCATGTAAAGGATCTTCAAAACTACTGAAGGACAAGTCTTCTAAACTCCTAAAAAACAATAAATATTTATGACAGTCATTGGGTGACATTATAATAGTAGGGGAGGCCAAGCGGGGATTTTCCGCGTTACTCGAGCGCGTCAGAAATACATATGGGGAGAAACCTTGCACCCTGTAATGTACCCCTACCATATATGAACTCTTGAACTCTTAATATAGGGGGGTGCGTTGAGGGCAGCCCATCAGATTAGTGAAAAAATCGATCTTTAGAAAAACTCGAGCGTGTCAGAATAATAAAAGGTAAGTTAAGTACATTCAGAAAAGTGTATATTTCATAAGGAAATGGGCGAGTCACAAAGTTGTAAAAAAAACGGTCCATTGTGGCTAAACGGTTAATATTTGGAAAATTTTGTTTATTCATGGATATGTGGGTTGATAAAGAATACATTTTAAAATTATTTTGAAATATACAGGTTGTCCCAAAAAAGTGTGGCGTATCAAAGTTATATTATTTCTTATGGAATACCCTCTATTTTGTCATATTCAATAAAATATCTATTTCTAAAGAAATATAAAAATCTTAAGTATATCACATCATAAAATATTTTATATAACTTAATAATCTACTGATTAAAAGATAAAATTATATAAATTAGGATGTGCATTCTTGATCCAGTTCAATTTGTGTTCACTTTAAAGTCCATAAAATATCTCTAAACAGCAGATTGTCGATAATTTTTAGTACTAATTATTTTCTTTCCACACATTGCACATATTCCTTTCTTGTAAGCACATGCTTGACAGTAATGTGACCCTACCTGATGTACTTTCTGTCTGCAGATCCTGCGTGTTTCGAATTTTGTTGTGTACGGGTTGAATCTGTTTTTGGAAGCAGTCAATGCCTTATTTTCATTTACTTTTCTTCCACCAGATTCAGTTGTATTTCTTGCTCCACTTTTCCAAGGATCTGGAGTGATTACTTTGCCGCATTTTTTCTGGCAGTTTTCACAAACCATGATTTATTTTAGTATATCTGGATTTAAAAAAAGTCAAATTTTTGATCGTAGTAAATTACTTAATAATTTACTACGATCAAAAATTTTGGACTTTAAAGTGAACACAAATTGAACTGGATCAAGAATGCACCTCCTAATTTATATAATTTTATTTTTTAATCAGTAGATTATTAAGTTATATAAAATATTTTATGATGTGAACACATAGTTTCAAAGATAATTTTTTCGGATCATAGTCTAAGCTGATCAAATACAGGGTGTTATATATAGGCATTACGGTAGAAAAATAATGTAAAATATAACAAAAATAAAAATAACTCCAAAATTAATAGATTTGGGGCATCCTGTATATTTCAAAATAATTTTAAAATGTAGCCTTTATCAACCCACATATCCATGAGAAAATAAAATTTTCAAAATATTAACCGTTCAGCCACAATGGACCGTCGCGTCTACCATATTACTGTTTTTTTTTTTTACATTTTTGAAAATGTTTACACGCTCTTCCCCCCACTAAAATGGAAAACTTTAGAACCTAATCTTCACAATCCAATAGGTCCCCATGACGCTTTAGTAACCGCAAATTTAGCATTTCGGCCTCCCCTACTATAAGAGATATTCACTTTAGTGGAGTAGATCTGGTTTTGAATACGAAGTCGCTCTTTTCAAAATCGAAAAAACTCAAAGTCGGTACCAACAACTAATATAATAAAATTATATTGTAATACAATCGCGTCCAAATCGAAAACAACTACTCCTGGGACAAAAGCCCCCGCAGGCGTTGAATTACATCGATTTAGACTAGTGTTGGAAGATTGTTAACCAAACCAACACTCTGATTTTGTTATTTGAGGAACTTGTCATTCCCAGACCGGTTTAGGCATTTTTTTTTGTAGTAGACAACCTCGACATCGCATCTTTAAGCAATGCGTGAAGACTGCATTGGATCCACCGATTACTTATAGCCACAGAATGTTTTTTCGATTTTTTCGATGTTTAATTTGAAAAATTAGGCCACATTTGAGATATGGAAAATCTGTTTGCTTCAAAAACTGCCAGTCTGGCTGATATTTTCCTAACCTGACTTGTTGGGTTGCATACCTGCAAACTTTGATTTTGTTATTTGAGTGAAGAGGGCATTGGATAAAAATACACCGACATCGTCACATTCAGTGGCTATAAGTACCCGGTGGGTCCAATGCAGTCTTCAACATTGCTTAAAGATGCGATGTCGAGGTTGTACTTCTCACTGATGAGGCACAAAAATACAGAAACCGGTGTGGGAATGACAAGCTCTAGTCCAGGGCATTAAGATCAAAATCGACCGAAATAAAGAAATCTTTAGGGACAGCAGATATCGAGATGCGGTTTTCTGCATTGTGTTCAGAAAGCTCCCAGGAAAAAAGTATATATGGTGTGGTTATGCCATTTTTCGAAAAATGCATTCTGGTGCAATAAATGCATTTTGAAAATCGTTACTCGGGGGTTTTCGGGGATGCCGAATTCAATTCTGGCATTAGAATTATCCGGGGGCGCTCGGAGGTGGCTCTGCGGGGAAAGATAATGGAGAAAGTGAAAAATCACAAATTATGAAAATAATACTTTATTTAAATAATAAATAGTACTTTTTATTAATATTGAATTATTCATCATAAACTTCAATTTTTAATGAGGAAAATGAAAAATCAAAATTGTATCAACTTTTTAAAGAAAGATCTGTAAGTGTAAGAAGTGACGACACACAATATATTGCTTCTACATAAAGTTAGATGGAAAAAGGGCCAGAACATGTTAGAGATATGCAACGGGTACGTTAGATACATAAAGAGAGCATTTTGGGAACAGAGTTTTTGTTGTTTACGATGAATACGACCAAATGACCAGTAAATCGACGGAAGGAAACCGGCGATGTATGCATAAAAATTCCGCCACCGTAAGCATGACTCCAGATTCCTGGAAGGTCAGGACGTTGAGCGCAAGTATAACACAGGACAAGTTTTTAGGGAATAGCAAAAATAAGTACCAGCTCATTAAATTTCTCCATGAGGAATTGAAAGGGGCTAATATAATGTCTCAGCAGAGTGTGGCTGATGCGGATGTTGATATTGTGCTCAAGGCCATTGAGACTGCTTCTGGAAGCCCCAACAATAAAGTGGTCATTGTTTCGGAAGACACTGACGTCCTAACAATTCTTGCTGCTCGGACTCCACCGAATCTGGAAGTGTTCTTGCTGAAGCCGCCTTCCGCTAAAGCACCCGATGTTGTGTATTCTTCCGAACATTTTAAGCAGTATTTCTTGTTCCGGTGAAACCGACTGTGGCACAAGCAAGGTGCGGGTGCCGCCGTAGTGGGTTGGAGCGCTCACTTGCATGCAAGCATTGCGATGGCAATTGCTCAAACCAAAAAGGCATTTCCAACGAGGCCGATGATAGTGACGAGGAAGAAGATGAAGAAGTGGAAGAAGAAGAAGAAGATTTTGAAGATGTTTAGTATTTAAGTTAAAAATTGAACTTTATGATGAATAATTCAATATTAATAAAAGTATTATTTTCACAATTTGTGATTTTTCACTTTCTCCATTACCTTTCCCCGCAGAGACACCCTCGAGCGCCCCGGATAATTCTAATGCCAGAATTGAATTCGGAATCCCCGAAAACCCCCGAGTAATGATTTTCGAGAGGTTTTTCCGAGTTTCCAATCGTTCTTCTTCTCGCAAGTAATTATGCAATTGCAAAATGCATTTATTGCACCAGAATGCATTTTTGGAAAAATGGCATAACCACACCATATAGACTTTTTTCCTGGGAGCTTTCTGAACACAATGCAGAAAACCACATCTCGATATCGGCTGTCCCTAAAAATTTCCGATTGATAACAAAATCAAAGTGTTGGTTTGGTTAACAACATTCCAACTCGCGTCTAAATCTATGTAATTCAACGCCTGTGGAGGCTTTTGTCCCAGGAGTAGTTGTTTTCGATTTGGACGCGATTGCATTACCTACAATATAATTTTATTATATTAGTTGTTGGTTCCGACTTTGAGTTTTTTCGATTTTTTTGATGTTTAATTTGAAAAATTGGGTAACATTTGAGATATGAAAAATCTGTTTGCTTCAATTCTAGAACTGTTGGAATTATGTATTAAAACTACAAATTTTAAATTAAATAGTGAGTAAACAGAATTTTGGTATGGCAATGGGTCACCAAAACTTTTGTGATATTTTCATGGAGGATTTTGAAATGGAAATTGTAAGTAAACAAAATTTAAGACCTTCTGTCTGGTTTAGATATGTAGATGATATCTTTGCAATTTGGCAACACGATAGGGAAAATATTGATACGTAATATTAATAATTCGGAACCTAACAAAATAACAATAATAGCAATTGTATTGAAACATCAGTTTTTAGAAAAGAAACACATACAAATAGATATCTAAATTTTAATTCAAACCACTCAATATGTGTTAAACGCGGTATTGTCAAATCTCTTTCCGATACAGCAAAACAATTTGTTCAAATGACAATATTTTAAATAATGAATTATCACTTGTTAAATCTGTCTTGATTAAGAACAACAACCCAAATAAATTTATAAATCGTGAACTTTACCGAGACATCAAAAATGAATAAAATTTAAATCCTCAAATATAGTAAAAATTCCTTATATTCCAAAATTATCCCAAAAAAATTAGAAGGATTGGCAATAAATTTAATTTAAAAAGAGTTTTTCAAACTAATAATACATTAAAATCTTTAATAGTAAAGACTAAACCTTTTAATGAAATTCAAAATACAAAAAATTGTATTTACAAAATTACATGCGAATGTAATAAATTTTATATAGGAGAAACATCTAGACCTTTTCATATTAGACTTAATCAACACCAATCATACATTTAAAATAAACAATTCGAAAAATCCAAAATATGTGAACATGCATGCGATTTTGGTCATAAAATACAATGGAATTCTTCAACTAGATTAGTAAAAGAACCTAATAATTATAACTGCAAAGTTAAAGAAGCAGCATTGATATGCTTAAATAATAACGAATGTGTTTCTAATTGTTCGGTTGATATCTCAAAAATTTGGTTAAGTACCTATTTTTCAAAAAGAGTTGCAAATTGTAAAAAGGATACTCTCAATCAAGGGCGGATTTAGCTTTTTTTTATGGGAGGGGTAAAACTTACCAAGTAGTCCAAGAAAGCTAGTAAATTTTTTTGTAATATCGAGCAGAAACTATCAACTGATCAGATCGACTTAAACTTTCGTAAGTGGTAAAGTATTGTAATCGCAAAAACAAAGTTCAGCTTTCAGTGGATTTAGATGTTTTGAGACCCCCTAAGTCATTTAAGACCATTTCCAGAAAATGTATGTATGGAGTATGGAGTATGGAGTATGTAGTGCGGAAAAATTTGTGTGCGCTCTAACTCCAACTGCGATCGGAATTCCTTAACAAATTTTATATTTAGCATTTTTACAACATGCTCATGAAGCTGATTAGATTTTGGGCAAAATCGGACAACCGGAAGTAGGGGTTTACTCTTGAGAATTTTCAGATTTTCGCGATTATTATAGTTTCTATTAAGTTTATGTAAAAATATTGAGAGAAAAAATTTATTTTAAATTAAATTTACTATAAATTTTGTTTAAAAACTTTTTTCAAATTTTGAATTATGAGCGAGTTAAAAATAAGATATGGAATAACATAGTTGCATAATAGCGCAAGCGCAGTAGAAGTGTTTTGTTTCATGGAGACAATTATACGCTCTTGTCAGGCATGGCTTGCCTTAAATATGTACGAGTAATTGGATTATGAGCCCGTAGGGCCGTTAAAGTATGATAAAGTCATGTGCATGGCCACATCCGATTTTTTCTGCTTATGTTAAACGCTTATGTTCTCTCATTAAGATGTTATATACATTTTTTTGTGGAAGTCATATTTTTTCAGATATTTACGCTAGAACAGCGGTTCTCAAACTTTTCAAATTTTGTACATACCACATAAATATGAAACAAAAATATATGTATCACCATAAAAGCATTTCGTCGTTAAAAATCAATATGTCGCGAAATTGTTCGAAGTTTTTGGAAAAGTCGTCATTTCAATATTAAAGCTAGAGCTGTTAAAGTCAAAAACTTGAAGAAAAATATATGTGTTTCTGAAAACAAAATGTTAAATGTTAAATTGTACCATTAAAACATTAACATTGTAATGTACCACCAGTGGTACATGTACCACAGTTTGAGAACCCCTGCGTTAGAACGATCCAGTTTCTTTAAACACCCATTTTTCAATTGCCAGATCTTCCTTCGTATTAATCGTAGAAAAATAAAAAAAATCATTTTAATTGTTAGCTCAAGGCCATAAAATTAGTTCATCAATTTTTACATAATAATATCAGATTTTCGGTTATATTTAAAAAACTAGAAATGTACGATTTTTATGGTGAAAATCGTAATTTTCTACGCCCTATAACTCCGGAGAGGTTTATTTTCATGAAAAATTGTATTTAACATTAATTTACTAACAAAGGATAATTTATCGATTGCCCAAGTTTATTTGGTTTTTTTCCCTCACTTTTTGATGAAAAAAACGCCTCTATCGAAAGTTTTCTACTTTGAACTAAACACCTTTCCTAACAATTTGCAATAAATTTCAAGTCGATCTGTTTCTGCTCAATGATTTTACTTCATTTCTTGGACTAAAGTACTTAGTAAAGTACTTAGAAATGGTTAAAACAAAAAAAAACACTTTTAGACTGTTACTATTAAAAGGCCAGTAAAAAAAGTAAAATAAGGAAGCTGCATACATTTTTCTTTGCCGCGGTATAAGAAGCACCACTTTCTTTATTATGTAAAAGAGTTTTGTGTGTATTATGTTTATATACATTTTTTTATAAATTATAATCATGGGGGGTAATTACCCTCTGTACCCCCCCCGTAAATCCACCCTTGCTCTATATCGGGATAGTATCATAAGTTTTTTATCTGGTTTTTTTGTTATGATAATATTATTAAGAAAACTTCATTTATGACGAAGCATATATTTTCTTATAATATGCAAATGCGCTATCCTTTTTTAAAATTAGTTCCCAGAAACGTCACAAAAATATGATGGAAACAGGCTTTGACATCTTCAATTTCAAAATCTTTCTCCGTATCCTATTTTGCTGTCATATTTTTTATAAGATTATCAAGTGTTCTGCTTCTATAGTAAATTATATTTTGTTATCACTTTTTGAAAACGACTTGCGAAATTAAGTCGAAACGTCAATTAAACCCCCCTTTTTCTTAAATACAAGTGGTTTTATTTCCATTAGAAGAGAAATTGTATCCTTTAATTCAGTTTCTATGATTTGCCCACCCGTTTTTTGAATTTACTTATGCTTTTTATGCTTATTGAATTATTCCTTTTGATTTTAGTACCCCCACTTATATTACATTAATTTTATTTCCCTACAATTGCCGCTAGTTTCCCTTCACCCATTTTTACATTTAAATTTAAGGTTTGTGTTTTGTAATTATTTAATCATTACCTTGTTTTATAATTATTCCCACCTATTTGCACATTAGCTATTTTTTGTTATTATTTTTATTCAAGACCTGAAGACGGCCCTTGCGTGTCGAAATTAGTCGTTATTTGTACCAATAAAGTGTTTGGTTTTGCTTTTGAGTTTTGGTATTATTCATGTTGAATAACCCACATTTGTGATACGGATAAAATTTTCAATTCAAAGTTATTCGAATTTTAATAAAGAGTCGCACAGAGTCTGTATTCATTGCACCAATGTTTTGTATATTTTTACGTAAATTTATCATAATAAGTATATTTTTTATTTTACCTTTGTGATCGTCCAATACTGTTAGGATATAATTCAGAATGGTGTTCAGTTCGCCTCTCACCACATGTTGTGAAATGATTGATTTGAATCATATCCGACATATAAAGTTCATTAGATATTCCATTCATTCCAACAAGATCAGCTTGACCTTTTTTAAATAATTCAAGAAAACCCATTTTTTTCAAAGACTCGGTAGTGTTGACCACGGATCTATGGACTATTCTTGGAATTTGAACTTCTAATTCCGATCTCGGTATAAGAGATCTCAACAGTCTGGACCAAGCACCTAGAAGAAAAAATGAAGTCTGAAAAAATATACCGTCCAATTTTTTGAGCACCAATTTGGGGCAAGTTATATCGTTTCAAAAGGCTTAAACTGGTTTATACAGCATTGTAAAAAAATGAAATTTAATAATTAATAATTACAAAACGTAAAAAAAGATTTCAGATTAAGTATATACCTTTTTTAAAAGAACTTTCCACTAAACTTTTCTCCAACCTTGACAAACCGTCTCCTGGCGCAGGAGTGCCTTGTTGTCCGGGCATTACGAAAATGGTACTCATTGTTTGATTTTTACCTCCAATCGAAACTGCTGTAGCATCTAAACTGGGTTCGTAACCCGCTAAAAATCCAAATTTATAAAGTACTGCAGGAATAGGAACTAATCTTCTTTGTCTTATGGTTGGTAGTACTGTAAAATGCATTTCTCCATCTCTACCTTCTGAAAAACCTGAGCTGCAATTTGTCTGGAATAAAATATAAATATTGAAATATCACAAGAACAAAATACGAGTTGTGTTTTACATAACGCTGAGGTATACCGGGTAGTCCAGTACATAGGAACAGTCTTGTAACTTTCGATTTTTAAATGGGGTCCAACTGTCAAACGTCAAGTAAGTAAATAAAGCCCTATAATAGCCCAGTTGTCAGAGACTTTGACGTCTCATACAATATGTTAACACTGAAACTAGGCTCTCAAAAAAAAAACGAAAAAATAATAGCACCAGGGAAGTTGAAGGATTAATCCTTCGAAACATGTCCAGTTAGATTTTGGTGTTAGTCTTCTGACCTCGTTTGTATTAAAAATTAAATTATTTCTGGTTAAGTTAGACTGTATGATTTCTTACCTACCTTCTACCAATATAATATTTATTTATTCGGGAAAACCCCTCTTCTACAATAAAACATTAAATAGTTGAATAAATATGTAACAATTTGAACTTAACTTAATTATAATTACAATTATAACGAACGCTCTACAAACCAAGGGCGGCTCCAGCCCAGAGATTTCGGGGGGGGGGGCACGTCGTCGGCTTTTAGGGTTATATGTATAAAAGTTTAATACTTTGGGTTTGTTGAGAAATATCCTTTCATTGCAGGAATTTGGGGTAATTGCCCCCCCCCCCCCCTTGGAGCCGCAGTTGCTAGAAACAGTATAAAGTAATCATGAACTACAAGAGAGCAACAGGGCAATAAATCCAGCTATTCGATTGCTTGCAATGATTTTTTGAAAGATTTAAGATTTAATCCTGTCAGACAAAAATCATAGCTATTCATTTCGTTGCCTAATCTCATGAACCTAGATAGATGACAGTGATAGCCGTAATTGGAATGATGAAATGGGATAGCAAACAATACATTACCACGAGTATGAACGTTTACCGTTTAAAAATTTACGAGTTGAAGTAACTGTGGGCATGACATATCGCCATTTAGTACTTTGAACATTACTATAAGATCAGATTTTTTCCTGTTCAATTCAATAAATGTAGTTGTACCCGGGATAAGTACACAGATTTCAGGGTGTTGATGGAAAAACTATTCGCATTTCTCAGGAGAAATCCTAGCATTTGAGAAGCTTTGCTGATAATTGCGTGTAAATGATCAGTGAAGGATAATTTAGTATCAAATAGTACCCAGAGATCACGAACTGAATTCAGTCTGGATAATTCATTTCCCAAGTGTTAATTGTAAATGTTAGAGTTTTCAGATTTGGTAAAGCTGATACAGTGGCATTTCTCTAAATGAAGTGACATTTCGTTTTTGATTGACTAAGAATGTAGTGAAGTGAGATCAGCTTGAAGCTACTCACAGTTACTTGTATTGCTAATCTCAAGAAAAATTTTCAAATCGTCGGCAAAAAGTTAATCCAATCACTTAAGCAAAAAAAGGGGTCAACCTCGGAATGAGAGATAATAAACTGGAAACTCGTATACACCTTCATTATGGTGTTCTAAAAGTTGTCTCAAAAGTCACCTAAAATCTCGTGTCTGGTTGGTAAGTTATTCGAGGTCAAACGTCACAAAAATCGGTCTTTTGCGATTTTCTCGGTTTCTATAGCTCCAATGATGTTAACATCTATTACAAAAATTGTAGGGCATAAAATTTTCGATAAAATTTGTTTCAAACATTTTTTCATGCGCTCAACCGTTTATGAGATAAATAGGGCAGAGCGCTCAGCCCTCGGCCATATATACCATAATGCAAGGTCAACCGTGAATCTTGCTGAATAATACGTTGTATAAAGTGTATAAAGTTAATAAATCATTAAAATATCATTAACAATGAATACTTTGTATTATTTATTAATTAATACATTGAATTTAATAACATTTGCACTCTCTTCCTAGGATTCGCTTTGCAATGAAACATCATTGAGGCAAGCTTGCCCTGCACTAGATTTTCTGCACCCGCAGCGTGAACCACATCCTTTCTTACAATTACAAAATATGGTATTAAGTAATTCATCTGGAGCTGGTAGTAATATTGTTGTCATTGGCTCCAGGAATTCATTTTGCAGTACCCAACCCCATTCCTGGGGTTCTAAGTAATGCCCTAACCATTTTTGTACTTGGTAATATACACGGTTTATATGCTGATGGGATTGCTGCGCTTGTCGGTGGAAGATTAGACAACTGGACCGGTTTATGAAGTTTTATAGATCTAACAAACTGGGTATAATAATAATAATAATAATAATATACGCCCTGCAATTCACTCCCTTACGAGTGAACCCTAGAAGCTCTGCAGCTTGTGCGGGGGAGGGACGGCTATTATTATTATTTGCCGTGGCGCTCTATTTCGACGATGATCGATATTGTCCTCAGATTTAGGAGCATGGTATATCGCTAGTATGATGTATACTCCATTTTCGTGTAATTGTTGTACAGAGCAGTTTTCTTTTAGAAAAACTTTAGTCAGTTGGTCGAAATTGGCAAGCTTTTCTAGCGATTTTATGAAAGATTTTTTTCCTTTTTTAAACAGCGCAGAAGTTGTATCACAGCCACTGAATGCATGTAAAAATAAAATATGTTTTTTAGAAAGGTGATATTTATCAAAACTTTTTGAAGAATATATTTGCGTTTCAACATTGCCTTTTCCAACTTTTTTAAGGAAAATTGAGTGCGTCCAATCAAAATAACGTCTTCTCCTATGATGACGGCAATCCTCTTTCCTACTTTAAATTAATATAAAATTAAGATATACAGTAATGTAAGTATTTCACTTGATAAGTTTTTGATTAATACAAATAAGTAGATATAAGAATTATTAAATGAGTATATTAGATACTTATATGTAAAATGTTATTATTAAATTCAATGTATTAATTAATAAATAATACAAAGTATTCATTGTTAATGACATTTTAATGATTTATTAACTTTATACAACGTATATTCACCCAGATTCTTGGTTGACCTTGTATTATAGTATGTATGGCTGAGGGCTGAGCGCTCCGCCCTCTTTATCTCATAAACGGTTGAGCGCATGAAAAAATGTTTGAAACAAATTTTGTCGTAAATTGTATGCCCTACAATTTTTGTAATAGATGTTAACATCATTGGAGCTATAGAAACCGAGAAAATCGCAAAAGACCGATTTTTGTGACGTTTGACCTCGAATAACTTACCCGCAGACACGAGATTTTAGGTGACTTTTGAGACAACTTTTAGAACACCAAAATGAAGGTGTATACGAGTTTCCAGCTTATTATCTCTCATTCCGAGGTGAAACCCCTAATATGATTGGGCTAAGTAGGAATTTGCAGTGCTGAAAAACAAGACCAATATCGTTGATAAATAGATTAAAAAGAAGAGGACCAAGGTGAGACCCCTGCGGGACTCCAGAAGTTACCAAGATTGGAAACGATAGATGGTTCTTGATTCTTACTATTTGAGTTTTATCTGATAGATAACTTTGTAACCAATTTGTGAGTCATAGGTGTAAGTTATGTAATAAGAAGTTTATGGTTCACTCTATCAAAGGCTTTGCTAAAATCTGTGTAGATCGAATCGGCCTGAAAACCATTTTCCATAGCCAGAACTATATCGTTTTGATAAAGTAATAAATTAGTAACAGTCGATTTACCACCAACGAAACCATGTTGTTTGTCAACAATAGTGTTTTTACAGTGCCAAGATAGTTGAGAAATGTGGAGCAGTTCGAACAGCTTAGGAAGGGCTGGCAGAACGGTGATAGGTCGAAAAATTGTTATATAATCTTTTTGCCACTTTTAAAAATAGAGGTTACAAAGCTAGTTTTCCAGATACTAGGAAATATTTGAGATTTAAGTGAAGAATTAAATAGTAAGTGGATTGGTTTTGGTAATGTGTAGACACATTTTTTAAAAAATAGGAAGGAATTTATACCATTGAAAAATTTCCTCTAGCCTAAGTGATATGAATGGTAAACTATCGTTTATAGTGGACTGATCCACAAAATCAAGTGTTTCATTGGTATAAACACTAAAAAAGTGTTCAGCGAAGAGATTTGCAATTTCATTAGGGGTATCTGCTGATTTGATGTCAAATTGCATGCTATTTGGGATACCAGAGTTTTTCCTCAACGAATTTATGTAATTCCAAAAATGCTTGGGCTCAGATGAGAGACGGTTATCCATATCTGACAAATAATTTTTATAGCATGTTTGAGACATTTGTTTACATTGTGCTCTCAAAATTGAGAAGATTGTGTTATTATGTAGATTCCAATATATTATAATGCCTCGACTTTTTGGAACATCCTGTAAGTATTTTCAAAATCTGCACTCAGTAACTTTACTAGATCACACAAAATTTGAAAGTTTTATCTCTTACCACAATCCTCAGTCAGAAGTTTGCCCCACCCTGTATATTACTAAAGGCATAACAAAAAAAATTCTTGTACATTTATCATCATTATACTTTTACTTTTGATGTAAACATAATTAAAATGATGTTTAATAAAACTTATGTTTTAAAATAATCATTTTTTTACAGCATTCATTCGACGCCATTTTTATTTTCAAACTAGTGTTTCTTAGTTAAACCGACATACGTTAACTGTAAATAGAGGGTACTTAGGTGATTCCAAATAACCTTGGTTACTGGGTCTAACGCCTTTAATAACCAAGTTTCATCTATTTCGGCCAATATTTTGATAAACCATAACTTTAGAACCACCCTGTAGATTTTTCTCATTCTTGGTACAGGTATAGTGTGTTAATAGCCCAATCCTGTAGTGTAAGAACTACAATTAAAATCCTGATCTGGATTAAGAAGAATTTGTAAAATTTGAAAATCCCCAAAACAACACCCTGTATATCAGATTTTTTAAAATTGGGAAGGATATTTGAAAAGAACGGAAAAAAATGAGTTATAGCGATTTTTTTAAGTGCACATCCCATTCTACTACTGTAGTTTTAACGTCAAATTACATCAAATGCATTATTTTTATTTTCACAAGCAGTAACTTTCGAAATACCTGGTAGATTTCTTTCATATTTGATACAGGAATCATTTTTTAGTACCCCAATCGTATAATGTAAGGACTATACTACAGTTAAAATACAGATACGGATTAAGAAAAATTTGTAAAATTTGAAAACGAATCGAAAAAACTGAGATATACTGACTTATTTTTATAAAAGCACGTCTCGTTTTAGATATTACTAAACTTTTAAAGTCTTTCATATTTGGTACAGGTAGATTGTTTAAATATCCCAATCGTACAATACAAGAACTACAGTTAAAATCCAAATGCGGATTAAGAAAAATTTGTAAAAGTTGATCTAAAATGGCACCCTGTATATCAGATTCTTTAAAATGTAATCGGATACATACTTGAAAAAAGAAAAAAAAAAGAAAAAAGATGTGTTATTGCCAAAGCCTACTTGATAGTTTAATGAGTTTTGTATCCGGAATTATTCCGAAAAATTAAATCTGTATTTTTTTTGTAAAACGCTCTTGTGCACTTATAAAAATATATCAGTATAACACATCTTTTTTCTTTTTTTAAATAGGTATCCGATCACATTAAAAAATCTGATATACAGGATGCTAAATTTTACAAATTTTTCTTAACCTGGATCTGGATTTTAACTGTAGTTCTTGTATTGTACAATTGGGCTATTTCAACAATCTACCTGTACCAAATAAGAAATAAATCTACAGGGTGTTTCCAAAGGTAAATTTAGTCATGTCATGTCAGTATATCTCAGTTTTTCCATTCGTTTCGAATGTCTGATCCAATTTAAAAAAAATCTGATGTACAGCGTGTTGCTTTGGGATTTTCAAATTTTACAAATTTTTCTTAATCCGTATCTGGATTTTAACTGCAGTGTAGTCCTTACATTATATGAGTGGGCTACTAAAAAATGATAACTGTACCAAATATGAAAGAAATCTACCAGGTATTTCGAAACTTACTGCTTGTGAAAATGAAAAAAATGGTTTTGGTGTAATTTGACGTTAAAACTCCAGTAGTAGAATGGGATGTGCACATAAAACAATTTTATACTTTAACTCATTTTTTTCCGTTCTTTTCAAATATCTATCCCAATTTTAATAAATCTGATATACAGGGTGTTGTTTTGGGGATTTTCAAATTATACAAATTCTTCTTAATCCGGATCTGGATTTTAACTGCAGTGTAGTCCTTACATTATATGAGTGGGCTACTAAAAAATGATAACTGTACCAAATATGAAAGAAATCTACCAGGTATTTCGAAACTTACTGCTTGTGAAAATGAAAAAAATGGTTTTGGTGTAATTTGACGTTAAAACTCCAGTAGTAGAATGGGATGTGCACATAAAACAATTTTATACTTTAACTCATTTTTTTCCGTTCTTTTCAAATATCCATCCCAATTTTCATAAATCTGATATACAGGGTGTTGTTTTGGGGATTTTCAAATTATACAAATTCTTCTTAATCCGGATCTGGATTTTAATTGTAGTTCTTACACTACAGGATTGGGCTATTAACACACTATACCTGTACCAAGTACGAGAGAAATCTACATGGTGGTTCTAAAGTTACGGCTTATCAAAATATTGACCGAAATGGATGAAACACCCCGTATATCTGTTATTAAAGGCGTTAGACCCAGTAACCAAGGTAATTTGGAATCACCTAAGTACCCTCTATTTACAGTTAACGTATGTCGGTTTAACTAAGAAACACCCTGTATAAAATAGAAATTAATTATTATTTGCGTAATAATTCAGAAATTGATTTAGACAGAGTTTCAGATATTGTTCATCATAACAATAATAAGAAGAATAAAAATACATTGGGGTGAGTATTACGCTGTACCATAATTGACGCCAGTTGACACTTTTCCTAATTTGAGGGACAATTAAATTAACAGATTGCCTTTTAAAAAAAAGATAACTTTGTGTTGAAAACTAAATCAATTAAACAAAATGAATGATAAATATTTCTCCAATATTTAGAAGAGAATATTTTTCAGGCCAATTTCCATAAATTATGAGTATGTCGCAGCAATATAAGATCAAAAATTAAATTTTAAATTAAAAATAAAACTGTTCCTAAGTGCTGGGAAACCCGATGAGCTATTTGGATGAAATAATATATCTTAATATAATTTATACTGACCTGGAAAATATTTACTCCAAGTCCTACTAAGGGAGATCTACCAACAACAGACATATCAGTCAAAAACTCTGCAATTCTGCCGTCTGAATGTTTCTTGACTTGAAGATTTGTTCTTCTACGTATAATGTCCCCGATCTCTTTAAAATTCACTTCTTCTGCAAAACCATCATAAAAGGCTCTGACTCTTTCTTTATAAAAAGGCAAAAATTTTCCTTTTAACCTACACATAAATAGTTCTTTAATAAAAGCTGAAGTGACAACACCAGAATCCTTGTCGTCAAATAGAACTGATTCACCAACATTTTTAAGTATCAAATGAGGATTAAACGAAATCATATCGTCTAATTTTAAAATCTCATTCATTTCAGCTGAAGTAGATCCTCTTGCACCCAAAAATATCATAGCTAACAAAGAAATTGTTCCAAAGGGCGACAACACCAAACTTCTTGCATGACTTAAAGAACTAGTAGTCGTTTTCCAAAACTCAAAAGCCAACTCATTGTATAACTGAGAAAATTGAGAAATATCTTTATCCAAAGACGATGTACTTTCTTCAAGACTGAATCCACTTAAAGGTTCGGCTTTTAAGTTAATCGGCTCAGGTGGATCCAAAACATCAGGGTAACTTTCTGAAGTGGATGGTAGTGTACCAAGAGTTCCTCCGCTGTGAGGTGCAATAGTTGGCACCAATGTCCAATTTGGTTCTCTTTTAATACTCTCAGTTTCACTTACAACTGACAGTGTTTCAGTTATTTTAGTCTCCTGAATATTTTGGGTAACCGTATTTATTTTTTCTGTGACTAAAGAGACTTTTTCTGTCAATATCAAAGAAGGATCAAAGGTGTTATTATTTTCTTTTACAAGATTACTGTTTGTTATCTTTTTGCTTTCATCGTAGATTTCAGTAGAAGATGTAACACTTGTAGCGTCATTATTCATGCTTTCATTTGAATTTTCATTTTGTGTTTCATTTATAAATATCCCAACAGATGGTTTGATTGTATTGGTTTTACTTTCGCTTGGATCAATCAGTGGTACACGTATAGTGGTTTCGTTTAAATCATTTGAAGTAATTGTGCTGCTGTCAATAAGAGTTAACGGTACTAAAATCGTGGTTGCATGAAGATTATCTTGATTCATAGGTGTCGATAATACAATATGTTGATCATCTTTGATGATTTCCTTTGTGTTTTCTAGTTTTGTACTTTTGATTGGAATTTCGCTCAAAACTAGATTAGTTTTGTTTTCTACCAATGGACGAATATCAACCTCTTCAGTTGGAAGAGATGTTTTTATATCATATTCTGTTGGAACAGTTGCAGTGGTAGAATCTACAATTGGTGAAGTTGTAGTTATAATAGATTCATTAAAATTATTTGCAAAACTGTTATTTTGATTACTGATTTCTGGTAAATGAGTTTCAGTAGTAAAATACTCTACTGTAGTGTTGTACACCGACGAAGTGTCGCTACTATCAATCTTTTTATTTTGATTATTTCTCAATGTACTTACTTCAGTAAAGTACGAAGTAGTTTCAAATCTATCAGTGGGAATAGTTATTTGAGTAGTTATTTTATCAGTATCATTAAAATTTTCTTTATTTTCAATCACTAATTGACTCGTGGTATCAGTTATATCTTCACTTAGACTATTAACATATGGCGTTGAAAGTAATTGACTCAATATCGAATTAACTTCATCAAACATAGGAGCTACAGTTGTACCCTCAGATTCATTCTTAACCGAGGTGCAATTTATAGAAGATTCTACGGATTGTATGGTCAATTCGGGCAAATTTGTAGTTTGAGATTCGGTTATAGTAGATAATTCGCTCGCAGAACTTGTTTTTAAAGGAGTGATTGTAACGGTTCCGAAACTTGTTTGATTTGAACTTTTAACCAATTCTGTCACTTTTTCATAAATACCATTTTCTGTAGAAGACACAACTTGATCAATTTTAATGTATTCAGATTCAGATACTGTAGTTTTAACAGTAGTATCAATTTCCTGGTTAGTTGTTCCTTTATCTGAATGTGCTGGAATTGTACTTAAAGGAATATACTCTTTTGTGGTCAAATCTGTAATTTCAGGCAAAGTTATTCCTACTTCTCTAGAATCCGTTATTAAATCAGTTGATGATTCGGTTGTTTTGGAAGGAGTTGATATTGATGTTAAAGAAATACGAGTTGATTTCGAAGTTGAAGAAATAGGTGTTGGTTTCGAAGTTGCAGATTGAATTTTCGTAAATGTATTTAGTATAGGTGTAGATCTAGGAGTACTCTGATGTTGGTCTGTAGGTTCAATCATAATAGTGTCAGGTGTCACATGAAGATGGGGTTTTTCCGGAGTAATAACTGCACCAGAGTTGCCGAAAACTGCTGGAAGAATCATATTCCAGGAATCAGACACATCTGGGGTATCCAAAGGAGGAAATGATTCTAATTTCGTACTGTGTATTTCCATTTCTTCTTTAAGAACATTCTGTACATTGTTTAATACATCGTTTACTCTTTTTTCTGGAATGTATGCCTCTGAAAGTGTCGAATCGTACTCTAGACCATCACTATCCCCTGTCGCTATGATTCCTTTAATTTCATCTAAAGACATTAATCTTCTTACGAGATTGCCGTTGTCATCAAACGTATAGAATTCATACCTATCCGGATTTAGAAGGTTTATTGGACTCGCTAGTTCAGAAGAACTTGGAGGTTTTTCTACAGGCTTTCCTAGAGGATCTGTGAAGATCGTTTTTGTTCCATTTCCAATATCCATCACCACAGACACGGATGTGACGACACTGAAATAAAATAATTTAAAATAAGACTTGCGGGATGTATATTAAACAAAAATGTTGACAATAGTACAGCATACCGTAAGCAAAATGGCCTGTTATAACCACAAGGCGATAGATTTGCACAAATACAGTAAGATTTTCCCATGGCAAAAAGTTCTACAGTGACACGGTGGTCTTGTAAACGATTTTCATTTTTTATTTATTCCCACACTTCAGTTGCTGATTGATTATTATTAAGATAAAAATGAAATATTTTGGATACCAAAATATTTTACTGGGAGTAATCAAACTGCACCAAAGATGTGAAATAAGTTAAAATCAGAGCTCCCAAAAATTACGACATTAGAAAATGTCACACTGCACTGACATCTGGACCTCAAACAACTACTTCCTGGACTATATGCCCCAACAGGTATTGAATTACAGAAGTCCAGACGCGGTTGGGACCCGAATCGTTTCGGGACTTAAACTTTGATTTTGTTGCTAAAGGAGCCTGTCATTCTTAGACCGGTTTCGGCATTATTGTGCCTCATCAGTAAGAAGAAGACAAGCTCGACTTTCTATCTCTAAAGAAAGTCTGAAGAATGGATTCGACTTGCCCTGCTCTTGATAAAAATGATTGCGTTACAGCAAGTGTATCAAGAACGAGGAAAGCCCAACGCCATCTTCACTTTAATAACAAAATCAAAGTTTGCAATTAGTAGAAAACTTATCGTATGATAAAAATGAAATATTTTGGATACCAAAATATTTTACTGGGAGTAATCAAACTGCACAAAAGATGTAAAATAAGTTAAAATCACATCTTTTGTGCAGTATTATTATTAAGTATGTAAAAAAAATAAATTGGAAAAATTAGAAGTTCCGGAAGGGGGTGTGGGTAGATAAATATACAAATTGAGGGTTGGATGATATATACATCCTATCGAAAAAAGTTGTAATTAAAAAATGTAAAACTTTTATATTGATTAGTTTTCAACATAACCTCAAAATTATCGAGAAAAACGATAAAAACCATTTTTTTCGTTTTTAATTTTTGTCTCCCGCAAAAATATTTTTTTATGAAACTTGGTGAAAACGTTCTTCTTTGTATTTTAAATAAGCTGTAATTTTTACAAAGCAAAATATTTATTTTTCGATTTTATATATACGAATTTAAATTTAAAAAAAGCCTAATTTTCAATTTTTTAACTTTATCAGTGCTCATTTTCTTCGTTGAAACCTCAACTTTAAGATGGTATGAAAAAAATATATTGTCTCAGAATTTCCCCTGGACCCCCCAGTTTTCCCCTAGCCTAGGGAAATGCGTGAAATCTTTGAAATTTCAGTAACTGTGAAAGCAATTTCGATCTACGCAAAACGATAATGTTTTCACGTATCTCGAGTCGCTTAGTTCTAATCTCACTCTAGTAATTCCCTAGAGTATAGTAGAACCCACTTGTTTATGAGAATGAAAAAACGTTATAAAAACACAAGGGATACCGCCAATAGAAGAAATACTGATGCATCTGGACATTTTTGAGCACTTTAATGTCGAAAACACCGTACACTGTCCATATATATAAAAATAAAATAATATTTTGTCTATTAGGACCACTGTGCAAAGATTCAATAACCAACTTAGCTGGATATCGTTATAGGGGAGAATGGCGTATAATTATTTATTTTATATTTTGCATCTATAATATTTTACATTAGGATACGCATTTGAGAACTCTAATATTTCATTAGAATACGCAACTTTTTATGTTATACGGTTGGTAATATGAATCAACAAATGACATGAATTGACATTTGTCTATTGATATTAAATTTCAAATCTGTCAAATTTTAAAAATTCTACAACAGTGCTACCAACTCATTTTTTTTAAAGCAAACTTCTCTATAATATGCAAAGTATAAATTTATTAAAAAATTAATAAAATGGCAAAATATAAAAGTATTATAAGCAACTTATTTCATATGGCTGTTATGACTCTCGTCCTTTAAAAAACTCATCGCTGCCATATGAAATGCGTTGCTTAATGTACTATTATGAATTTACATTTTAATTTCTATAACGCATAATAGATTTGAATAGAGGTTGATAGCTTCATTTTCTGATCTCTTGTGAGATTCACAAACGTTACTAATTAAAATTTGAGACAAAAGCTCGGAGGTGAGGCAGATGCTGCCCGCGTCCACTGATTACACCATTCCCAAGCTGTGTCTTGGCAAGAATTTCAGAGTCAAGATACCTGCTAGGGGTGAGTGGAAAAATAATAATCTACTGAGTGGGGTAGACACGGTGATCTACACTGACGGTTCAAAGATGGACTGCGGTGTAGGTGCAGGTATTTACTCAGAATCACTCCAAATTAGTCAATCATTTAGACTACCAGATAAATCTAGCGTATTTCAAGCAGAGATGCTAGCGATCTGGCGTGCATGCCAAGCGGTGAGACACGATCCGCCTCCGAAACACAACGTGGTGATAGCTACGGACAGCCAAGCCGCCATTTTGGCCCTTAATGCTACTACCATATCATCGAAATTAGCTAGCAAATGCTCAGAGGAGCTTGCGTTAATTAGCAACCTATACATCGTGACGTTACTCTGGGTTCCTGGCCATAGGAATATACCTGGGAACGAATGCGCCGATGAATTAGCAAGGAGAGGCGCAGCCATGGACGTGACAATGTCTGAACAGGTTGAACCCCCAATTAATACGGTTAAACGAGATATTTATCTACACTTCCTAGCCTTAGCCGACGCTAGGTGGAAAGCCTTAACAACGTGCAAGACGGCCAGGCAAACATGGCCCTCGTACGTCAAAAGCAAAACGGATAACTTTCTGAAGCTTTCGAGGAAGGACATAGCTAGGGCTACGGCTGTTTACACGGGACACTGGCCAATTGGAGAGCATGCTTCTCGGCTTGGTATTCCGTTTAATCGGTCGTGTCGTAGCTGTGGAGATCCCAGCGAAGGAGAGACAATTACGCACTACATTTGCAAGTGCCCAGCGCTGGCCAGGGCCAGGAATTGCTCTCTCGGGAATTACCTCCTTAATGAACTCACCGATCTATCTAGTAAGTGGCCTACGGAAACAGTACATTTCCTGAACACCACGGGATGGATCTAAACAACCAAATAAAGCTCAGGTTCGCGCGATCGTGGTAGCAAAACGGTGCTAAAGCGCTAATTGGGGTTCGGGACAGTTGGCCGGAGCCCGCCACTTGAACCAACCAACCAACCATGGACAGTGTACGGTGTTTTCGACATTAAAGAATTCCACTAGCCTGGGATAAAAATATAGTGAAGCCTCGCACCAAGCCTCGCCTCAAGCATCGACTCAAGCCAGGCATCATAGAGCACATAGTGAGGCATCTATAAAAGCTGTTGTAAGAATCATAAATCCACAGTTGTAGTGAGGTGTAGGAAATAGGAAATAGTTGTTTATATAGATAATATGTTTTCTGATAGTGATTGCGATATATATGCAAGTGAATCGTTAAAATGGTGGATAACTGATACGAAAAATGTGCAAAGATAAGGGAAGCTTACAATTTCACGTAGCCTTTTCTTTATACGGAGAAACTTGCATGTCTTCTCGTCTTTCGAGTAGCTGAATTCATATCTGATATCAGATTTTTTCTACAGGACCTAGAAATTCTCCCAGTCTAAGGTAAAAATTGTAGTACGCTAGAAGAACAAGGAAAAGACGAACAAACTAATGATATATAATGGAATTTTGAGGAGCTGGCTGAAAATTCTGATGACAGAAATGAACACGACAACTCAGAAGACGGAATATCAGCTTTTCTGTACAAAAAAGGCCTGCATGAAACTTCGATTTTTGCACAATTTTCTACGTTTTTCCCTAGACTAGGGAAATTCTGAAGTACTGTGGAACATTTTGTATACAAGCTTTCTTGCCCAAAAATAGAACCTTCCAGAAATCACAAGTTTTGCAACACTTTTTCCCCTAAGCTAGTGGAATTCAGAGGTACTCTAGGGAAATTCTACAGTGCACTGTAAAAAATAATTAGTGATTTTACGTTAAATTACGGTTGTGATATATTTAAACCGTAATTTTATTACATCAATTGTATTTCTACATAAACTTGCCGAAAAATTATATATATATAGTCGTAAAATTACAAATGAAAATTCCCATGACCAAGACAGTACACGCTCAATCACGTAAAATTAACAGATTTCCCGAAAAATTACGATAATTTACGTGTAATAATCCACAATTTTTAATTTAGTTAGTGATTTTACCTATTTCACTGTAATAATACGTAATACGGTAGGATATTTAAGTAAAAATACACTATTTTATTAAAATATCGTTAAATACAACGTATTTTATTTTATAACGTAAAAATACGTTAAAAATTCTGTTTTTTAGATAAGTTTAATGTAATTTTCACCCTATTTTTTACAGTGTGAGATTAGAACATTATCGTTTTACGTAGAACGAAATTGTTTTCACAGATACCCAAAATTCTAAGATTTCACGCATTTCCCCTTGGCTAGGGGAAAACTGGGGGGTCCAGGGGAAATTCTGAGACCGGATTCGGATTCAGCGGCTCAAAATCCCTAGGGGTACTATACTCACATGTAAATTTCATTCCACTTTCATAGATAAATGAACATACGCTAACAGTGGATAAAGGACACTTAGACGAATAAGAAAAACTCATATTTGATATATCTAACTCGCTTCATTACTGAGTTACAGGGTGTTTTATCAATTTTGCTCATCTCTTTTATCGCCCATATTTTTGGAACCACCTTGTATTTTTATTTGATATTAGACCCAAAATTAAAATCCGGTCCGTCTTCAAAAAAAATTATCTAAATGATTTTGCTCTTAAACAACACCCTGTATATCAAAATTTTTAAAATTGGGTTGCATATTCGAAAAGAACGGAAAAAGTTTAACGGGAATACAAAGTTTTTGAGACTGCACATTTCATTCTGCTAGTAAAATTTTAAAAGCAAACTTAAGAATTTCGAATTATTGTGGAATTCGATTATTGTTTAGACAATGTTTTGGGTAATTTCAAAACCATTAATATTCATATTACATGAAAATGAACCTTTTTCATTAATTTCAATGCTTATTTACAATAAGAAATAAAAAATTGTCTAGATTAATTGAAAAATCTATTATGATAAAGTTGTTTTTTGGTTTTCTGCCTTTTTAACAATATTTTTCAATACGAACAATATATTTTTTCTACGACCTTCATTCAAAGTACGCTTTTCTGCACAAATTTTCATTTGCAAAGTAGACAATTGCTCACATTGCAAGGACAAAATGACATATGTGTGCGGAAAAGTGACAGAACTGACAGAAAGTAGTTACTTTGCGCACAGTTATGTCAAAATAATTGCATAGACATATTAAATAACAGAGTCGGTGGTACCTAATTTCTGATTGATTTGTGTTCTATAAACTGACAGTTCGTTGTCGAATGACATTTGGCTCCAATATTTTAAATTTAAATTTTTAGAATTTTACTTTTGCTATCTTTTCGTAAGTATATTTTGATATATTTAGTATTTTATTACTTACCTAATTATTTCTAGAAATGTTATCTGGTTTATAAACAAATATATACCGTAGGAAATGAACCAACATACATCATCCGGCTCTGATGATTCTGATGTGGAGAATACACCACCGAAAATTGAAGAAATAGCTAGAATGGCCACAGAAAATTTATTACCAGATATTTCAAGGGGAAAGTACGAAAAACAGTACTCCAAATTTATGAGTTGGAAGGAGATTGTTTTTTTTTCATTTTTTTTAATTTATTTTTTTTTTGACAATTTTTCATGTATGCATAAAGAAAATTGTATATTAAAAACATATATAAATTATGTTACGTTATATATATTGTAGTTATCACATTCTAAAATTAAAGTAAATAAACATTAATATTTTGTTGTCTTTAAAAAGTGTGGCCGTAGAAAAAGTATTGTATACAACATGTACGCAAAGCACTTTTCCCACTCGCTTAATTTGCGCTCGTTGGAAAAGTATAGCTTTGCGCACTTGTTGCACAAACTACTATTTTTCATACCATCTTAAAGTCGAGGTTTCAACGAAGAAAATGAGCACTGATAAAGTTAAAAAATTGAAAATTTGTTAATGAACTTGTGAACTTTTTCGATTGAAAATTAGGCTTTTTTTTTAATTTAAATTCGTATAAAATAAATATTTTGCTTTGACTATTTCCCTGGTCTTAATTTCCACCAATCACAAACGCGCAATTTTGAATTACAAATGGTTTCTAGATGAAAAATCTGTATACAGCTGCTGTCAGCAGTTTTTTCGAGTTTACCCGTGGCAAAGCTTTGTCACCAAAAATTACAATACCTTTGATAACGAGTAATTATGGTCTCCTAGGACACCAGAAAACGACGATAATCAATTTTTCTAATATTGATCTGGCGATTGAGAAATTCTGCAAGGCAAAGAAGTACGATCTTTTGGAAACTATAAGTTGAGAAATATGAATATGAAGAAAGAAAACGGTGAAAATTACAAAGAACTAGTTTTGTATGCATGGATGTATTTTATGAAGTGAAAAATAATTTTTGATCCATTTAAAGCTATTATCTTCAAGTCTAGTAGGGAAGCTCGTAATGCGAAACGAAGGAATTTGCAGATGTGCTCCAATAAAAGGAAATCGAGCTCTGCTTCATTAAAATTGGAAGAATACTAAGCAATGGTTTTATTAAGGGACGAAGACACTCCGGCGGGACTCCAGCGAAAATTTTACCATATCGCTTCAGTAGAACTTGCCTAGAGAGGTGGAGAAGCAGTCAATTTGCAGAGTTCATTATTTTAAAGAGGAAGTCGATAATTCTGGGATTAAAACAGGTAGATAACATAATTACATATTAAAAAAAAATGATTGATTTTCAAAAATCCTACTTTTTAGGAAGAGTAGAATATTATCCTCTCTCCAATAAAACGGCCCAGGGCGGAGAAAAAAAATTGCCGAAAGTAAATGGCTGGTCCCAACACGAAGAACCCTACCTTTGTCCAGTCCGTCTGTAAAATTCTAATGGTTAAACGTTCACCTAGAATAACAACTGATAGTAAACCCATCATGGAACAAAGAACACTCAAGTGGATGGTACAAAAACACCCCAGTGGGAAAAAAACGAATATTCAACATGGACTAAAGAAGCAGCAGAGAAGGCAGGGTTAAATACAAAAGAAATAAAAATAACAAACCACTCTATGCGGTCGACAGCAGTCAGTAACCTGGCCAAAGGAGGGGTGAGTGAACAACAATTAATTAAAATTAATGGGCACATTTCAGCCAACTCCATTAAGCCTCATCTGCAAATGGATAATGAGGATTATTCCAACATCATAAACACCCTTAGAAGTGACGCCTCAGAACCTGTAGCTAAAAAACAGAAAACAGAAGATCCTGCAGCCACTCCTCGAGCTTCTCACTCTAGAGCTGGACCCATCAACAACATTAATGATTTACCTATACCCTACGTTATCAATGAGTTAACAAAGATTTCAAACAATACTCCCACTGTGTACCAAAATTGCAATTTATATTTTAATTGTACCATAAATAATTAGTAATTTGTAGTATTTTGTAATTAAATAAATTACCTGTTTTTCAGTTTTCAAATTAATACCTACATATTTATTATATATAGTAGGTAGTATGTTTTGTAAGCTATATGTGTATGCAGAATAATCTGTTACTCTTGAAATAGTCTTGTCAAATACCATTCGGGCATCTAATTTTTCCTGTGAAAAAAATCGAAAAACACAATGCAAAGTAATATTTTTTTAACAAAATGGATTCGTGCAGGTGCAAAAATCTTCGTTTTCGACTCGGATTTTTGTTGCCACCAGCACTCATGCTTATTGTTAAAATATTACTTAGCAACGTGTTTTTTCGATTTTTTATTATTATTTATGATAAAAGATGTGTTATTTCCGAAGCTTACTTGATAGTTTAATCAGTTTTGTATCCGGAATTAATCCGAAAAATTAAATCTGTATTTTTTTTAGAACGCCCTTGTGCACTTATAAAAATATATCAGTATAACACATCTTTTTTCTTTTTTTAAATAGGTATGATTACATTTAACAAAATCTGATATACAGGATGCTATTTTAGAGATTACCAACTTTTACAAATTTTTCTTAATCCGGATCTGAATTTTAACTTTAGTTCTTGCATTGTACGATTGGGCTATTTAAACAATCTACCTGTACCAAATATGAAAGAAATCTACAGGGTGTTTCCAAAGTTATGACTTATGAAAATGACAATACGTATTGCATTAATTGAATTTACTTTAAAAGTTTAGTAATATGTAGAACAAGATGTGCATTTATAAAAATATGTTGCGTTGGGGATTTTCAAATTTTACAAATTTTTCTTAATCCGTATCTGGATTTTAACTGTAGTATAGTCCTTACATTATACGAGTGGGCTACTAAAAAATGATACCTGTACCAAATATGAAAGAAATCTACCAGGTATTTCGAAAGGTACTGCTTGTGAAAATGAAAAAAATGCATTTGATGTAATTGGGCGTTAATAGAATGGGATGTGCACTTAAAAAAATTTTTCACTTTAACTCATTTTTTTCCTTTCTTTTCAAATATCCATCCCAATTTTAAAAAAATCTTATATACAGGGTGTTGTTTTGGGGATTTTCAAATTTTACAAATTCTTCTTAATCCAGATCTGGATTTTAATTGTAGTTCTTACACTACAGGATTGGGCTATTAATACACTATACATGTACCAAGTATGAAAGAAATCTACAGGGTGGTTCTAAAGTTACGGCTTATCAAAATATTGGCCGAAATGGATGAAACACCCCGTATCTCGGTTATTAAAGGCGTTAGACCCATTAACCAAGGTTATTTGGAATCACCTATGTACCCTCTATTTATAGTTAACGTATGTCGGTTTAATTATGAAACACCCTGTATATAAATAAAATGTCGTGTTTAAATGATTTTGAGATAGTAGCGCAATATTTCTTTAAACGCCATGTACATTCAAATATTTACCGTTTAAATTATAGGCAAATTAGTTATAATTCAGTTTGGGAATCTTCAGGTGGGTAGACGCACTTATCTAAGTAGTGTGAGAATTTTTTCATACTATTAAGTTCATTTTAAAATATTTACATATACTTATTGAAAGATTTACACCTAATTCGAACTGTATCTTTGTAACCTAGGTTAATTTACCTATAAAATGTTAAACAGCTTTTCTTTAAATTCACTCTACCACGATATTATTATTCTTTACACAGGCTTGTCACAGATTTGAAGATATTCTTGTATTAATAGCGGTTAATATGTACAGTGTAGTTCTCCGCAAGCGGCGCGATATATCTAGAATTCTTGATTTTTTTAGCGAATTAAGGCGAAAAGGAACTAATATAACATAAATTATAATATTATTAAGGTCAACTGAACAATAAACATCTTCTATTATTTTCTTATTTGTTTTTGTGTACCTCATTTTACCATTTTCACTTAAAATCGTTATTTTGTAATAAAATTCAGAAAACCGTTAGATGTAGTGTTTTATAGGTAGATTTCTATTACTAGGTACAATTTTTAGTACCACTTTACTTGGAATATACTTTTTTTTATTAAATTCACAATAGAGAAATTTTGATGATGAAAAAGCTAATTTCATAAACCATCTTGTCAGTATCTGTTTAAGTACATCCGTAAAATAATTTCTCCTCTTATTTTTTATTTTCCTATTAATTTTTTTAATTAAGTAAGTTTTTGTTGAAAGGAAAAACATTTAAATGAGTAAAAAGTATATTAGTTACTTAATTTTTTATTTTGTAATGGTTACGTTATAGACTTTAACTACATTAACAAAATAAAATTACAAATTTTAAAATTTAATTTGATCAACTTTTTGACTTATCAAGAACCTCAAATCGCGAGCAAATCTCTGAAATGCGATAAAATGCCTTGAAAAATGTAATTCAAATGCTTTTTTTTTCCATTTTACAATCAAAATCAGAGAGGTTTTCGAAATAGGTCTTCAGTTTAACACAAACTGTTTTAATTTGATTTACTTAAAAATTCACAAACCCTCTAGTACAGCAGATCTCAAACTGTGGTACATTACAATATTTTAGTGGTACAATTTTTACAGAAAAAAATGAAATCAATGTAAAATTGCGCCCCTTTTAACAGTTTGCTTTAATCTTTAGTATTCAGAAACACAAATATTTTTCAAGTTTTTGGACGGGGGGGCATATAGCCCAAGGAGTAGTTGTTGAAGTCCAGACGCTGGTGCAGTGTAGGACATTTAATGTCTTTGTTCTTGGGAACAAGTGTGATTTATTTCACAACCTTTTAGTTTTAATATTGAAATTACGAATTTTCCAAGAGCTTCGAACAATTTCGCGACGCATTGATGTAATTTTAGCCGATAAAGGGTTTGACATTAAATCCATTTTAGAAGATATTGGTATATGTTTAAATATACCAACTTTTTGTATAACTGGTATACAATTCGGACCACCAGAAATTGAATACATAAGAAAAATAGCGAGAGAAAGGATTCATGTAGAGAGAGCTATATCCGAAGAATAAAAACTTAAATTTTTATCAAATAAAATTCCCATTAATTTAATAGGTTGTATCAATGAAATTTTTACAGTATGTGTCTTGCATACAAATTTTATGTATGAATTAAAGAAATAATATATATTTGTGTTTTTATGTATAAAATAAACTACAAAAATTGCTTTTTACAAAAACAAAATATGTGTCTAATCAATGCACATTTCTTTTATTTATAAAAATAAATTATGGCCCTTAGAAGAGCCCTTTGTATTTACAGTTTTTTAAAACTAAAATTAAAGTCTTTATTAAAAACATACACTATTTCCATTAATTTTATTGCTTTTAGATGAAATGGTTTAAATTTATATGTGACGCAGAATTGGTGAGGATTTTTTTTTGTATTAATTCAGATATCCTATTATATTAAAAATTGTGGCCCTAGAAAGTGGCTATTGCATTAAAAATTATTTTCTTTTGACTAAACACAAATTACTTTTAAAATAACCTAACCTAACTGACAAATGTTAACAATTTTGAAGTATGTCAAATTCTTAATTTTTCATACTAGCCAACATCAGAAAAAATCTGGTAACTTTAAGTTCGCGCACAAGCACTTCAACGAAAAGATATGAGATGGGTCTATAGCACCGACATAACCTTAAACTAGACGGCTAATATCCATATTCCCTCCACACAAGAAACTCATCCAATTGAACATTCTGAAAACGCATCTGCGCAATGCGCAATGGACATCAGTACGTCTAACATCTGGGTTTCGGTTCTCGAGCTTTGCCGACTCGAGGAGACGAGACGTATTGTTTTTTGTTCATAGTCGTCCACTGTTCTGTTTGGTGTTTAACCGATATTCGATAGAGAAATAGTGAATTTATTGTAAAAATGAAGTGTTTTGTACTTTGGTGTAAGAACCGTTCAACAAACCATCCCAAAGGTGTTACGTTTCATAGGTAAGTCAATATAAGAAACACAATAAAATTTTTATATACCATGCATCTATTCAACAACTTTGATTCACACACACACTTATTATACCAAAAAGTAATTATTTTACGCGAACAAATTTATATTTGCTTCACAATGATATTTTAGAATACCTGAGGACCAACGTAATGAATGGTTGAAAGCAATCGGAAGACCTTTAGAACCGCTTCCGCACTCGTCAACAAGAATATGTTCAGAGCATTTTGCTTCAGAAAGTTATTTCAATGATATAAATTGAGGATACTATTTGTCTTACTCGAACGATACAGCTATTTATACCTATACTATACTATTTTATAAAAAACATCCTGTTCTCACAAATAATATTATTTCCAATCAGTAAATGAAAACTCCAACCTAAATCCTAAATTGTTTTCATCATTCCACTTATTTTCGTTCTAGACCCAATCATTTTACCTAAGGTACGCCAATGTCGGAACATAGACTTTAAGGTTATGTAAAAAAGAAAAACACCAACAAGTAAATAAACAAGAAAAATATTACATTTTCAGACGCCTATTAAAATAAGCAGTGCTCTCTCGAATTTAACGTTAGAATTTAAAAAACTACAAATTTATAAAGCCAATAGACCAAAGATTTTTTTAGACCAAGTTTAAATTTTTTATTTTATACAGGGTGGTCACAAATTAATTTCACTTTCCAAATATTTCCATGGAAATTTTTTAAAATTTTTCAAATGAAACACCCTAGAAAACTAAATTTCAATCAAGCTGAACGCATTTTATGCGCTGGAAATTTGGTTAAATGCGGGAAAAAAATTAATCAAAGTGTCAGTGGCTGTTTGGACGTAGGAAAATTGCAGAAAATGGACAAGTGATGAGTGTTGTTTGTTCCTGCAAGGCTGCTTCAGGGGGAAAATGCAAGCACCGCATTGCTACGTTGTTGCACTATTACAGGTTATAGTGGCGTGTGTGACTCGGAAGAACATGGACCAAAATTTACCTGGATCGAGAGTACCTTCCCCCCGTTTTCGAGGATGCTGAAGACGATGGCATTTAATAATAACATAGTAACATATACAGTCAGGCTTTCGAAAGGAGTTTAGTACAACGACACTACTTCTAGATTTAACCGATAATATACTTCGGTCATTAGATGAGGGAAAAGCTACATCAGTCATTCTGCTAGATTTTTCTAAAGCTTTTGACACTGTCGATCATGCTCTTCTATGTGCTAAACTTAAACATTTTGGATTTGACGAAATTTCCCTACGATTTTTCAAATTTTATTTATCAAACCATTATCAAAAAGTAATTATCGACAACAACTCATCCGATTTTACACCAGTCACTTCAGGGGTACCTCAAGGTTCTGTCCTTGGACCCCTTCTTTTCTCAATATATATCTCTGACCTTTATAAATCTTTGGATAGTTTAAAATTGCACTCATTTGCAGATGATACACAACTGTATTTTTCATTTGTACCTGAAACTGTAAATTTAGCATCTCAAATAATAAATCGGGATTTAGAAGCTATTTGTACCTACTCAAGTAATCATAACCTTAAACTAAATGCTAAAAAATGTAATTCTCTGCTATATTGTCCTCGTACCTCCAAAGCCAGTGTTGAACAAAACTTAAAACTATTTATTAAAAATGAACCATTAAAAATTGTTAATAGTTGTAGAAATTTAGGAATAATTTATGACTGTAGCCTTCGATTTCAAGAGCATGTCACACTTTTAGTAAAAAAATCGTACCTAGTTCTACGTCAGTTGTATAGAGGTCGGGGTATTTTAAACTTTACGTTACGAAAATTACTTTGTGAAACCATGGTGATGTCAATTCTTAATTATGGGCTTTTGGTTTTTTATCCTTGCTTAGATCAAGTTACTAAATTTCGATTACAAAAAATTCAAAATAACTGTTGCCGTTTTGTCTTTGGCATAAGAAAATATGACCATGTATCAAGTAAGCTAAAACAACTTGAATGGTTGAACATAAGTAACTTGTATAACTACCACCTTGCCTCTTTGATATACCGAATTATTTTGACGTCGAATCCTATTTATTTGAGGAACAAATTAGTTTTTCGTGGAGAAGCTCATAGTCTGTCTGTGAGATATCCGCATAGTCTCATGTTACCACGATATAGGTTGTCAATTTTTAAAAGGTCATTTACTTATAATTCAGTTTCAGTTTTTAACAGTATTTCACATAGTCTAAGAGTTAATTCTCTGAGTTTTTTAAAACAAAATTATAAACAAATTCTACTACAGCGTCAGTAATTTTGATCATTTTTGATATTTGTGAAGTAATTTTGATCATTTTTTTATATTTGTGATGTAAAATTTTAGTGAATATTTTAAATGTGTAATGTTTTACTAATTTTGTATTTTATTACCATCTGTGTAAACTTGAGGTTAAGTAGAGTAGCTCTAGCTAGACTTCGCCTCTTGTACCTACTCATTGTTTGTATTTTTACAGGCAAATAAAGGCATTTTATTATTATTATTATTATTATTATTATTATTATTATTATTATTATTATCAAAATTTATCGAAATTTTTAATATTCCCTTGTTTCGGTAAACCTCTGTATATTTACGTCTAATATTTTCTATACAGAACTAGTGTCTGGGTCAGGCACGTTCAATGCAATTTTAGAGAAGATTTATAACCCGACCTGACTCAGAGACCACATCAAAAAGTGTGTCGACCTGGTTCTAGTCGAAATGTAAACACTTATGACCATAATACGTAACTGTTACTTACAAATGGTATCGATGTCATTGTTAATTTTTATCAAAGTTATTTTTAAATCGATTAATGGTTCATGTAGTCATTTTGTAGGTATTTATTTGATATGCTAATTATTAACAAATTATTAAAATAAACGTTAATAAATCTAAACCAGGCGTTTGAATTTAATATACAGTATGGTTAATTGGCGGAAAGTTTTTAAAAGTTTTAATTTCGGCCCACGTGTGTGGATGTAAATAGATCTGGTCTAAACAGGGCCAAACAGATTAAATACCCGAATTCATTAAAAATTCTTAGCAGTATGTGAATGGTCGGAAAATTTAGGGTAAATTATAAGTAAATTGAAAAAAATAAATTGGACAAATTAAAAGTTCCTGAAGGGGGTGGGGGTAGCTGAATATACAACTTGAGGGTTGGATATTGGTTTTTTACGATTTATGGCTAAAATATGTATCCTATCGAAAAAACTTTCATGTAAATGTTGTAGATAATTAAAAAATCTAAAACTTTTGTATTATTTTTAATCATAAACGATAAAAATGCTTTGTTTCGTTTTTAATTTTTTATCGCCCGCAAAAATATATATATTTTTTGAAACTTGGTGAAAACATTCTTCTTTGTGTTTTAAATAAGCTGTAATTTTTTCAAAGCAAAATATTTATTTTTCGATTTTATACGAATTTAAATTAAAAAAAAGCCTAATTTTCAATCGAAAAAGTTCATTAACAAATTTTCAATTTTTTAACTTTTTCAGTGATCATTTTCTTCTTGAAACCTGCACTTTAAGATGGTATGAAAAAAATATATTGTTAGTATTGTAAAATATCGTTAAAAATGCAGATAACCAAAAAACAACTTTTTCATAATCGATTTTTCAAGTAATCTAGACAATTTTTTATTTCTTATTGCAAATAAGCATTGAAATTGATGAAAAAGGTTCATTTTCATGTAATATAAAGTCATTTATATTCAATTAACTATAGTACGGCATACCGTAACCAAAATGGCCTGTTATCGCCACAAGCTTTATTCAAGCATAAATCGATAGATGGCAAAAAGTTCTACAGTTACACGATGGTCCTCTAAACTATTTTCCGTTTGTAAAAAAAGTGGTCTAATTTTGTTATCGCCGCACGTCCGTTCTTGATATATTATTATTAAATACGTAAAAACATGCATGAATTCACGAAGAACGGACATTTTACACCGCCCGCAACTGCAACAATATCTGTTACTTTCCTATGTGGTCATAGGAAAAACAATTTTTATACAATTTGCAAGGACATGAAAGAACGATTAATAGGAAACAATGTAAACATTTTTGACATATAACAAATGCTCGAATAGGTCACCGTCACCATCATGTTCCACACAAAGTCACCTATGTATATAATGACGTTTCTACAGCTGTCAGAAAAGGAAACATTGTTGTATTATTATTGTATACCTGTATTAGATACGGTATACCGTAACCAGAATTTTCGTCTTATTGCCACACAGGATTTTCAAGGATTTTTCATCAGTTCTCGGAGAATTGAGAAAATATGTTCAGGGTGACGGAGTTTTTTAGTCACCCGAAAAGTCGGAATTGATCTTTGAATATGTAAAAAAAAGTAGTCTTAATTTTGTTATCGAGGTATTAGTTTTTATTGTGAAAAAGTTGGAAGCAGCAGCACACCATTAAGAAGCCCGGCTTGAGCGCGGTCGTCCCTCAAGGGGAAAAATCGTGATTTTTCCTCTTGAGAGAAGGCCATGCCCAAACACTCCACATACCCCCCGGAATCTTTCAGTTCCGGGTCTTTTTACATTTATCCCGCTGAAAGCAGTTATTGCTATCAATCAAGTTTTTAGGGGTAGCGATAAGCGCTTTTCTCCCCATATCTCAGTGTCGTGTCTTGGTGTGCCTTTGTCAGTTAGTCTGGTCCTGTGTGGCGGTTGGTTTTGGTTTTTTTGTGTTCCCCCCTCCTCCCCCCTGAATCCCTCCCTTCGTGTTTCCCCCTCCCCCTTATCCCCTTGCCCTTCTGTGTGTCCCTCTCTCCCCCTTATCCTTTCCCTTCCCCTTTCCCTTCCCCTTTCTCCCCCCTTACCCCTTTCAACCCCTTTTTTTGGTGGCCGTGGCCGTTTTTTTTACCGCCGCTTCTCTTCCTTGCTGTTACTCCTGTCTCTTCCTTGCTGTTACTCCTGTAACAGCCGCCGTTGGTTAGGGTAGTCCGGAGTTGTACGTCGATTCGTATCTTCGGGACTCCCTCGTCGTTCGTATGTGAGTTCCTCAATTTCTCAAAAATTGGATCAACTTGTGATGACTTTGGCAATCAATCGTAGTTAGTGTTGAGGAGTTGCCTCCTCGGTCTCTTATGCTTTCCGTGGTCATCTGCTAGGCAATCTATCAGTTCTCTTAGCTGTTGGTTGGGATAGTTCCTCAAGTTTTCAAATATCTGCTTTGCTCTGTCGTTCATGATGTCTAGAACCCTCTTGGTTTCTAGATCTCTAAATACCCATCTGTTGGCAACGTACCAAGGTACGTTGGCAGCCTGCCTCAAGCACATATTATGTTGGGCTTGAATCTTCTTCCTCGTGGAATCACAGGCTTGTCCCCACGCCACCGACGCGTAGGTGGTTTACTACGCCGACCGATTAGTCCTTGCATCTTCGCTCTTGCCCATTTGTCTTTGTTTACCGCATGCTGTGCGTGTTCATTGAAGGTGGTTAGCCCTTGGTCCAGTTTAACCCCTAGATATTTCGTCGTTGAGCTCCATACTATGTCTTGTCCGTATATTTGTAGTTGTCTGTCTGGTGCGTGTCTCCTTTTCTTGAACAGCACAGTCTGGTTTTTCTCTGAATTGATCGCGATCTTCCACTTCACACACCATTCCTCCAGATTGCTCAGTGCCTCTTGGAGATAACAAGTTATCATCCTGGGCTGTGTGCTTTTAGCTGCGATGGCAGTGTCGTCTGCGTAAAGGCTTAGCACTGTATTTGAAAAAGTTGGAAAAAATCTAAACGGACATTTATAACCACCCCGATGCGAGCAAACGCGTTTTCCGTCGCACAGTGGGACGAAACACCACTGTCGCATTCAAATTACTCTACACCTCACATAGTTCCGCTGTTTGAGGTGAATTTTTTTTAAATGTTAAATTTCCCTATTGATCCCGTATTTGGGATTTTTGATTTCTGTCTTTATTTTTCTGAAATTCGACTCCATTCGACCACATTTGCTCCGAAAAACAGTTGTTTTTCATAAAAATCAAATTTTGGATGGATCCGCTACTGACTTTGATTAATTCCACCATAATAAATCGCAGTACCTTCTCCTTTATACTTTGGATTCCTCGGAAACTCTTATCTTTATCTTTTCTAAGACCAACGTATGACTTATTATTGGTATCTGCTTCTCGAAAACTTCTAACGTCTAATATGTGTTTTGCCTCTATTAAAAAAATTTGATCGTACGTTTTGCCATCGGTAGATATTCATGTTCTTATGTTCAAGTTATGTTGCTAGCTTCCGAAATGAATTCATAAACAAATTTGAGAAAGGTTTGTGGCACTATTCAAGATGCACCACGAGAAGGTACTGTCTGTTCAGTGTGAAATAAACCTGATACGACGACGACGTGATTGGAGACCATTTTGAACATGTTCCTATTCATCGTGGTGTTTTTATCAAAGAGTTATCAATTCGTTTAATCAACGATTCAGAATTTTGAACTCCTGATCTGTGACTTCAAGTTCCGTAAAATTTTGCAACAAATTTTATTTGCCGTTTTAAGAAAAAAATAATTTAACATTATTAATTTGATCTGTTCATATTTTTTGCACTTATTTTATTATACGATCAAAAACGATCAAAAATTTTCTTTACTACTTTACTTGCTTCCCAACCTGTAATACAATGACAATAATGGCAATGTCGCACACCTTATGAAAAAGGAAGAAGCAAACTAGAAGACATCAATTACATACGGATAATTACACCTCAGTCTCATCTCACACCCAAATTGCCCTATTATGCCACAAAACAAGTGCTATTACCTTTCTTGGACGTAATCAATTAAGTAAGGCGATCTCACTGTAACAAAAAATTCAGACACGTTGAGTTAGTTTGGAATATTTACTATAAAATTAAAAACCTTCGTTTACACAAACTTGTAGTAGTAATAAGAGTATTTTAAAAGCTGAAGTAATTTTGTTTAATAAATAATTTACTCACTATATTTGCCAATATAATTGTTTAAGTCATATATACACATTTTTAAGGATTATGCTAGAAGTTAACAAATTATTGCAGGAGTTCCCCAAGGAAGTCTACTAGGATCCGTCCTAAATGAAGAAAAAAAAGTGCTTTTTAACTAAGACAAAGTTCAGTGCAATCATTAGTAATGACATAATGACAAAGGTAATGGGAGTTTTGGGCGATTTTTGGTGCAATATCTCCATGGCGTCAATCAATCACAAACTGTATGGAGTGGTTTTGAATCTACTCGTGGAGCTCTACAAGATGGTATAATTGAAAATGACCAAATAAGTACTTTTTGAATTTAAATAATGGTTTTTCAAAAATTTTGAGTCATTTCCTTTACAGATAGACTCTATATTTTTAAATCCACGCGTCAAGGACTATAAGATGGCTTAATAACAAACACCACAATTTTAAAACTTCTTGAGGCCCTTCTGTTAGGGCTAGACTAAAAAACTTACATTTTTTAAATATACCTACGCTTCTGAATCTAAACGACGCCTCTGAAGCGAGTGAAACAACAGACAAGCCTAGTAGTCTGGTTCACAAGTGGCATCTAGAACGTTCTATAAAAAAAAATGCAAAAGTTATAATCAATTACGTAAAATAAAAAATAAGGGTTTGGTTTTTTTGAAATATTTCAAAAACTATTTGAGATAATCGAAAAAAGATCCTTAAAGAGAAGGAAATTTCCTAAAAAAAAGTCCCACCTTCCGGAACTGTACCAACAACCCTTATAATTTTAATTAAGTGGCGAAAATAACGGTAAAAACGCGTAGTTCGGCTGCCGCGTGCATCGCCCCAATCTGACACGTGAACTAAAAAAATTATTTTAACTGATTAAATATTAATATTAAGGAATAAAAAAATTTGGGTACTAATGCCACGAGTTATTCTCGGTTAAAGATATTCCTTCGTGGGATTATGTAATCCGCTAACCACAGTGAAGTGGGGTGTGGATTGATATATGTTGTTAATTAAAAAGAAAAATGGGCGCCAGGAGATTGTTTTACCCTCATCCAAAATATAGTCAATTTAGTCACTCAACCTCCAGAATGGATCTAAATTACGTCTAAACTACGTCGCAACAAAAATTTGCTTACCTTAGTTCGGGTCAGACTATTTGTGACTATTAGTAAATGAAAGAAAAGTAACTAATTGCTAAATAACTATTTAATGTTTCCACTTACACAGGTCAAAAAATTGTAAGAAAATTGCGCTAGTTTAAAAAAAAATGTTTAAATTAATTAAATGATTACGAACAATAGGGGTGTTACACCGTCCGCGAGAGCTCTCAAGGTCGTTGGAATTGGGCGTAAAAAAAATACCACTCGCCCCTATAAGTCGCTTACAAAATTCCAAAAATTTAATTAGAGAAAATATATGAAAATATTAATTTAGAGACCTTTGAAAATTACTAATTAACAAATAAATGTACATGAACAAACAAAAAAAAAATTTGAAAAACTTGCGGTTGTTCCTAAATTAAATAGCGGCAACTTGCAGCTACTAACTCGTCAGGTCAGGTCAGCTCAATACGAAAATCTGGTTAACACTCTGCCCAACACGAGAATGTGGTCAACACTAGAATGCGGTCCACAATCTGCCCAACACGAGAATCTGGTTCACATCCGCCTAATACGAGAACCCTAAAATAATATACATTAAACCCCTAATCGAATACCCCTCGGCCCAGAAAGAAATTTACAAACTCTAACAGTTTATACAATAAAAACATTTAGATATCTCAACATACCCTTTTATACAGTGAAGGGGAATTCTCGGCAAATCAGGAACTTTCCTGACAGATGCTTCCGTGGAAGGTGAATCCTCGGAGAATCAAATCGTCTCCCGGGGAAGGTACTATCCCTATAATATTAATAGGCCTTACACACTTGCCAAATAACATAATACTCGACTTTCATGAAAAACACCTTACCTGACAAAAATGGCGTCGTTACGAACGTGGCTTGGTTTGGTACAAAATATCAATTCCTCTTCAAGAGATTCAGACCAGGGTAAACACACCAAATCAAATAGGCACCCTGCAAGTCTAACAATATGGGAATCGCTCGTCTATTCCAATCAATGGTACGAAATAATCTTCATAAAACACCGGGCGATTCCTCAAAATTTTGTCTAAACCACCACCCAACAAGAAAGAAAGACAAGCCGGTCCGAAATTTCCTTCGAAATCATTCTAGAACGAATTCAATCACGCAAGTCCAGAAAGAGATTCACCTATTAACCGCCACGGGTCACTAAAAACGACTTGACCAATCATATAACATAACTGGCCAAACTCTGCGACTTGACCAATCATATAACAGGTGACTGGCTAACAGCCGTACAGTACCTCAAATTTAACAGAAGAAATGACCGAAACGACAGATCGAAACATGACATCGATAAAATAGACGTAAACAACAAACTATTTTAATGTTCGAAATACTTTATACGAAACCTAGCTCGTTCAAATGGATATAAACTGAGTCAAAAATTTGAGGCTACCTTATGTGATATATGGTTCCTAAATAATATAATCCGATCCCGACAGTGGCTCACATCTATCCAAGAAAATAAGGTATGGAAACTAATTAATGTAGTAAGGTCTTAATACCGAATTTAAACGTTACACTAAGTAGACATCAATAAACAATAATCCGTCAACAAAAAATTTTTATCACATTTTTTTTATTAGTTATGCTTTTGTTAATTAGTCAATTTTCACCATTTTAATGTTAACATAAAAACGCTGATTATTTCAAAACAATAAATCTAGAATTTCTTTTGATTTTTTTGAGCTAATCTTGAAGAGTTTAGAAGAGATCGCCGTTGGAAAAATTCAAAAATTTTGATTTTTCGTTTTTTTATTAACAATCAAAGGCATTAAAAAATTATTTATGTAAATAAAACCATTAGGAAAATTTTTTTTTCCAATCATTGTTAATATTTTGTTTTCTTATTGATAAAAGCCATATAACAATTTTTTTTTATTTTTAACTAACATTATTTAAATAATTGTTATAAACAAATGCATTTTTGAAAACTTTTTCTTTGGAATTTCATCCTTGTTGAAAATAATGATTTAAAAAAAATCGTTCCTTAAAAAAATTTTTTTATTAACAAAAATCGCACTTGTTAATTAACAATTTTTTTTTGTTACTAAATATTAATATTAAGGAACCATTTTTTTTTAAATTATTATTTATTATGTTCTTTCGTATTATAAAAAAAATAATTTATTTATTAACTTTTCATTTGTTTATTAAAAAAACAATTTGTTATAAACAAATGCAATTTTACGCAATATTTTTTTTTAAATACTAAAAAATATTACAAAAACAACCATATATATTTTTTTATTGAAAAAAATTTTGTATTATTTTTTATTTAACTTTTAAAAATATTGTACTTTTGCACTTGTAGTTTTCTTTCTGTTTTTACTCATTGTTATTAAAATAACTTATAAACTATTAAAGATACGACAAAAACACTTTAAGACTTTTTTGTTCGTTATTAATTATTAAACAAATTGAGCTCTGAAACGAACCTCTAACTCAATTGTTTATTAACTTTTTTTATTGTTATTTATTAAATTCACCCGAATTTTACTTTTTTTTACTTTTCAATTCAAATATCTTATAAACTAACTAAAATATCATAAGAACATTTCAAGACTTTTTTCAATAAAAAAATATATATGGTTGTTTTTGTAATATTTTTTAGTATTTAAAAAAAAAGTATTGCATAAAATTGCATTTGTTTATAACAAATTGTTTTTTAATAAACAAATGAAAAGTTAATAAAAAAATTATTTTTTTTATAATACGAAAGAACATAATAAATAATGATTTTAAAAAAAAAATGGTTCCTTAATATTAATATTTAGTAACAAAAAAAATTGTTAATTAACAAGTGCGATTTTTGTTAATAAAAAAATTTTTTTAATGAACGATTTTTTTTTTAAATCATTCTTTTCGTCAAGGATGAAATTTCAAAGAAAAAGTTTTCAAAAATATTATAAACAATGCATTTGTTTATAACAATTATTTAAATAATGTTAGTTAAAAATAAAAAAAAATTGTTATAAGGCTTTTATCAATAAGAAAACAAAATATTAACAATGATTGAAAAAAAAAAATTCCTAATGGCTTTATTTACATAAATAATTTTTTAATGCCTTTGATTGTTAATAAAAAAACGAAAAATCAAAATTTTTGAATTTTTCCAACGGGGATCTCTTCTTAACTCTTTTAAGATTAGCTCAAAAAAATCAAAAAAAATTCTAGATTTCTTGTTTTGAAATAATCAGCGTTTTTATGTTAACATTAAAATGGTGAAAATGAACTAATTAACAAAAGCATAACAAATAAAAAAATTGTGATAAAAATTTTTTGTTGACGGATTATTGTTTATTGATATGTCTACTTATTACCCAAATTTTTTTATTCCTTAATATTAATATTTAATCAGTTAAAATAATTTTTTTAGTTCACGTGTCAGATTGGGGCGATGCACGCGGCAGCCGAACTACGCGTTTTTACCGTTATTTTCGCCGCTTAATTAAAATTATAAGGGTTGTTGGTACAGTTCCGGGAGGTGGGACTTTTTTTAAGAAATTTCCTGCTCTTTAAGGATCTTTTTTCAAATTTCGATTATCTCAAATAGTTTTTGAAATATTTCAAAAAACCAAACCCCTATTTTTTATTTTACTTAATTGTTTATAACTTTTGCATTTTTTTAATAGAACGTTCTAGATGCCATTCCGAATCGAATGAGCCCAAAATCATAATTTTCGGTGGTGGCGATCAGGTTTCGAGGGAAATAGCACTTGTAAACCAGACTATAGCCTTGAATCTAGAAATTGAATACGTATTAAAGGCCCCCATACATGATCAAACAAGTTTGTCAAACTAAATTTGATCAAAAGTTTGTCAAGCAAGTTTGAGGTTTCTGCGAGCCCACACACTATATATTCAAGTTTGTCAAACTGCATTTCTAGTAGTGTTTGTAGACGAGTACACTTATCATGGATTTTGAAAAATTGGCTTATTTGTATTTAACTTTCAAGGAACTAAAAAAAAGGAATAGATCAAAGTGGTGCAAGCAATGGTTACTGAAAAGAGCACAGTATACACGCTTAAATCTATTAAAAGAAATGAGATGTGAGCCTCAAGACTGGCATAATTTTATGAGGATGGACGAGGACAGTTATCTATTGTTATTATCACTTGTAACCTCGAAAATTGAGAAAAAAGATACTATAATGAGAAGTGCTATATCTGCAAACTTTGGCTTGATGGGACCACACACCGTCAAACTTGACTGACAAGCCTTCAAAACACAAACTACTTTTCAGGCAAAAACAGAAAAGTATCAAACTTATAATCAAGCCATCAAACTCACAAACTTCGCACACACTCGGTCCAACTAATTTGACAAGCTGGCTTGACAAGCCAAGTTTGTCAAACAAGTTTGATCGTGTATGGGGGCCTTAACTGGCTAGTCTGGAACTAAACTGGTCTATGTTACTTGGTTATCACAAAGGAAAATGATCTCAACGGTTATGTTAACATTCAAACAATGCATACGGTAAATCACAAGACGTTTATGGTGTTTTTCGCGTAGCAGTTCTTAGACACTTAGACTATTTTAGTTCCAGGCTAGCCAACTTATCTTCCTTCCCCATAGCAACGGAATTTACGCGGGAAATAATCTTATTACGCTGTCGTATAGACGAGCGGAGTAGCTCATAGACCAAAAACATCAACTCGTATAAAAAAAAACTATTTAATTGCGACGCAATATCCACCCGACAAAGACTCAAAGAGTCTAGCCGCTTTAAGCCATCAATCATTTCTCATTCCAGTATGTTAGACAAAAAATACCGCAAGCAGTTGCGGTAGACTGAAATACAAAGTGCTAGATAGCAGTTCATATGTCACTTAAAAAATTTTCTAGAAGAATTTCGAATTCAGTAGCTGTAGTCAAGACCTGATTGGTTGATAAAACCAACAAAGCGACTCGGGATTGGTTGACGTGACATCACCCCTGGCAACGGGAGAATATTTCACCGACGCGCCCGGTAAACGATATAATTTTAATCAGTAGTAAATCTTACTCTCCTAAGAGCAAGATGCCGTGCTAGGAGCTCCAAGTTTTATTTCGGGCTTCGATAGGCCATTTCAATTTACAAATTAGTAGTTCTACGGTAACTCTCCACATCGTTGAACAAAGCATTAATGGTTTTTTTATTTCGGGCTTCAGTAGCCATCTCAAATTATAAATAAATAACTTCTAAAATGTTCTATCAAATGAAATCAAGTTAATTCGAAACACAACCTGAGCGTTTGCCTCTATAGTACGTAGGCACATTGTTAAAAATTAATTTTGTTAAATTTGTTACTACGTAATTATTGGTTAATACAAAATTCAATGGAAGTTGTGCTTTTTATTTCATCGTCACTACAAGCTTTGAAATGCAAGTCGTAAGCTTCGTTTGCTAGTTCAACAATTGACTAGGAGGAATTGTACCCATCAAGCGAGGGTACATAATTCTACGAATAATATAATAGGTACTTATGATATAAGTGTTAAAAGTGCAATTTTAAGACACGCATGTGAAAGTTTGCAGGATGAGCGAAGCTTTGGGGGAGCTTTGTCAGTTGACTCTCGACAACTTGGAAATTATGGGCACTTCCAGTTCAATATTGGTTAAGATATTAGAGCCAAAACCAAGTTTTCACGAAATTTCACTATCGTTGAGGAATTTTATTTGGTTTTTTACCGGAGAAACATGGCTCTTCATCCAGCAAATGTGGAACATCGGAGGCTTTTCGTAAAGTATGTGAAAGGAAAGAAAAACCTTGTCAGAATAAATGCGTTTGAAAAAATTCCTACTGCTATTGCTAAATTCTTCCAAATTCGAGCCTCTAAAGGCGTTAAACGGGCAACGCATCATTTCGAGGATGCAGAACACGGTGGTAATGTTGAAGATTACTTCCGACCCTCACCAACCCCTCTACAGGCCAAAACTCACCCCCCATCAGGGGTTTTTTTAAATTTTTTATATCAGTGGCAAAACGTCTGTTTTCGAGGATGCTGAACACGATGGTGGTGTTCAATATCACTTCCGACCCCCACCAACCCCTCCCCAGGTCAAAACTCTCTCCCGATAGGGTCGTTTTTTTAATATCAGCAGAAAAACGGATGTCCCTCTGTTTTCGGGGATGCTGAAGACGATGGGAAAGACGTTTTTTACAGGGAAATGATGCGCTGTCCGTTTAACCGCTTTAGGGGGTAGTTTTTGAACGTTTGAGGGGGTTCAGCAAACAGTAATTCTGATACCGCCATCGTGTTCAGCATCCTCTAAAACGGGGGGGGGAAGTACTCTCAATCCTGATGAATTTTGGTCCATTTTTCATGGTTTTTTCCGACTCACTGACGCCACTAGGATAGTGGAGCAAATTTAACGACAATTAAGAGGCATGGGCGGTGCTATAAAAACCTGGATCAGGGAAAGACACCTTCAACACTGGCAAAATGTGTCAGGACAAAAGCACGAAAAATCCTTTTAAAAGAACAGCTGAACTACTCTTACTGAGCAGAAGTAAGCTGAGAGTGATAACAGGACTCATGACTGGTCATGCACCAGTAAAAGAGTTCTTAAACAAAATTGGACTGTACAATGGAGACCTTAGGTGCAGGCTATGCAATAAGGAACCAGAGACAGTGAAACATGTACTATGCGATTGCGAGATATTGGATCGCAAGAGACGAACACTTTTTGGGCAACCAACATTAGACCCAAAAAGTTTTAACAGACACTCAGTAAAAGAACTGTACAAACTAGTACAGGGTACAAAAATACTGGACTGGGTGAAGTAATAATAGATGGGCAATAAACGCAATAAGCCAATAGGCTTCAGCGATATCGGAGATCTTGAATCAAACGGGCCCAGTCGGAAAAAAAAGAGGCATGGGCAGCTTCAACAGTCACCGAGTGATATATCGAAGATTCGTTGGAAAGTAAAAATTCGATTGCCCGAAAACTGTGCCATCACTGGTGTCTTAAAGTAATAATATCTGGACCTATAAAATTTTTTGATTCTACCATGCATTTTGTATAACGATAAGAAACATTTACATTTTTCATTTAAAAAAAATTCACGATGTTCCATTAAATATTTACCTAAATCCATGATTTCTGAAATTGAATTAGCAACGTTGTATTTCCAACTTTGAATTTATGAGAAGGCTGTCATTTGACAAGCAAATTATTTATGTCCGTCAAATGAACATTTTTTCCTTTTTTAATACTTTTCAGGCTTATTCTGGTTATAAATTGCTACTTGGGCATTTGTAGAAAAGTTATGCACCTATGCGTTTGTATTGGAAAAATATGTTAAATAATCGTTTCAACGCACTGAATTTGTTTGTCTTGGGAGTAAGTATCCCAATATATATTTCTTTTTAAAAAAATGTGAAAAATATCCGCGCAAAAATTTCTATCGCTATATTGAATTTATCATGTCTTATAACATCTGTGAAAATGTCATGAAAATCACAGCCGGCCCCATATTCTTAACGTTTACCCAGAGATGTGCGTGTCACTTGTTGGGGGGTGTAAAAATTGCATTTTTAACATGTTTGTAGGAAAATGTATTTTTTTATTATTTTATATAATCTTGACAGTATCAGGTAGGTTACATTAAACAACTTGTTTAAACAGAACGTACCATTATTTAATTCTGTAATATTTAATGATGGAATTATGGGAAAGTTTTTACTATTGCAACGACAGGGGTATTTTTCTTAGTGTATAAAGTGCTATAATTAGTGCTCTATTTAATAAATAAAACCATTCAAGTAAATTGTACAATTTGTGTCAAAGTAAAATCGACACTGTTGCTTTTTTATGTTTGCTATTAAAAAAATAATTACAAACCTTTGACCTAATATTTTTCTGGACAACTCTCCATCTTTAATTTCTTCGGCAGAATTTTCAGCTAACACAAATATCTCTGGTGCTGTCAGAAGAAGTAGAAGTAACCACATCTCAAGAAATTTCTGTAACAAAAAATATTTATAGTTTTTTCTAATATTTCCTCTATAAATAGTAACCAATTAATGTTTTCTATTTTTGTAAATTTTATCAATGGGTTTTAGTTTATTGTTAATAATTCTGTTTCTTCTAGCTAATTTCTAAGTATTCCATACAGTTTGAAATTTGTCAAACTTGTGGTACTTGTCTACTGGACAAAAAGGCAAATTGCCGCCCATAAAACCTACACTTTATCCCATTTATGTCTACAGAATCGCCAATCGCCATTAGTTAAAATAATTTCTAAATCCTTGCAGTGTTATAATATCGTTTCTTTAGACATGGTTTTTATATCGTATATACAGGGTGTTTGGTGGGTCGATTAGAATAAAAATTGAACGTGGAGGCTGTATGTATTTGACTTTTTATGATGCTGTAAGTATGTACTGATGTTGCAAAAATGTTTACCTACGGCCACTACAGAAAACAGGCAAAAACACACGACACACAGCCTCAGTATAAAGCTCATTACGCACGATACACACAAAACCGTGCGATTTGTTTACCGTAAACAAAACGCACGGTTTTGGTAAACAAAACGCACAGTTTATACATATAGTTGCCTTCAAAATAAGTTAGACATTGTTTTGATCGTTTTAACTTACTGGCCTATTCCTTGAAAAAGAAAGTGTTTTTATAAATCGTTATCTTATCTGTAGAAAAATAATGTATAAAAAAATATATATGAATGGCATTTCTTTAGAAATAAAAAGGTAAAATGGTCAAAACAATTTATCCAACTTATTTAGAAGGGCAACTATAAGTAGGTAGTAATCGCGTAACCGCCCGTCATCAGCGTTGCCATAGCGACTGTCAAAATCAAAATAATAGAAACAAACTTTTTGAAAGACAAGTAAGTTTTAGATAATAATTATAAGATGCGATCATGTCAAGTGATAGTGAAAACGAAAATTTAACTCATCCCAACGTCATGGAAATGGCAAAAATGGCAACGAATAATTTACTGCCAAGTAAATCTCGCGAACGCTACGAAAATTGTTACGGTAGATTCATGGACTGGAGACTAAAAAATAAGGTGATTTTTTTCTCCAAAAATGTTTTGGGATGGATTTAAAGAGACATGGTGGCTGGCAATCGTCTTCAGTAGCGGAAGGATATGTTGACGATTCATTAAAAAACAAAGAACTTACTTCATCTCGAATATCCTCCTCTATTTTACATAATACAACCTCAACAACCGCAACACATGAAAATTTTACAATGACATATGATTCAACAAATCGAAATACTTCCAATATATTTTTAATAGGTATGTAACAATTTGTTAATCTACCAAACAGTTGTTTGGTAAGTTTCAATAAAGTTTCAATGTTAATAAATAGAACGAATTATGCTATATGATAATACATCCTCTATAATTTTGTAAAATTGTTCGAAATAAAATTGTTAAAAAAATCTAAAGATGCAATAACTAAGTCCAGACTTTTGGCACACTGTATATGGCCGTAGGTAAAGTATAGTACGTAATGCGTGTTGTAAAGCATTTACGCACTCATGGAATTACGCACTCGCCGCTACGCGGCTTCGTGCGCAATTTTTCCATTCGTGCGTAAAATGCTATTTACAACACATATTATGTAATACACTATTACACTTATCGATAGATACGTTAAATGATAGTAATCGAATGTTGAATTTACAAATACCATGTTTTGGTTCAATGACTTCGAATTTTCATGGAAATTCATGAAGCAATGGCGATAACTTTACGACTTAAAATACTTGTGAAAACTACTAGATTATATGCTCTTTCAAACGACATATCATACAAGCAACTAAGTTGCCAGTTCGTAAAGTTACAGTCCAATAAAGCAGTGCAAGTCTGAATGTGATCAATAAAAAAAATCATCAAATTTGGTACTTGATCATCAAATTTTAAACAGCAAATAAGTAAAAAATAAAAACTAATTACAACATGTATTCAAAATGTGAAACCGCGTTTCTAATACAGGCGAGCGCTCTACGCCTTACTTCAGTTGTTATATCTGGAAATCTAGCAGGCCATGCTATGGGTCCAGCTCTGCCTATCCAGCTATTGAGGAAGATATTAAGATATTTCTTTACTAAACGACTGTCAGATATCACTTCTATGGACTTTCATGTTTGGGAACGTACGAAAGAATTGATTTAAAACGAAGAAATCCAATCAAGGGAATATCTGATTCAAAATATACAAGCAGCATTCGACCAAATAAGAATTGAAATGTTCTTGAAAGTAACAACGTCCCCAAACATGAAAGTCCATAGAAGTGATATCTGACAGTCGTTTAGTAAAGGAATATTTTAATATCTTCCCCAATAGCTGGATAGGCAAAGCTGGACCCATAGCATGGCCTGCTAGATTTCCAGATATAACAACTGAAGTAAGGCGTAGAGCGCGCGCCTGTATTAGAAACGAGGTTTCACATTTTGAATACATGTTGTAATTAGTTTTTATTTTTTACTAATTTGATAATCAAGTACCAAATTTGATGATTTTTTTTATTGATCACTTTCAGACTTGCACTGCTTTATTGGACTGTAACTTAACGAACTGGCAACTTACTTGCTTGTATGATATGTTGTTTGAAAAAGCATACAATCTAGTAGTTTTCACAAGTATTTTAAGTCGTAAAGTTATCGCCATTGCTTCATGAATTTCCATGAAAATTTGAAGTCATTGAACCAATGCCATGGTATTTGTAAATTCAACATTCGATTACTATCATTTAACGTATCTATCGATAAGTGTAAACAATTTTGCAACATCAGTGCATACTTACAGCATCATAAAAAGTCAAATACATACAGCCTCCACGTTCAATTTTTATTCTAATACTGAATAATAAAGATTGTGTAGTGGATTTGCAGAAAATTACAAACTCCATACTAAGGTAAGTTTACCTAAATATGTTCAAAACGATGTCTTCTATCAGCCTCTTATAGGTATGCATCCACCCACCAAACAACCTGTATATATAAAAAAACAAAAATGTCAAATTATCACAGCCTCCTAAGATACACTTAAATTTTCAACATTAATAAATGGTGAAAGGGTAGTGAACCAAATTGCGTTAATAATATTTTCTGTTTATTTTTATAGTTTACGTTTGGCCCCTTTTTGCAATTTATCAAATTTAAAAACAAAATGTATGTTTGCAGGTTGATTTAAAGATCAATTTTATTTTTCATTAACTCTAAAATACTGTAGCTTTTTATTTTTAACAAAGTAAAAGAAAATTCTGATAATTCTAAAGAAATATTACTCGTACCATCCTGGGGGTTAGTACCGACAATTTAGAAAATCTAGCAAAAATAGCTGATAAAATTGTTGAGACGAACTTGTTAGAATCACAATTTGTTTCTTCTGTTGGACAATTTCAATCAACTCAATCATTGCATAAAGATAGTCTAAGTATTTTAGATAATAAAATGTCTCAACTTGTTGCTACCGTTAACCAATTTAAATCGGATAAACATTTTAGAAATAGGTCCAAGAGCAGAGAAAATCTTTCAAAGTATCATCGTTACTGTTGGTACCACTACAAATTTAAAGAAAATGCGCGTAAATGCATTCAACCATGCACTTTTCAAACTAACGATGTCAATAATCAAGGAAAACTTCCAACCTAAAGACGGCAAGTGATGGCAACATTTTTTCACGCCGCATGTTTATTTATGATCAATCATCAAGTATTAAATATTTAATAGATACGGGCGCGGATATTTCAGTTATTCCTCCAAATAATTTTGGGAAACGTAATTTAGAAAAAAGAATACTTTTTGCTGCGAACGGATCAACTATCAAAACTTTTGGTACAAAATTGTTAATACTTGATCTAGGTTTACGTAGGAAATTTCATTGGCCATTCACTATTGCTGACGTTGAGTATCCTATATTAGGAGCAGGCTTTCTAGATAATTTTAAACTATTAGTGGATATAAGTAATAAAAGACTTATAGAAACTACAACTAAATTAAAATCTATTACTATTCCAGCTCCTCTTAATATTTCTTCAGTGATATCAGTGCTAAGTCCAAATCAAAAATATAGCGAAATTATTAAAAAATTTCCCAATTTACTTTTGGATAAACCCAATTTTTCAAATCCTTCACCAGAAGTATGCTATTCCATTGTAACTAACGGTTCGCCATTAACTGCAAAACCTCGTAGATTGCCACCAAATAAGTTGGGATTTGTCAGCCTTCACAAAGCTCATGGTCTAGTCCTTTGCATATGGTATCAAAGAGAGATGGTTCTTGGAGACCCTGCGGAGACTATAGAGCCCTTTTCCAGTCATTCGAAAAAGTGAAAAAACTTTTGAAGTTGAAACAAATAGAGGTAAACAAACCATCACCATAGACCGACTGAAACCAGCTTACCTCATTTCTACAAAAATGGACAGTATTTTTCAAACACAAGAAGAGTTTGCTCTTCCAGAAGGCGAACACAAAAATAAAAAGAAAAGTGTCAGTTTTGGCAAAGTAACGTCACTGGGAGAGGAGTAATGTCACAGATTAGAGACTTCCAGATAGGAAGGTGAGACAAGACAAATGAAATTAGGTAGAGATAGAGTTTCACGCCAATTTAAAACCCACTTTGAAGGCTGTCAGCAGCAGTGTTGCCGAATCAAAAGTGTAAAATTAAGTAATAAGCCAAACAAAATCATTACATAATAAATTAATTAAATTATTAATATACAGAGTGTACCTAAGTTATTCTTGATAAAAAAAGTCCTGCATCACTTATTAATAATATATCAGGAATTTGTAATTCCCCAAAAATAATGAATCCACCCAGAGTCAAAATTTCCACCCAAGGGGGAAATTTATAATCAAACGGCAACACTGGTCAGCAGTCTGCGTGTCTGTTAGCTTTTGACCCATTCATAAAATCATTCTTCTTCTTCTTCTTTCTTTGGTTATGGCTTGCATACTAGTGTATTTGCCAGTTCATAAAATCGTTTACAGTTTACTTTGATTTTAAGTTTATTTATGCCAAAAATATTATCTTTCAGAACACTATGACAGCAAAAACACAATATTTTATAAATATATTCCTTATTTCTGACACTAATGGCAATTGACAAATCATTTTTATACGTTACATGAAAAGGCAACATTGTACCCGGGATGTTGCTTTCAGAACTGGCAACATGGGTGCACTCCAATTTAAAGGTCCAAGGTCACAGAAAGCGGCAATCGAAACATCAAAGGAAATGGGCGGAGCTTCATATCTGTAAGTCTCTAATCTGTGGTAATGTGGCGGTTACATAGATTTAGAACAATAAGATCGAGTTTGTTTACATTTCGGCTGGGGACAAGAACACGTAACAGTCTAAACGCTGTGTTATTGAATTTATATTATAAGTTTCAATGTTGTCAAAGTTATCATAATTTTTTTCCGTTATTACCAAAATCCTAAATCTATGTAAAAATTATCTTGAAAAATGAGATATTTTGATTCTCTAAAATAATTGTACATCTACGAACACAATTAAATATTGACAAAGATACTTTACCACGATTTAAGTTTAGACCATTTCTACGAAAAATTGTTAGAAGCGGCAACTGTATACTGGTTCTACTATACTGTGGTTATATCGTTATGAATGAAATCAGGGGATAGAATGTTTCGTAGTAAAATAGTGTGATTTTTAGGTTATATTATTATAATTTTCTTTTTCACATTGAATTTATTGGTTTAAGTTGATTTATTAGATAAATATGGTTTATTAGTGTTTGAATGCAGCAAAATAGTTTATTTAAATCATTTCATGGGTAAGTTACATTGTACTATTATGAACAAAGCTCAGGGGCGTAGAATTAGTATTTTATCGACTGTATAAACTCTTTGATAATGCCTAAAGGATTGTTTTAACTTATTGCAACGACTTATAATTATGTAGGTTTCATATATTTTGTTAAAAATTAAATCACATTTTGTTTTTCTGTCAAACTACCTAAGTATTTAGGTAATATTTTTCAGTTAAACAGTTATACGAAGACATGACTTTTAGGATTCCTGCAATTGTTGAAAGGAGAAATATGTGGTACTCTTTGTTAGGATTTGAGGCAGTGAAGTTCATACCTACAAATGCTTATATTTGTTCTTCATTTCCGTGATAATGACTTTGAATATAAACCAATATTTGAAAACAGATGCAAAACCAATATCGAGGTAATATACCTAGGTTTATTTGTTTTTTAATAAATTTATGCTATAAGATTTAAAAATACCTTTGTGAAGCTTTACTAGAATACAAACATTTTTTACTTAAAATATAAGGTACTTCCAGTAATATTGTTTAAACATTATGGCTTAAATTTATGTAATATAAAAGGTCAAACCAATCTTTTGAGAATATGTTGAATATTTTAAGCAATCAAAAACATTTCCATAATACCGACTGCTTAAACTCTAGTGATTTCCCATTAATCTTAACTTTTATTGAAAATTTTTGTGTTCTGTAATTGTAGTTTTAACTAATTACTTATTTGATTCGATTTGTATGTCGTTTCACTGTGAATGCCTTCTCGCCTGCTTCGTGGATTATGAATGTATATAATTTTTTTCGTTAGTTGATATTTACTAACTAATTTTTTTCTGTTATAGGTTCGATAAGATTAAAACGGTTTATATATTTTTCAGGATTTATCTAAACGTAGAAGGTTCCTACTATACCAACATTCTTTTTTTTTATTTCAGGATGATACAACTAATAATTCATCAGTGTTTAATTTGTAGTTAGTTCCCTATTCCTACCTCAATCCCGAATAGCCTGATAAAAACAACATCGACACATTTGCAAGGAAATGATGAATTTTCCCTTGATCCTGCATTGACGAACACTAGGTGTTCAGAGCGGACTAGTGAAATAACTGATCCTAATTTTTTTTACGATTAATTTGATTAAATAAATATATTTTCATTAGTATTTTAAATTTCCTATGTAACCGGTAAAATTAAAATCGTTAAAAGAAATAAATATATTGTGTCACATCCCATTTCCCTCTGTAACGGTACGCCCATGCATCGCAGCATAAATTCGTTGCCATGTTCTGGACTTTTATATATCTATCTCACTTCATCCTTGGGCGCGGAATATTTGAAACTTATGAATGACTTCTTGGGGATGTGGGCGGTTAAGTAGTTCGTGGATATAGTTTGTTGATTTTTTGATTTCTTTTTTCGTGACGTTTTTAATTTTTATAATAACCAAAAATTGTCAATTAACTTTATCTTTTTAAATAAAATTTATTTATAACTGAGATATAACCACAATATTATATAAAAATTGAAAAAAGTTACTGTGGTGACTAAGTTATTCAAATCTAGTATCTAGTGCATTTAGTGCTTAATCAATTGTAAAATAAAACCAGTTGAGAATGCTCTTCTAGCATTGCCATAGACCGAACAAATTGTAACAGTATTAATAAAATTTTAGATTGACAGTTCTTATTCTAATCAACACGGCCACAGTAAACTCATTTTTAATCAAAATCGTCATTAACTACCTATGTGTCTACTTTAAATTCAATGTCATTTTATACTTCAAAATTTTCATATTTTGGACCCCATTTTGAAGGTGTTCTCGAAGAGGTACGGAGGGACACATCAAACCCTAAGTTTACTTTTTGATGCTCTATCAAAATCTGAAGTCAGAATTTTAAAATTCATAAACACAAAGAATCAACATACACACAGATCGAATTCAGATACCGAACAATTTGTTCGGTGAAAATTCTATCTTTTTTTTATTTCAGTGTCAACGGCTTCAACTACTATGGTTATTTCGCCTCGTGTTCTGTATAGGCTTTGTTACTGTTTCCCAGCGCCACTTTAGGAACATCACTGTTAATTAGAACCCAATAGTGAATGGTCGAGTGGGGAATCACACCTGGTATATGAAAATGAATTTCTAAATTTTTAATTAATTAAAAATCAGAAAATGATTTCTGCCTTCGGTGGGATTCGAACCCACAACCCTTGGATTATGAATATAGTACTCAACCACTGAGCCACCTACTCCCCCAAAAATCTTATCTTTTTCTTTGGGATCTTTAATAGGTTATCTTGTGCTTCGCATGAGAAGTTGGTTTTCTTTTTTCTTACGCGGTGTCATGGTATTTGTGTTGATTCAAAATTAGAATCAACGTCAATTTCATCCGCCAGTTCTCTTGCATCAACAGTAGTTTTTATATTAGAAGTAATAAACAAGTCAATGCATGATATTCCTTTCTATTCCCGTTTAAACAAGTTCACGCGGCGCCCTACGTGCAGTTCAATGCGGTGAGCCAAGCCTTTTTTGTCATTTAATTTATGGTTGTTTCTTCAGATTTTTTTTTAGATTTTAGGCAAAAACAATAAATAAGAAATGTTGCATAGTGATTTTAGTTAAAAAATCAACAAGTATAAATTTCGTTGAATTAGGTATTTAACTTATCAATATTTTGTTACATTAAATGCCAAAATGCCGCCCTTTAGATTTGCCGCCCCGGACAAATGTCTTGATCGTCCGCCCCTAGAGCAGGCCCTGGTCATGTCCTTTCTATAAATTTATATATTTCGGTTAATCTTGTATACTTAATAAAGATTAACTATCATTGTACTCAGTATTAATATCAGATGTGTTCCAAATAAGACAAAAAAATATTATAATTTTTCAAAGTACAAAATCCTGGTTATTTTTAAATTATGGCATAGTCTCATGTTACCACGATATAGGTTGTCAATTTTTAAAAGGTCATTTACTTATAATTCAGTTTTAGTCAGTATTTCACATAGTCTAAGAGTTAATTCTCTGAGTTTTTTAAAACAAAATTATAAACAAATTCTACTACAGCGTCAGTAATTTTGATCATTTTTTGATATTTGTGAAGTAATTTTGATAATTTTTTTATATTTGTGATGTAAAATTTCAGTGAATATTTTAAATGTGTAATGCCTGAGTTTTACTAATTTTGTATTTTATTACTATCTGTGTAAACTTGAGGTTAAGTAGAGTAGCTCTAGCTAGACTTCGCCTCTTGTACCTACTCATTGTTTGTATTTTTACAGGCAAATAAAGGCAATTTATTATTATTATTATTATATCTAGATGCAAAAAATTAAAGAATGTTGACTGTTGCGTGCCGTTCTAATTACATAATTAAAGTAAAATTTTATATACAGTGTGTCCAATTAAGTCGGCACCATATGGAAAACTTTTTTATTATTTGTTTTATGAAAAAAAGTTATTCTTGATAAGAAGTTGTACATGGTCTAAAACCTAAAATGCCACCATTAGACATCAGATATTTTTCAGTCGTATATGAGGTTTGTCAAAAAATATGAATTTTGCTCAAGAGTAAAGTACCTTTATTTTTGAAGTATGAAAAAAAAGTTATTAAAAAAACTTGTTTATATTTACGTCAACATACCGATTTTGAAAAAGATATTCCAACTTTAAGAAAATTTTCATTTTTAACATTTATTGATACACCCTCGTAACTGACAATTTTGAATTCATTGAAAAAGCTTAAAAGGAACGAAAATATAAGAATTACATACCAGTTTTTGTTAATATTGTTCGATGGTATGGTTAGTATGTCTGAAAAAGTTGACAAAAAATAAAAAATTCGTTTATTATTGATTTTACAAAAAAATATTCAAAGGTAATACCACGAGTCCTCTAAATGTTATCGATTAAATTTTTGGCTTTATTTGGAAAAACCACGAAAACAAACTGATTTTATCTCAAATCAGTTTGTTCGAGTGGTTTTGCCTGAAATAATATAGTCATTTATGCAAAAGACACTTTACACACAAATGTTCAATATTGTCTTGATTAATTTAAATTGAAACATCATGAGCTACTATAGTTTTAAATACATGGCCACCAAGGCATACGGGATTGCGTTTAATTTTAATTAAGTTTTATTTAATTAAGTTTAATTTAATTCGGGTATAGAGTTTGACATTTGTCAGTTTTAAAGAGATTTATGGATTTTTAAGTATTTGGGTATTCAAAAACTGATGTTGTGTGTGTGAATAAACGAATAGACAGGTTAGTTTACAAATAAATTTTGAAATTTGGGTATTAACATAGATTTGCAATACATTTTAGTATAATAATAATTGATAATGCTAAATAAAAGTTGTTAAATGTTTATATTTGACATTTCAAAAAAGGTAAACACAGTTTAATCAAAAAACAATTATGAAGAAGCGGTTTTATCAGTATAAAACACAATGATTGGTTAGGATCCTGAGCTGTTATTGGCTGAAACCATAAAATCTGACTGTTTTGACAAATGAAAAAAATAATCTTCATAAAACGTTCTGCATCACATTAAATTTGCAAAATGTTTAGTGGGATACAAGAAAAATCAAAAAATTTTAATCCGGGCTAACTTTTTGCTTATAACCGGAAATCTAGTGGGTTTGTAAGGTCCCTGTGGACATTCTTAAATTTTTCAATGAATTCAAAATTGTCAGTTACGGGTGTATCAAAAAAATTTTCTTAAAGTTGGAATATCTTGTTTAAAATCGGTATGTTGACGTAAAGTATTATAAGCAAGTTTTTTTAATAACTTTTTTTTCATACTTCAAAAATAAAGGTACTTTACTCTTGAGCAAAATTCATATTTTTTGACAAACCTCGTATACGACTGAAAAAATCTGATATCTGATGATGGCATTTTAGGTTTTAGACCATGCACAACTTTTTATCAAGAATAACTTTTATTCATAAAACAAATAATAAAAAAGTTTTCCATATGGTGCCGACTTAATTGGACACTCTGTATAAGCATAAACGTAAAAGTTATGAAAATCTCCAACAGAATTTGTCTTTCGACTTTTTACATTTTTTTCGATTTTTTTTAGACGTTCTCGGATTTTTTCGACTTTTTCGACATTTTTCGTTTTTTTCGACTTTTTTGACATTCTTCAACATATTTAGAATTTTTTTAACTTTTTGGAATTTTTCCACTTTTTTAATTAATTTAGTTTTTTGTCCAAAATTTACATTATTTTTTTCGGCATGGTTAAAAACTATTAGGATGCGCCAAAAAACTTAATGGGGTTTTTTTGTATATAGAAGAAATAAGGAATCTAGACTATTTTAAAATTTTAAAAGAAATTTTATTATGTACAAAAGCTAAAGATTTATTTATGAAAATCAAGAACCTATTTTCCGAACAATTTTTCTCAATAAACTTCCACAAGAAGACCAAGTTATCACTTAACACCATTATTAAAAAAAACATTCACTCGTATATTCCAAAGTTCTTAGACCACCCAGTAAAGGCTTTAAAAATTACCTGTTGTATCACGTGCTTTTAAGGTATTACTTGCTGTTTTAAAATTTTTTAGCGATCAAAAATAAATAGAAATACATAAGTGAATGAACTCAATAGTTTTAGGTAATCAACCTCGTCACAGATGAGTTAAAACGTTATTTTTTAAAAAAGATGTTAATTCGTAGGTGAGAGTGGGGTAAGACGACAAATATAGCTCTTCTACTTGCTGACATTGCAAAATGTATACTTTTTTTATTGTATATAATTGTATGGGATCAGTTTCAAAACATTTAAAGTGTTTTTGTGTTTTATTAATTAATATTATATTTATAAAACATGCAATAATATCCATAATATTAATTATTAATTATTAATATACTTATTTAATAAGAGATATAAATTTTCAAAATATACAAATGTTTACTACTCACATAATACGAGAAATTGAGAATCATAATTTAGTATAAGTATTTACCAATTTACCACCTACCTCCCAAAATATTAAAAAATCAGTTATAAATTTTAAAAATCAACTTAAATTTGTTTCATTTAAAAAATTTGTGAGAATTTATGACAACTTTAATGTTTGTTTAAAATTATATCTTTGTTGGTTATTTTTGTATATATTTTGTTTTCTTTCTACAGGGTGTTCCATTGGGAAATTCTCTTATGAATACTACCGAAGGTTCTAATAATATACCATATTTTATGGGTCTTTGAGGGCCGTTTTCACCAACCTCCTATAACGTGCCCAATTTTGAAGGTGTTCCTGTAGAGGTACGGAGAGACTCATTAAACCCTAAGCTTACTTTTTGATGCTCTATCGAAATCTGTTGTCGGACTTTTAAAATTCATAAACACAAAAAATTAACATACACACAGAACGACTTCAGATACCGAACAAGTTTATTTTTTTTTATTAACTTCCTAGAAATATTCAATCTGTCTTTTACAAAACAATAAGTACTTACGTTGACAAGAGACTATATGACATAGAGAAGAGTAATGTTTATGTTTATGTTGCATTAGTTTGGTTTACATAGAAATAAGTATTGTCAACTGGGCCTTAAGACTAGCAACTAGCCCGAAATATCCGAACGCACTACACTCTGAACTCCGAAAACTATGAATTTATTAAGTGATATATTTTTAGTAGGAATTAAATGCGTTGACGTCTTTGGTGGTTGCCTAACCAATGTACGTAAAAACATGCATTTGGTCGAGAGGGAAAAGTTGCGATATAACTACAACTAATTATTACAATTGTGCCAAAAGCGTCATTCTACAACCAAAAACTGATTGGAAAGCAAAACTACAACTCAATATAAAGTCTTAAGACGCAAGAAGAATTAGATGACGCCACAGATTAACTTATAAGAACTATAAAGGACAGTCCATGGAGTGCTACACCAACTACTTTGAGCAAAATTACCTAGAGCCTAGAGCAGACAATAGTTTTCCGAATGATATCCTCGAATTAATCAAAGAAAAAAGAAAAGCAAAAGCAAAAGCAAAATGGCAGAGATCCCGAAATCCTATAGATAAAAATATCCTTAACATATTAACAAACAAGATGGTTTGGGAGTGCTTAGAGAATCTAATCGAACTCGCAAAAAAGGGGCTGAAACACCATTCTGGAATCTGGACCCTTCTGCGGAATAAGCACCAATACAATACTTGATGAACTTGTAAAAGAAGTAAATAACAAAAGATCCCAATACTGGATAGGACTACAAGGAATGAGGCAGGCCAAGACACTACTGGGAAACTATAACCAGAAGAGATCAGACGACTGCATCAGCAAAAGAAAAAACAAGCTCAGAATACGGGAATCCTAACAGGGCACTGTCGGTTGAGAGGGCACTTAAAGAAACTTGGATTAGTAGAGGAAGAAGAATGCAGATTTTGCGAAGAAGAGGAGGAAACATCTATCCACATTCTCTCAGAATGCATAACGCATAACCCTGCAAAATCCAAGGGTACGATACCTCGGAGAATATCAAATAGAAGAGGGAGATCTACCTAACCTGAAGCCTACCGATATCCTCAACTTTTTTAAAGCAATAGGACTGGAGGAACTGCTCTAATCGTTGAGACATCCTTAACTAATAGGCAGCAGAAGGGGGCACAATAGATCTTATAGGTCGCAGTGTATCGACCCCCCATTAACAGATAGATAGATAGATAACATATTAACAAAAAACAAACTAAAACAAAACAGAGAAGTAAACATATCAACATTATTTAAGTAATTTATCGAGAGCAGATCTCTCCATATGGAAAGTAACTAAAAGAGGGAAAAGACCACAATATACAAAATCGCCAATAAGGACAACAGCTGGTCCATGGGCTAGATCTGATCAAGAAAAAGCGGATGTTTATGCTCTATACTTTCAAAATGTGTTCACGCCATATGAAGATAACCCAGTTCCTACTATTGATGTATTCTTAGAAGCACCAAATGTCTCTACCAATAAAACCCTTTTCAATGTATGTCATCCTACGAACCTATTGAGTGGCCAGCTATTGTATATGATATTGTACAATCAATCTTGTAACGTCTATGGTCAGTGTGTGGTGTGAAGCGTAACTGGAGGAAATTGTTTTCACCCAAAATTTAATGGGTGTCAAGTTGGGTTTTATAGTCTCTAAGTGCTAATAAGTAAGATGCTTTTTTTCATTATTTAAATTGCTCCCTCTAACGCGATGGCTTAGTTAGTTATCCAGCTTCAATACAATACTTTCCGCACACGTGAGGAAAGAACCACTTTCCGTTGGAGTAGAGAAAATGAAATTTTTGCTAATTTTTAACATAAAAACAGCAGATCTTGATGATTTTGTTTCTTAATTAATTAAAGGTCCTTTAATTGTGAATGTGAAAGTAACGGATAACTGCCATTTGTAGATGTAGAAACGCTTAAATTAAAAATATTAATCACTTGACTAGTATCAAATTAAAATGACAGAAAGTATTGAAATTATTTGTAAAATAAACTAAATTTTTATTAATCTTACTCCGCTTTTCCCTACTGATACCAAATATACATTTTGGTAAACGGATCTTTAGTAAGTAGTAAGTAGTAAAATGTTATTATTACATAATTAAAAGTGAAAAGTAATAACATTATCGAGTTTACCATGGCGTAAAATAAATATGTAGGCTATTACTAAAGAATTTTGTAAATAGGATGTTATTTTATCAATATCTATCGAATTATAGAAAATGTATATTTCACAAGCTGAGACTGCTTCATATTTTCAAATCTACCAATTTTAAATTTGAAGACTGTTTGATTGATATATCGATCTTTCTATTTATTTTATTCATTTTCATTTTTTATATACTGTAATGATATTGAAAATGAATAAGTTTTTTTTTACTTTTTAATTAATATTCTTTATTTTCAAATTTTATATCTTACATTTTAATACTCAAAACTTATCTAATCAACATAAACAAACATCTCCTAACAACCATCACATTTTTTTATAAAGTCTTTTTCACATAATTTTTTTTACATTCTTTTAACATACACTTCCAATAATTTTGTCTCTTTTTTTTAAACCATAACAATTTCCCCCAAATTTGTATTCATTTAATTATTTATTGAAATAATTAATGAATACTAAATTTATTATTATTCTTGCCTGATATCTTTTCTACATTATTTATTTTTACTCTTATTTGTTGGTCTTATATGTTGGTCACTTCTTCTTGTAGTCTGAATCCTTCCTTTATTTGGTCTTCCAATATCTTAAAATTATTTTCATTTCTTTTATGAATATCTTCTTCAACTTCTTTTATATTTTTCTTTATTTCTCTTCTTGTCCTTAGGTTTTCTTCTTCAGCTATTTCCATATTTTCTTTTAGTTTGTCTTCCATGTTTTACTCCAATATTATTATATTATTATTATTATTATTTGTTATTACACTTCTTTTTATTCTTTTAATTTCCTTTTCTATGTGTTCTGACTTTGTTTCTTGTACTATTATCTTCTGTTCTATTATCTCCTGTCTTCTATTTATTTCTTCAAATTTGTTTTCTATTTTCTTAGCCATTTTTTCTAGACTACCTTCTATTTTCTTAGCCATATTTTCTTGAATATTTTCTTCCATACTTTTCATCATTTCTCCCAAATCTTCTTTATTTTTTCCATACTCTACATCATTTTTCACAAATCTTCTTTGTCTTGTTGCCTTCCTTCCCCTAGTCTTCTTAATTCCATTAAGACCATCATTATTCCATCATTCTCTTCTTCTTTCTTTTAGATTAACTCAATTTTAGCCCCACGTTGGGCGCCATTTGTAATATTGAAAATTAATAAGTTTTTTTTTAATTTTCAATTAATATTCTCTATTTTCAAAATTTAGTCAAGTCCTTTTCACATAATTTTTTTTTAATTCGCCCCCCCGCCCCAAACGAAAAAAATCACATAGACAAATAAATAACTAAAAGGTAATAAAGACATTATTTCAAAAATTTTCCGGACCCCCCCGGAAGGTTCGCCCTCCCCAAATCACGGCTCTGAATCCGGGCCTGTTTAAAAGGGGTAGAAAATAAAAAAGTCTTTACTGCTATAAAGTATATGCTACGTTCACAATTTCGAAAACAAAATGGAAAATTTGATTTTTGCGTTATATCTCGAAAAATAAAAAAAATCGAAAAACTAATAAGAGTGGAAAATTTTACTAAAAGTTATATTATAAGTTATTTAAAAAAAAATTGTATAACTATAAAAAATTATTAAAAATAAGAAAGCTAATTCGAAAACTCTACGCGCGCCGAGCCGTGGAAAACTAAAGTATCTTTGTCTAAAATGTACACAAAGAAAAAAAAAGAAAGCATTTTAAAGAGGAGACTCTAAGCTTTCTCAGGAAACCATTAGTTTTTAATTTTTTTTTGTTTTCTCATACAAAATTTGACCGGAAGTTATAATTTCTAAAATTCTCACTGACTTTTATGAAACTGAATAAAGTTAAAAATAATTTAGAAATTGATTTATATAAATAAATACTATTTTGAAGTTGAAACACTATCGTCGACCGCTCAACCAAAACACAATTTTAACACACTCTACGCGCGTTTCGCCAACTATGTTATTACCTAAATATAAATTTTTAAATTATTTCTAAAACCTGATATATTTTTTTGATCTATGGATAACGTTTACAGGATGCAAACTTGGTGGTCGAGGATATGCATTCTAATCAATTTGCATAACACACTACTCCTTTCCGTTTATCTAGGCTCTACAGCTACTGCGAATTTTTTGCGATTCACATAAGTAAATACTTTTATAAAAATCATCAATACTGAATGTTTTCAAAAAGTCGCGTTAGAGAAACTTGAATTGAAAATCAATATATAATATATAAAGTTATTTTCTTTATTTTAAATCTCTTCAAATGTCATACAAACATATTGGAAAACTGGAACAGTTAAAAAGAAAAATTTATGTTTTTTATAAATTTTAGGAGACATTTTAATTGGCAATAATTAAGGTATTATAAGAAGTTATATAAGTCAAAAGGTTATTCAAAAACATGTTTGGGATCTCCAAAAATATAGTGTAGTTCATTTTATTTAATAATTAATAAAAATATTATTAAAAATTTCTAGTAAAACTTTTGCAAATGAACTAAAATTTAATACTTACCAACTTACCAACGGCAGCAAAATGTTGGTAACAATTATTAATTTATGGTGAACTCCAAATGATTTCTTAACTTATTTTTTTAAATCTTAAATTATAAACCACTGGATGGAATTTGCTCAAAAATTACGGATTTCAGATTTATTTATTTATTTATTTATTATTAAAACTCGATTTTTTTGCACATTCAACAGATTGTATTGTTAGTTTAATAACAAAGTCTATTGAAAACTGAAAATGAAAAATTTTCTAAAACCTTCTTGATTTTATACAATTTTTATTGTATTTTTATTCAACAAAAGGTATTTTTATATAAAAATTCAAAAATGAATGCACAAAATTGTAATTGTTTTAAAACAGGAAAATTTTAAATTTTATACATAATTTTTAGGTACTTTTATCACCAATGGTTGAAGAACATGCAAAATTCTTTTAAAGGACTACAGTTTTCAAAAATAATGTGGTTATATTATATAGTGTCATCTCCAAAGTACGCACCATTTGGGAAACTTTTTTATTAATGGTTTTTCGACAAAAAGTTATTCTTGATAAAAGTTTGTGCGTCCTCTAAAACTAAACATGCACCAACAAAATATAGTAAAATACTCGTAATATACGAAAGCCTTAAAAAATTTGACTTTGAGATAAGAGTAAAGTACCCTTGAAAAAGAAAATCTCCAGAAAATCAATGAGTGTGCCGAAATACTTATTTTATTTTGATGTTTTGTGATTTGATATTATTAACCAAAAGCTCGCACAAAATATGATATCGATGAAACTTGAAAGGGTGTAGAAAACTAAAACGATAAAAAAATCTTTGCTGCTCTAAAGTGTATAATAAAATCGAAAATTTGGTATTTCCATTATTCCTGGAAAAAAAAAATAAAAATTTCGAAAAACTAATAGCACCACGTCAAAGAGTGGAAAATTTTACTAAAAATTATATTATTTAAAAAAAAATTGTATTACTATAAAAAATTATTAAAAATAAGAAAGCAAATTCGAAAACCTTACGCGCGCCGAGCCGTGGAATACAAATATTCAGGCGAGGCGTTCGGAAAAACTAAAGTTTCTTTGTCTAAAATATACGCAAAAAAAGGAAGCATTTTAAAGAGGAGACTCTAAAGCTTTCTCAGGAAGCCATTAGTTTTTATTTTTTTTTATTTTCTCATTGAAAATTTGACTGGAAGTTATAATTTCTAAAATTCTCATTAATTTTTATAAAACTGAAGATATCTCTTAATAGAGGCATAACAAAAAAATCCTTGGAGATTTATTATCATTATAAGAAAACGAGTAAGGAATTTAATTTATCAGATTCGACATCCTAAGACCGGTTTCTGCCTTTCGGCTTCGTCAGTTAGGCTTTTCGAATCCAATAAATAAAAAGCCTAACTGACGAAGCCGAAAGGCAGAAACCGGTCTTAGAATGTCGAATCTGATAAATTAAATTCCTTACTCGTTTTCTTACTTTGTATTAATCTCTGAAAGGGATACGAAAGAAGAGAGTGACATTTTGACTAGATTCAGTCAAATAAAAGCTTTGCAACACACAATGCAAATTGTGTATGCAACCCCAATACATCGGGAATTATTTGCTTTAAAAAATGTCAATACTCTCTTCTAATCATATATGGCAGCACATCTAAAAATTATCATTTTACTTTTGATTTAAATATAATTAAAATGATGAACATTAGGTATCTCTGTTTAATAAAACTTATATTTTCATTCGACGCAATTTTTATTTTCGAAAGTGTTTATTTATTTATATAAATCAATTTCTAAATTATTTTGAACTTTATTTTAAAATAAATTTTTTTTCGAGATATAATGGAAAAACCAAATTTTCGATTTTATTTTCGAAATTGTGAAGTTAGCATACACTTTAGAGCAGCACCCATTGAAGTACTGAAATGCCAAGTTTCATCGATATCACATTTTGTACGAGGTCAAACTCTCTGACAACTGGGCTATTACAATACTGTATAATTTTGAGCAATTTTCGGTGTTACCAAAAACTAAAAAATTATTTTACTCTTCAAAAAAATTGACCGTGGTTAACACAATAGTTGTGTAAATAAACCGTCATATACAGGAAGTTGTCTATTTATCGTTATAGCAAATTTTTTTTCCGTAGTCCCCATTTTAACAAAATCGGTAAAAAAAACAAACTTCACTTAGATTGCCATGACTTCAAATCTAGATGTATTTTTTAATAAATAACATTTCCCGAGATTTTTCAAAATAACTCTTGTCTCAAAATCAAATTTTTGAAGGTATATTACGAGTGTTATACTATATTTTGTTGGTGCATGTTTAGTTTTAGGGGGTGCACAAACTTTTATGAAGAATAATTTTACTGTACCAAAGATAGTAAATTCTACTGAATAATTTTCAAGAAAAAATAAAAAAAAAAACATTTTTTTATATTTGTTAAAAAAACATCTGGTAAAATTTAGTCAAAATTACTCGTATTTTTTAAAAAAATTTCCTTGTAAGTAAACTTAAATTTTTTACTATTATTTTTCAAGGAAATTTTCAGTTTAAAAGCTTTATAACAGATCTTGAACATTTTGCAATTTGTATATCATTTTTTCAGCAATCTACTTCACATTTTATAAAAAAAAATATTTGTTAATTGATATATTATACTCTAAAAACGTTACAAAATTTTAAAACGTTTTTTACGTTTTATTAAAAACTAAATATTTTTCTTCTAAATAATGCTGCTTTGTAATTGTAAATGAAAAAATTTTGTAAAACTAAAAAGTTATAAAAACTGCTATTTTATAATTTTTTACATGTTTATTTTTGTCGTATCAACCAAAGTTGGCGAAAAATATTTGAATTTTAAAAACACATTTTTATTTTCTTAAAATAATCGGTATTGAACAAAAAAAAATTAAAACATACCCTCTAAAAAATTGAACAACGAAAAAACGCCGTGTCGGTTAAAATAACGAGTCAATTAAAAAATTCTTGCACAAGCGGACGGACACTCGCAACAGGATGCAACCCTGACGGCCGGCCGTAGATAACCAATTGTCTTCGGAAGAATAAGAAGAAGAAAAACCGTGCAGAGAGTGCAAACCGTCGATGCCGCCGCCGTCGCCGAAGATGCGCGATGGATGTGCTAGTGCTAGTTCTTCGCGGAGTCAATGTCACCAATAGAGTCTCGGCTAGTCAGAGAGTCAGGTGCTCGGCCTTGACCGGTGGACCATGTGATGTGCCTCCGCGGCTATAACTGTGCAACAAGAGCATCCAGAAGCCTCAAGATTATCTACAGAGTGTCTCAGATTCCGTACTTTAACCAACTATGAAAAAAATGTTATACTGTTAAATTACCCATATCATGTATATTGTAATTAAAGAAATAAATACACAAACAATTTAGTAATGGGCTAGAAGTTCTTTCAGATGTAATATTGGTTTTTTGTATTTTTTTAATTTATACATATTCATAAACCTTTTTGGCACAAGAAGAAGTAACTTACGATACCCATATACAGGGTCATGCAACAGTGGTGCGGTGTTCCATATCTCTATTTAGGGAACAGACCGGAATACAATTTTCTATAATGTTTACCCTATTGATAGAAATTGACAAAAAAAAAATTCAGTCACACAGGATGATCAATTTTTTCTGGCGGGTCTCAACTTTGTTTTTTTAAATGTTAACCTGTATTTTTTCGGTTTCTACATGAAAAATAAAAGATACTTTATGCGTGTTTATATTTCGAAAATATTGACGGTTTTCAAGATTTTTAGCATGACAAATTTTTTTTCCAATATTGGTCACTCGAAATTTGAAATTATGAAGTTGTGCCAACTCCCATTACAATTTATTTTTGGTCAAATATTGTACATTGGTGATTTTCTCAAACGATGTATCTGAAATCGACCTGTGATATACAGGGTATGAGAAACAGCTTGCCACATATTGTCAATAAAAATTTGCAGAATCTTCCTTATTTCAAATGGAACACCCTATATATTATCGATCCATAAGAAGCGCCAACAAAGGCTCTACAAATTTCATCAAGTATTCCCTATGGCCAAATTCACTAGTTTTTCTTAAAACAGCTTTTTTTTTCGAAAAATGGCAAATATTCATATTTTTACGCTATAATCTTAATGAACGACTTTTTTGACGACTGATAAGAATATACAAACGAATGATAAGAATACACAACCGACTAATAAGAATATACAAAGATATCTTGTTTTAATTATGTACAAACAAATATTTATCATAATGACAAATTACAAATTAAATTTATTTAGTTAAAACTACTTTAAATTGACGTTCTAGGTTAAGTACATTTCTGACAAAACTGGACATTTTACTGTTGTGCAATCAAATAATTATAATTATTGTCTATTTTTTAATTATTTTGATCAGCTTTTGTCATACATAAAAATTAACTGTTAATCGTGATTGTTAGCACTTCTACAAAGTGAGAAAAATGGTTCGTTTGGAATTAAACAATGAAGATTATGTAAATTTACACGTAGTGAATTAATGTGATAAAGTTGTTAGTAGAACATGTGTACTATTTGCTAGAAGGAAATGAAAATTTAAAACACTTTGATTGTTTTAAAACAAAAGTTAAGAGGGTTAAGCCTATTTTGTTGACAATATTGTTAATAAAGGTATTTAGATAGACTTCTTGTCAAAGCCCTCTTGCATGCATACAAGATCACAAATGAGTAAATCCATCAGTGTAAATGGGCAAATAATCAAAATATAACCACTAAATGACAAAATTATTCTCTAATATTTTGAAAAACACCACTTGAAATGCATAAAATTTCAGGTAACATTCAAACATGCGACATCTAATATCTGCGTATAAAGTTGAGAAATTGAAATAGAATGTTCGGCAACGCTGTAACCATTTTCACCTTCACACGAGGGCCTGGGGCAACAACAGAATATAACAATATACAAAATACAAGAAATAAATCTAATTAAATCACAGCGAACGAATGGAACCGTGCAACCCAGCAAACAATGAATATCTGGCCGTCTTCTGGCCCAATGCTGGACATGCTGGATATATGCTGGCAACAGCAAAGCTACAACGGCAAAATAATGGCCCAGTGTAGGGCAAACTGTAATCGAATACTTATAATCCAGTCAGCAATGGGCCAATGACGGCCCGGAGTGTGACGTCACGCGGCCATCTTTGTTTGCGCAGGTCAACGATCAGTCTCCAAACTCAAGCCAAGCATAAAGTGTCATAAGGAAGATTTTAAAAGTGTTTATAGAAGCTATTTTAATATTTGTATATTCGTAAGTAGGTACATTTTACATATTACTATGTTGACTATACAGGGTGTCTCATTTATCAAGGGATAACATTGCTACATCAGAAACGGTAAGAGATACAAAGATGATTAAATGGGAAAAAAGTTGCCTATTTTAGAGCCCATTAGAATTCTACAAAAACATTCACTGTATCTCTTGCCGTTATCAAGTTATACAGGGTAAACCGAAAATGTCACTTTTCGTTTTGTGCGTCTACCTGACTTATTTGAAAAAATATTAAAAAATGGAAAAGGAAAAATTTTTTCGATTACAAATTCTAAATAAATTGCCATTATCAAATCTTATCGGCGACGTTTCGTTTCTTTAGGGCTACCCTCTACTTCATTTTTTTAAATACGGACCTGTATTTTTTTATTAAAATTTCGATAAAGCATTAAAAGACCAATTCACTGATATATCATACAATACGATGTATACAACGTTTCGTGACAAAAATAATCATCAATTTTAAAAATCCTTCAATACGGTCCTGCTTCTATTTGGGGTTGTGAGTTGCTTGTGTTGGGTTAAAGTCAGTTACAAATAAAGAGATCAAAAATAAAAAATAATAATCAACACTGTATTTTTACAACCAATACGAAGAATAAAAGCATCAAATCCTAAATACTACACAAGAACTACACTTACATTACTTATAATAAATGTTCGAATTGGCGTCCGCGATTTCTAATACAATTGCGACATCTCTTTATACTCGTTTTATTTTCAGTTTTCCCCATCACCATCCGTTTCCAACCAATTCAGCATTACCAAAAATAAAATCATAAAATTATATATACAAGACTAACTTCGAGAGTAGGGAAGATTTATTACAAAATATTCATGCCGCATTTAGAAAAATAAAGCCAGTGCACATACTCAATTGTGTAAGATCAGTAAGAGAAAGGTGTCAATTATTACTACAACAAAATGGAGAACATTTTGAACATTTAATGTAATTTTCATATTCTAATAAGATTAGTTCTTACAATGTTTCTTGTTGTTTCATAAGTTTATTGTTTTTATTTTTTTAATCTGGTTTTATTTTTTATTAATTATAATTTTGATAAATAAAATTGTCACACATCAGTATCCTTATAATAAAATGTTAAATTTCGTTACTGAGTGTTCAATTTTTTAAGGGTGTTTCACCTGATAACATCCATAAATGGTTTATTTGCACTGTAGCTCCAACCATTGAAAATAGATATATAGTATGTCATATCAGGTGAATGAGAATTAAAAAAGTAAACGAAAAACGTCAAAATATACAGAGTGTCCCATTTAAAAAAACATAAGTTTGCATTATATTTCCTTAGTGAGCCCCCTAAAAAAAATAATCTGTGCGCCACTGAACTCTTTAATATTATATCTATCAAAAGTTTTTATAACGTTTTTTTATATTTTTCTTAATTAAGAAGTTATAGTACCTTGTAGTTTTCGACAGTTTTCAATAATCGCCCTGTATCTTCCAACTGCAGGGAGTTACTAAAGATTTAATTAGGCTATCGTTACTTTAACAAAAAAAGAAGTCATAACATCTTAACTGCTTTTCTTCTATATCTTCTAGTTTACGAGATACCCTGCAAAACGCACCAATTTGGGACACCCTGTACAATTACTTAAGGACCACCTTGTATATGATCCAACGACCAGAAAAAACAAATAAAAAAAAGCAAAATAAGAAGTCTGGTATAGGCTAAAATAATGTATATTATAATTCATTTTATTTTTTAGAAAATACATAAAAAAAAAAGAAACCAAAGTTTCCAACATTCCCAGTACGTGTTTCTGGTGTAGTGTCACCGAGACCAGGGACATCAAGTGAACGCGATGAATGTAGGCCTTATTTATTAACCTTTGTGTTTTTTTTTAAACCAAAGAATTGTTTTTATATGTTGTTTCCTATTTTTTCAATTTATTAAATAAGTATATATAAATTATAGATTTTCATCTTTCTCCAGTTTTTTGTGATATTATTCTATGAATTCAAGTTCATTTTGGTACTATTGCTTAAGTGAAATTTGAACTTTTTTTTCACTCAAAATATATAAAACTTCATTCATTATTTTTCGAAGAAAATGGGAAAAGGCAGTCAGTAAATATATACAATTCACAGTGGGCCAACCCTCTAAAAGTAGGTAACTTCCATTGCAGTATTTCTACTGGGCCATCAATGATTTCCACCATTTTGCTTTCAGAGGCCCGTCATTCAAAAGACACCGATGGCCTGCAAAGGCCCGTCAAAAGACACTGTTGGCCAGCCTTGGGCCTTCGAATGCCCGTCATTAAAAGACACCGGTGGCCAGCATTGACCCTGCAAAGGCCCGTCAAAAGACACTGTTGGCCAGCATTGGGCCCTCGAAGGCCAGTCATTACAAGTCACTGTTGGCCAGCATTGGCCCTGATGATAGCCAGAGTGACCTAACTTCACCGGCCCGTCATCAGTTACAGATGTATTGCCATGCCGGCCAGCTCTGGCCAGCATATGTTGTGCCGGCATAGGGCCGATCAAAATTGTTTGCTGGGAACTTGCGAGTTTTTTCGCAGAAAAATCATTGATGATTTCGGTGAAATCCAGCTCCCGGAGTAAATCACTTTCAATGCTAAGATGATGTGAATGAATTCATTTCTTTAGGATATCAGGTTTTCCGCATATATGCACATGATTTATCACATCGAAGAATAATATTAACATTAAATTAAACGAGTGGAAAAAGTGGGAGAACCTCTCTTTCGTTGTTAATTTTGCATATCATTCGGTATTCGTTAGGAAATCTTACCTAAAAATTTCTATTGTGGAGGCACCGGGCCTGCAGCCCCGTTTGCCCTCCCTTAGATCCGGCCCTGCACAAACTGATACTAAATGTGTTAATTAAGCAGGTTTTTTCTTTACCTTTGATTTTCATATATACACCTACTTGAATTTTCGTTCCAGTCTTTTGGTATTGCTCAACGTAGATTTAAATTACAAAAATTTGGGGAAAAATAACAACGTTGACGACGCCCCCATCAACAGATAGATAGATCTATAATCCATGCCCTCAAATTATTAATTATCGTGTGAGTACCGGAACGCATTACTTAACTTTTTTCTGGAATTCTTGTGACTGACATATTATAGAAGAACTTAAGAGGAACGTTCATGAAACTTCGAGGACCTTTGTTCAAAAAAAACTCTATTGAGCGAGAAAATCCGTCCAAACTGGAATATCCAAATTAAGAGAAACTCCAAGAAGGAACTCTTTTGTACAAATTTTAATGAGGGGTTCCCATCTAGCTTTTTAATTGTTTTTACAATTTTTTAACATATTCCCTAAAAACAAAAAGAATCTTAGCAGGGGGCACAATGCTGCATTATTATAATTGTCACCGCCAACCTTACCATGCAATGGAGTTGTCCTGACAAGAATACATCATAATACAATCTAATTATTAGATTTCCAATTGTTTTGCTAAACCAACTATTTTTGTAGTAATCAGTGTAATCATGCAGCTGATACCTAAAATGCGATTATCTCGTAAACTGTTAAGTTTTAAGGTTAATAACAAGTATGCTTTTTTCTACTAAAATAACGTGGATTTAATATTCTTTTACACAAATAGCGCTAACTTAAAGAGCAAAAAAGTTTATCGCACATTTATGCCACAAATGTGGCATAACTAGCGCCCTCTACAAATTATATCGAAGTAGGTACCAAATTCTGATTTGTCGTACCCAAAAACACCCAGTTCCAAATTTTTATGTATACATATCCAAAAACGCTAAAGTTATTGCAAAAAATAAATCCTAAAATTTAACCTTTAACACCCTGTATATTCCTTATTAGCAACATTTTATTAGAGCAAGTTGGTTCAAATCGTAATATTTTAAAGTGAGGAATCTACCATACTTCTATGTACAATTACTTAAGGACCACCTTGTATATAAATACTTTTTTCAGCAGTGATGGGGTAAATATACAGGATGACCAAGGGTTAAACCACAGTAGATACAGTAATTCCACTTCGGCCAATTTCTGGTTGTAAGTTTTCAACGCGCATTAGCCAGGAGTTGCGACTCCTGGCTAATGCGCAAACGACGAGTTTAAGAACGACCGGCACTCTTCCATAGTTGCGGGATTTAAAAAGTTTCATCCAATCTACTGTGTAATATATTAGAAGTGTTATAAACATTTCATAAAGCAGTCTCTTATTTCATCAAATTCTGGTTTTAGGATATTTTATCAATGAGGCGTCAATCCCTATGTATGTTCCACTTATTTCATTGAAAAGTGATCATTTTTGTGACAATTCTACAGTAGCATCTCGAATTTTGATAGTTTAACAATTCACATTGGCAACATTGCAATATGAAAACATTTTTAATTGTGTTGCTCAATTTATTATTTCATTCGTTTTCGTTTGTATTATTTGGTGGTGTTTTGTGCGAAATAGTAAAAGCGAAATGTCTACAGTTGTTGGTGATGTTGGGCTTAAAAAACCATGTACAATTTGTGTAGTATGTCGAAGCAATTCGAGGGAAAATCCCCAATTAAGTTTTTTTAGGTTTCCCAAAGATGATGCAAGGTGAGTAATTTCTGAAACAATATTGAACTTCTTTACTAACTGAAGATATTTTTTATAGATGTGCTAAATATTTTAATATATCCAATACATTCTATGATCGTTCTCAGAATATTTGCTTAGGAATATTCTGCAAAAAGAACATAGGTATCTTGTGAGGATATTCTGGGAATATCCTTTGCTGTGTGGGTGCCTGTCTGTTATTGTAAATTATAGTTTTAAGCTTGTAATAATTGTAATGTTTTGTGACGAGTGTAAAATTCTTGTAATTTTATATTAATAAATATCTATATCTATCTATCTATGTTTTTATTAGGTGTCATGCATTCTTGGTTCTTGTTTTCTTAAAAAAAATTGTATTGACTATGTACATTGTATGCAATAAATTTCTTTCTTATATATTAGGAATGTGAAATGTCAACTGAAATGGGAAAAATAAATATTTTCGTAATAATCTCTTGCATTTTTTTTAACAACGAATATAAAATGGCTGTATTAACTTTTTTAAACAGAATCAAACTATATAAGCACACAACTCAACCACAATTTTGTATTTGCCATATTGAATTTTGGCAGAAACTCCATTCCCAAAAACTCCTTTAAACCACGTTTGAGTAGCATCGACCCATAATCATAAAACTCATTTTTTGTTCATATAAAAATATATGCCAAATCTCAACTCGACTAGAAATGGTTCAAATTTGTACTAATAAACGTACATATGAAGTTAATATAAGTGTGGCAATAAAGATAATCGTGAGATTAGAAACAAGTTTTCATACTTTTCGGGCCTAGATCTCAAAAAGCATTCGAGACCTCCGCTTTTTGACTTCAAATTCGTGTTCAGGAGACAAAAATACGTAAGAATCACCAAACATTTTTTTTTATCTCGGGTGCATCCGATTAAATGAATTTTACCTCACTGAAAATTGCATAATTAATTTTTACTACTTTTCCATGTTTCCAACCTTATTTGCATAGACTGAATTTTAGCGAGCAGTTTATATCAATAATTGATATATCGAGCAGTGTATATATGAGCATTGTTAGGGATCGTGGCGGGGAGAAATGTCATTACTGTCAATAGTGTCAATACCAGTGCGAATATAAAAAATGAAACTGCTGGACACCAATATCAAAGGTGCCGACGCTAAGTGGAACTACTGTATCTACTGTGGTTAAACCGTCGAACATTAAGTATCGGGTTTTCAGGAAAAAATAAGATTTTTTATTCCCATAATCATGGGTCCTAACTTGCCTTATTTTTAGAACAAAAGTATTTTTTATGAATTGCTCAAAAACGAATTGGCTGATTTTGATAAAACTAGGCATGCTTATTTGCGGCAATAAGGGACTTCTTTCAATATCATTAGAATTAAATTATTAATTCCGGTGACGTCCCACAAGGTAATCTAATTGATATTTTTTGCCACTTCAATTTTATTCATATCTCGCTTCGTTTTTAAGAAAAAAATTAAAAACTGCGAAATAAAAATCTTATTTTTTTCCTGAAAAAACGATCCTGAACGTTTAACGGTTTAACCCTGGGTCAGATCAGGTCAAATACATCATTTTATTCAAAAACAATTTGTTAATTATTAATATAAGATTAAAAGACAATTAATTATTAATATAAGATAGAACGTTGGATGAGCATTATTCAAAGGCGCAATTCTGCGAGTGTCTGTTGTAAAATTCATCTTTGATTGCATTTTCTTCAACAACTATATTTCAATGCACTGACATCAAATCTAGGCCTGTTAATCAATTGGTAGATGTCTTATTCCGCAAATATGATTTCAGTCTTTTCATCGTTGAGAAACTTGCACAGATGCAGTGGTAACGGGTAAAACGGCTAAGATTTGGATTAGCGTATAAATATTCGGAAACAAACAAGGATCTGCTACCTTTAAAGTATCAACTGCACTTTGAGGAAGACAGGAATCTACTTTTTGTCATTTCACTGTTCAAATATCCCATTCACTGCGTAGAATAACCGTGTTTATTTTTTGTAAATCATCTGAATATAATTTAATTGCTGGTTCAAAAAATTTTCTTATAAACTTATAGAAATTTCGGGGCGGGGGGGCCTTGGCTACGCCACTGACTCTATCCCTACATATTATTTTCAATCGCTTTTGTATTTGTACTTTATCTGGGTTGATCGTCAAGATTGTAACCTTGTAATGAGCTAGTAAATGATTTAGTTAAAGGCTACTTAAAACAGAAGAGGAAGAAAATAATTGTCATACATGTGAAAATCTGAGGTTATGTTAAATGTTTTTAAATTTAAAAAATGAATTTTATTCCTCAGTTTATTAAAACAGATGTTACTGCAATTAAAATATTTCAGAATGTTACATTTGTTGGTAAGTCGATATTAACGTATTTAAGTCAATTAACAATTGTCTCGTTTGCATATTTTTTAGGTATTGGAGCAACACTTCATATTTTTTGCAACAAAACTTCCAAATTAATTAATCAAGTAAATATAGTAGACACTAGAGGAGAGCAAATATTTGGAATACTACCTTTCTCACAAAATAAGATTTTATTATTTGCTGGTAATTTTTTATTGCTTTTTAGTGTAGATCAAAATTTTAATTCTCTTAAAGAACTACGCCGTGCCTCCTTACCTGATTGGATCTTGGAAGCTAAATTACTAGACAATGAAACCAAAATCGCTACAGTTTCAATGCAAAATAGAGTACAAATATGGAATACGGACTTAAATATAATTGAAAAATTTGAATGCAAAGAAAGATGTATTTTATATAGTGCCCATATTTGTTATGAGAATTATAAGGAGTTAACTGTTCTCTCTGGTACAGTATTTAATGAAGTTTTAATTTGGAGGTTATCTACAGATAGTTCTAATTATGTCCCAGTACTGAAAAGACTGCAAAAACATGAAGTTAGTAAAAAAAATTTAAGTTATTTAAAGCTTTGTCGAAAGCATTTTTATTCAATTAAAAATTCTGTATTTTTTGATCATTTAAACATTCTGTCTTTTTTAGGGTGTACTATTTTCCTTACAGTACAACCAAAAGAATGGTCTGATCTGCTCAACTTCTGATGACCGTTCAGCAATTTTATGGAAAGTAGAGAGTGGAGACCTCTATTCAGAGTTAAATAAAAAAAGTGTTAATATATTTCCTCTGTGTCAAGTATATGGACACTTGTCTAGAGTTTTTCGATGCCTAATTTTAAGTAATTGTTTTATAACTGGTGGTGAAGATGGTACAATAAATGTTTGGAAATTAGATGGAAAATTAAAAAGAAAAGTAGAAACAAATCAAGGTAGTCCAATATGGGCTCTTGAATATGAAGAAACCAAAGATCTTCTTGTTACTGGAGGTGGAAACGGAGGTGTCTATACTTTTTCATTAAATGTTGTAGTTAAAGAAGAAATAATATGCCTTCCAGAGGGAGAAAAACCTAAGTTAGTCAATATTATTGCATCAAATGACATAGTGGCATTCTCTGAAAGCGGAATTTTATTTATAAGTAAAAGGAAAAAATGGCTGAGAATCCAAGAATTTGAGGACCTTAAGAATTATGTGATTTTAAAAGTTTCAAAATGCAGAAAACTAATTGCATTAGCAGGTAGATATTTTTTTAAATCTATAATAAATTTAGCCCAAAAATATAAATTTTCCGAAAAAAAAAAATTCATTTAACTGTTTCCAATTATTATTTGTTTAGTCTCTTACATGTATTTTGACTTCCTTTCAACTGAGATCAGAGAAAAATTCCGGTAATTCTGAATTAGTTTGGTCATCTTGATTCTTATACAGGGTGTCCCGTTGGTAAATGGAGATATTTTAAAGGTAGGTAGAGGACACAAAGAGGATTCTAAAAATAACCCATATATAATGGGTCTCTTGGCTTCCATAACGAAGTTACAGGGTGTTTTATCAATTATGCATAATTATTCATTTGGCCAGAACTTTTGAATCACTTAGTATATCTTTTCCATTTTTGGCATACAGATTACACTTCTGACGAAAAATGTACTGAAATATTGAGAGATATGAAAACCCAGGTTCGCCTTTTAGGAAAAACAATACCCTGTATATCATAATTTTAATATTTTCATTTTAGATTTGAATAGAGGGGAAAAAACTGAATTGAAACAATTGAAACAAGTTGTTATCTCGCCACCGATTCGGGGGAAAATTTTGAAACTGAAAGTAAAATTTTAGAGTTATCGTTTAAAAGATTCAAAATAGATTTATTTTTGACATTTAAATAGTCATTATTGGTATTTTTATTATTTGTCCGTTTTAACACCATTTTTAGTAATATAGCAGATTCGTACTTTAAACAAAATATTAAATTGATTACTTTTCTATCGCCTCGTATAATTTTATTTTAGCTCTTTATTAGTTTCATGTAAAAAATAATAGAAAATAAAGTACAAAACTTGATAACTTAACGTTGTGTAGCTTCCTCATATGCAACTATGGCCAAATCAGTAAGGAACATTTTTAGATGTGCTACCATCTATGGTAAGAAGAGAGTATTGACATTAAATTTTGACTGAATCTAGTCAAGATGTCACTCTCTTCTTTTTTATCCCTTTCAGAGATTAATACAAAGTGAGTAAACCAGTAAGGAATTTTAATTTATTAGATTCGATATCCTAAGACCGGTTTCTGTCTTTCGACTTCATCAGTTAGGCTTTTCGAATCCAATAAATAAAATTCCAAACTCGTACAAGTCAATAGCTATATCTGCTATAAGATAACATTTTTAGATGTGCTACCATCTATGGTAAGAAGAGAGTATTGACATTAAATTTTGACTGAATCTAGTCAAGATGTCACTCTCTTCTTTTTTATCCCTTTCAGAGATTAATACAAAGTGAGTAAACCAGTAAGGAATTTTAATTTGAAGACAGAAACCGGTCTTAGGATGTCGAATCTAATAAATTAAAATTCCTTACTGGTTTACTCACTTTGTATTAATCTCTGAAAGGGATAAAAAAGAAGAGAGTGACATCTTGACTAGATTCAGTCAAAATTTAATGTCAATACTATCTTCTTACCATAGATGGTAGCACATCTAAAAATGTTATCTTATAGCAGATATAGCTAGTGACTTGTACGAGTTTGGAATTTTATTTATTGGATTCGAAAAGCCTAGCTGATGAAGTCGAAAGACAGAAACCGGTCTTAGGATGTCGAATCTAATAAATTAAAATTCCTTACTGGTTTACTCACTTTGTATTAATCTCTGAAAGGGATAAAAAAGAAGAGAGTGACATCTTGACCAGATTCAGTCAAAATTTAATGTCAATACTCTCTTCTTACCATAGATGGTAGCACATCTAAAAATGTTATCTTATAGCAGATATAGCTATTGACTTGTACGAGTTTGGAATTTTATTTATTGGATTCGAAAAGCCTAACTGATGAAGTCGAAAGACAGAAACCGGTCTTAGGATGTCGAATCTAATAAATTAAAGTTCCTTTCTGGTTTACTCAGTAAGGAACATCATTAAATGTTCAAGAAAATACATACAACAAAATGGTGGACATTTTGAGCAATTTCGTTATTATTAATAAATGTTTGTTAGTTACTATGAGCGTTTATTGTCAGGGTCGATAATTTTTTAAACAAAAAAAAAATAATAGTAGGATGAAACCCATTGGAAAAGGAAGAGAATATAACAAAAAAGCAAAATAATTTAAGGGCGATCTGAGGTAGGGAAGAGTTTTTAAGGGTAGAAAACTGTTTATCTCGATTTCCGGCAAAACTACAAGTCCTATGGAAAAAGTTAAATGGCAAAGTAGGTAATAAAAAGATCTACAACTTTTGTATTTACACTTATTTCACATAACCTCAAAACTTATGTGAAAAATTCAAATAACCCAAGTCTTTGGTTTTTTATTATCTTTTACAAAAAAAAATTTGGTGAAAATTTACTATTATTTTTTTATTGTAAAAACAGAAAAAATGAGCACATAAAGAACCCTGTACGATGATTTGTTGCCAACCAACTTTTTTTTAAAAAAAAAAATGTTTTTAACTAAAAAATTTTAATATCTTGAAAACCGTTAGATTTTTTAATCTGAAAATATTTGTGGTTATTTGAAACCTAAAATGGTATACTTCCACAAAATTTCATCAAAATTAAATTCTTTTTGCGGAAATTAAAAATAAAAAATTAAAAAAAAAATGAATAATTTTTTGCATTTTCCGCGAAAATTTTGAGGTTATGGTAAAAAATGACTCACATAGAAGTTGTACATTTTTTCCAGATCTACAACTTTGCCATTGGACATTTTTTGATAAAACTTCAAGTTTCGAGGAAAATCGCAAAATACCATTTTGCACCACGTTTCACCCCCCTCAAATTAACCCTTTAGCACCCCTCTTCTTGCACGAATTGTTTTTACGTTCATTGTAAGCCCCTTTTACCACTTCCAATCATAAAAACTAAAAGAAAAATAAAAATCATAAAAAAATTATTGTTGACTCTACATCTAATTTGCCTGCTCTAATATCCCACTGCTTTATGAGAATGAAAAAACGCTATAAAAACCGCAAAGGATACCGCCAATAGAACAAATGGTGACGCATCTGGACATTTTTGAGTACTTTAATATCTGAAACACCGTACATTGTCCATATACATAAAAATAAAATAATATTTTGGCTATTAGGACCACTGTGCAAAGATTCAATAATCAACTTAACTGGAGATCCTAATAGGGGTAAATGGCGTAAAATTTTTATATGGATTAACTTTCTTTAATATGAATTTACATTTTAATGTCTATAAAGCATATTAGATTTGAATAGGTAACTCCATCTTTTTCTGATCTCGTTTGAGATTCACAAACGTTACTAATTAAAATTTTGTCTTAAATTTTAATTTAACTAAACTGTGGGGTGTTATGTTACATTCATAAGAGGCGACAATGGAAGTGTGGTTATAGTTTTTCCATTTTCAATTGCAGAAACAAAATTCTCATATGCGTCGACAGGTTACTTTGATCGGCTTTGGCGGCTTGCAGATGTGCCGACAAGTGGCTTTGTCGGTATTAACCGCTTGTATCATTTTATTCTGCAATTGAAAATGGACAAACTATACTTTACTAGTTGAGTCAAACGTTCTTGGTTTGAGTAGTAGAAAGTAGGAGTTAGACAAATATGGTTGCAGTAATGGGGGCTAGGAAAATATCCATACTGTGCTTGTGTTTGCACTTGATTTTTGATTTAGTGAATAGTAGGTGGTAGGTGATTCTTGGCGTTACTTTATGTTCTTTTGCGTTTCCATTAATATTATTGGATTGAGATAGGGTAGGTAAGCTTAATTAATTTATAATATTTGACTTTATTCACCGTGTTTTTAATTTTAGAATGAAAATGTGAGACAAAATTTTAATTAATAACGTTTGTGAATCTCACAAGAGATCAGAAAAGGAAGCGATGAGCCAGGTGGAGTGGTCAACCTCTATTCAAATCTAATATTATAGAAATTAAAATGTAAATTCATATTAAAGAAATTAACCAATTTAGAACTTTTACGCCATTTACCCCTATTAGGATCTTTAGTTAATTTGGATATTGAATATTTGCACAGTGGTCCTAATAGCCAAAATATGATTTTATTTTTATGTATATGGATAGTGTTTTCGATATTAAAGTACTCAAATATGTCCAGATGCATCACCATTAAATTTGTTCTAGTAGGTTCGACTATACCAAATATTTTTAACAGTAATTTTTTTAATTTATTTTTAGGTTTCAACGGACAGGTTTATATTTATAAAGAAAACAATGAAACTTTACGACACATGTGCACATTTCAAGCCGAAAACGATTCAAGAATAATATCCGTTCATTGGTTATTCTGCGACTTGCTTTTAATATGTCAAGAAGAAGGAAAACTTACATTATTGCATTTAAATCAGTCAAAAATCAAGCCAATAGCATCATTTCTACTACCCAGATGTGCTCAAAGATGTACAACCACAGCGATTATTTTAGATAAAAATATTGTCGTCGGAGATAGGAAGGGAAACTTACATATGTTTGATATTGGTAAAACCAACCCTGTACAATCGTTACCAAAAGTGCATAGTCATTTAGGTGTTACAAATTTAGTTATAAATAAGAAAAATTTAATATCCTTAGGTCGAAATAGCATACTTAAAACATTTTCAAAACACGAAGACAAATTAACTTTAATTTCTTCTGATAAAGTCCCTTACAGTTGGTTGTTAGATGTAATTGACGATTTACTCCTAAGTTTTTCTGGTGATAATTTTGTTATTTGGAACTATAAAACCAAAAGAATTCTGTTAGAAAAAACTTGCGGTGGTGGTCATCGATCTTGGGATTTTTTCAAACATAATAATGTCATTAGTTTTATTTACATCAAGGAAAAATGTATAAATAAGTTTGAATACGATTTAAATATTAATAAATCTTCTGATTTGGTCGAACCGTTCCATTTAAAAGAAGTTAACTGTATGAACACCATCAAGACATTAAGCCACTACTTGTTAATATCTGGTGGCGAAGATACTACACTCCGTATATCTTTAGTACATCAAAATTTAAACAGTTTTAAAAATTTAATTACCTTAAAATCGCATTTATCTAGTATAAGGTGCATTGCTACCCATAAATTAGGAAACTGTAACGATTCAGAGACGTACTTAATTATTTCTGCAGGAGGTAGGGCGCAGATTGTGTGTTGGACATTAGAATATTCTTTGAAAAATCCTAAACGGGATTTAGTTTGCAGAGAAAATCATTCTTACTATGAAGTAATTGATAGTGAAGAATCGGAGACTAGAATTATGGATTTATGTGTAATAGAAGTACAAGAAAAGATTATTTTATTTGCGGCTTGTTCTGACGGATTCATCAAAATTTTCCTATTAGAAAAAAATGGTGTATTTAATTTAAGATTTTATGCAAATATTTTTTATAAATTGAAATGTATCTTTAAAATATTCAGCATTTGCGTTTTTGAAAAAAACGTTTTAGTTACATTAGCAAGCGACGGTTACTTGGTGTTTTGGGATATTGAAGGTATATTTTTGGATCAAAACGTAAAACCTTTTGGTACTATCCCTGTACACCAGTCGGGCATTAACACTTTCTCAAACTTGCGAATAAATTCTACATTATTTGTATTTTTAACAGCGGGAGATGACAATACTATTGCATTAAATTATTTAAATTTTAAAATCGAAAATGAAATTCTCAGTGTAGATGTAATAGATGCATTTTTAGATTCCGGAATGCACTGGGCTCAAATAACTGGGTCTTTTATGACCAATAATTATTTTCTTACAGCTTCTGTTGACCAAAGGCTCGTTTTATATAAATGGAAAATTGAAAATGAAAAAATAACGTTTATTGCTGTTTCGAAATACAATTCACCCGTTGCAGACTTAAAGGGGCTTATATGTTTTACAAATTCGGATTTCGACATATTTATATATGGATTAGGTGTAGAATTTTTAAAACTTGTTAATAAATAGTACCAAAATTTTCCCTATTTATATTTATCCACTATAAAATTTAACAAAAAATTGAGGGATACTTAAATTTTTCATAAGATAAAGTATAAAAAACAGCAGTTTGAATGTAAAGGGTGTCACAGAGTAGATTTTAAGTTTTAAACTTACCTTACGCCGACCCTGTTCGAAATTTCATGGAAATATTACGTCGAGCGTATAGCGGACAAGTGTGGATTTAAGTTACCATGGAACAGTGGACGAGTTCCCAGCGTGCCTGCACGGTTGAGGCTTATTTTAAAGCCAACTATTCGTGCATTCGTTAAATATTGGGTTAATTGAATTTTGTAGGCATGGAATTTTAATTCTTTTCGCAACATACGGTGTATGCTGCCACTAGACAAATTAAGCGCTTGTGCATGTTTTCGATTTTTCGAATGGTACGTCGAGGATTACGATTTACAGCCTGTCGCTCCCTCTCAATATTGGGACCTGGATGTTTGACATTTGTAACAACTCCTTGTTCTGTAAATTTTTTACCCACGCGTCGAATATTGTACTGTGGACAAAAACGCCGCCGAGCAACTGTGGACGAATCGTTGGCTTTAAAATAAGCCTCAACCGTGTAGGCACCGAGGGGTAAACCGCTACCAAAATTTTGTACACCTGACTTCCAAACTTCCATGACTTCTACTTAACTTCTGTGGAATTCCAGATGACTTCCTCTGATTTTAACATGACTTCGCTGACTTCCAGATGACTTCCATGGACTTTATTATGACTTCTATGGGCTTCCTCCTGACTTCCATCACTTGTTGCAACAAATAAAGTTCCAAGACCTATAAGATGCCCCAAATTGAAAGAGTTTATCTCAACGGTTAAATGAGGGAAACGTTACCTTAGTATATATGAAAGTCGAGGGGACAGTGTGATGTTTTCAATACATAATTACAGGTTTGCTACACTTATGAAGAGATACCAATAATAATTTAGTAATTTCGATCTGTTATGTTAATCTATAGTGTAATGGATTCAAAATTATCAAAAATTTGTTTAAAAAACAATTACGTAAAGAGTACTTCAAAAATGAACATAACCTTTTAAAAAATTAATTATATTTTCGTGTCAAAATTAAATGTCAAAAATTATCAAACTTCCTATTTGAATTCCAACATAAGTTTTAAAGGAATTATGAATATAACTAAAATTTTGTAACTTGATTTTTTTGAAAAAAGGTGGATGTTGAAAAAATTGAAATTATTGAGGAAAAGACTTTGGAGTAAGAAGAGAATAAGTTTTCTTTTGTAAAAAGTTTCATTCGTATTTTCCCAGCATTTATAATTTAATGATAGGTAGAAGAGTTAAAAAATGGTATGTAGTAAAATGTTTTAAAATAAAACGGATTTTGGAAGAGAGGAGAAAATTCGGAAAAGGCATTTGCAGATTAAAAAAGAACAATTGTTATTCAAAGAAAGTTAAAGATTGAAAGCAGGTTTTCTTTTTAGACTGTAAACAGTTAATTAATGTTGATTTTTTTTAATTTTACTGTGTTGATTTAAATTTACTGGCTGGACGTAGCAATTTTGCATTCGCTCGGCTGCGCTGCGCTCCGCCTCGCAACTGCAAATATTGCTCGTAAAAAAAATATGCACTTTTAATCCGTATAATATAATATACTATTCTTTATGAAATCGATTACATACTTATTTTTATAACACCCATAATGCGACCCTGTGTACTAGAACTGTCACTTTTCTTTATCTTGCAAGACAAAAATTGTGTGGTATATTCCACACAATTTTTGTCGGCCCCGGTCGCCAGATGTCGCGTCGGGAGATATTGGGTTGGCGTATAAGGAATGAGTGAAGATTTTTTGAAAGAAAATTAGAATTAGTACCTTTTCAAAATTGTTTAAATAAATTCTTTATTATTATTCCAGTTTATGTTTATGTTAGTATAAATACTGGAAAAAAAGGGCTATACAATAAATTTTCTTTAGGGGAGTTAAAATTATGAAGTTATTACGAGGGTGGTTAAATTTTTTTAAATTGGGCAATAAAGTTTAAATAATCAAAATTATAGGAGGGAATTTTGTGTAAGTACAATACTAAATTTTTTATTAAATAAACAAGTTACAATTTTTTTTCATTTTAAATGCGAATGGAATTAAAAATTCAGTCATGTGGTGGACACTCCTATACCTTCCAATGTAAAATTTTTTTTGTCGGGCCCACTGGGTAATAAAAATTTGTATTGAACGCGCCGTAAATATTGTTGTTTGTAAGGTACCATATTTAAAAATAAGTCCAAATATGTATTTTTCGAATAAAAAATTTTCAAAAAACACTTCAAAATTGCTCTCAGATCCCTTTTAAAATAGCTAGGTACATTTCCTAAGAACAGTTACAGGTGTTTGTCAACCTTAAATTGAATTCCCTCCACATTTTTGCTTCGAAATAACTTCAAGGTCATAGAGTATTCAATCGATTTGACATTTGAGTAAACTCTCTTGGGTACATTTATTCTTTGATTCAGTTTTCCGTTGAACTAATAACTAAACAACCACATATGTTCAGTCATCTGATGACCGAGGCGCATGCGCACTTTCAAGACATATTAACAGACTTCCATGGACTTCATCCTGACTTCCACGGACTTCATTATGACTTGAAAGGACTTCCTTGAGACTGTACACCAGACTTCCTCAGCGGTTTGCCCCTCAATAGGCATGCTGCGAATTCGTCCACTGTTCCATGGTAATTTAAATCCACACTTGTCCGCTATACGCTCGACGTAATATTTTCATGAAATTTCGAACAGAGTCGGCGTAAGGTAAGTTTAAAACCTAAAATCTACTCTGGGACACCGTGTACTTCAAAGAATTTATTTTTCATCTGTGATTCAAATGGATGCTAATAAAACCTATATAATAGCAAAAAAAACTTTTATTGAACAAATAAAACAATCAAAATAAAAAATTAACTGGAAATAAAACACTAAACATTTATTTACGAATTAACAAACATTAAAATTAAAAAAACCAACTGGTCTCTAACTCTTAAACCTTTTATATTTTACACTTTTGGTTGCAATATTCTTAAAAACATTTCTTGAACGCTTCACCTTAGGAGATATGGATTTTAAAAATTTGAAATTAAATATCAACTTTTTTAAACTAAAATTCGAAACACTATCCTCTTCGGCTTCGCAATCACTATCCATATCATTAAAATTATAAAGTTCATCATCGGAACTATAGAAACTTAGATACATAGAAGTATGTAAATCTTTTTTTTGTGTTTCATGATCTTTTCCATTTGATTTTTGAGTTTGGCTAATGTTGGCATTCACTGGGGAAGCACCGAAAGATATATAATTGGTTTTAGAACATCCTGAGCTACCATTGGACTCTATCGGCGACGACGACGCAGATCTGTCTAGAAAAATAATGTACAACTGAAGTTCTGCCATTAAAAATAATGTTTACAAATAACACTGATCTTTTCAATGAATAGATCAACCTCTAAGCAACAAATTACCTGCAGTGGATGTACACGTCAATAGTGAGACCGGCCATCACTTATGGAGCAGTAGTCTGTGGCAGCAGAACTAAGATGGCCAGTACAAAGGCAAATATAGCGAAAATCCAAAGACTAGCGTATGCATAACAAGCGCAATGAGAACGTGCCCAAGCCTTAGACCCCTCCATTTAGTGGTGGAGAGTATAGCGATAAGGACAACCTGCAGAATGACCAGAAAAGAATCCACCAAACGCAAGTTTCGACTCCTTCCTGGAAATCACCAATCCTGGGACATGCCCCAAGATGAGATGACAAAGAAGTTTAGCTTTGTGAAAGAATTCAACACAAAGCTAAGTAACAAAAACGAATGGGACAAAGAGACAATCCCAAAACTTAAGAGAAGTGCCATTAAATGGTATACAGATGGTTCTAGAACAACAGAAGGAACAGGAATAGGAGTGTATGGGCCTGGAACCAAATATTCCGAAAGTCTAGGCAAATGTCCGAGTATTTTCCAAGCTGAAATCTACGCCATCGAAAAATGTGCCAAGTTCAACATAGAAAGAAATTTTCGCAGACAAGAGATCATCATCATGTCAGACAGCCAAGCAGCCATTAATGCTTTGAACTCCCACGTAATCAACTGCAAGATGGTTTGGGAGTCCCTAGAGAAACTAAACGAACCAGGCAATAACAACACTGTTACCCTCCTGTGAGTTCCGGGACACACTGGATTGGAGGGCAATGAAATAGCAGACCTACTCGCAAAAAAAGGAGTTGAAACACCATTTCTAGGACCTGAACCCTTCTGCGGAATAAGCACCAGTACAATACTTGATGAACTTGGAAAAGAAGTAAATAACAAAAGATCCCAATACTGGATAGGACTACAAGGAATGAGGCAGGCCAAGACAGTACTTGGGATACTGGGAAACTATAACCAGAATAGATCAGACGACTGCATCAGCAAAAGTAAAAATAAGCTCAGAATACTAACGGGTATCCTAACAGGGCACCTAAGGAAACTCGGATTAGCAGAGGAGGAAGAAGAATGCAGATTTTGCGAGGAAGAGGAGGAAACCTCTATCCACATTCTCTCAGAATGTATAACCTTGCAAAATCCAAGGGTGCGATACCTCGGACTATTTGCCTCGTCTTAATTTCCACCAATCACAAACGCCTGTCAGCAGCTTTTTCAAGTTTACCCGCGGCAAAACTTGACAGCTGTTGTCACCAACAATTACAATACCTTTGATAACAAGTAAAATTATGGTCTCCTAGGACACCAGAAAACGACGCTAAACAATTTTTCTTATTTTATTGTCAATAAATTTTGTAATATTGTTTTTAAACAGTGCTAGTCAGCTTATGTAGTGAAAATGAGTCGCTTTGGAAGTGATTCTATGACTAATATTGATCTGGCGATTGAGAAAATTGTACCGTACAATACCGTTAAAACCCATATGTCAATATGGAAACAGTTTACGGAATTTTGCAAGGCAAAGAAATACGAGCCTTTATAGAAACTACAAGTTTAGAGCAACTAAACCTAATACTGAAAGATTGGGCGTAGAATATGAAGAAAGAAAACGGTGAAAATTACAAAGAACTAGTTGTGAAACACCGTTGCAAAAAAAATGCAAGGGATGTATCTTCTATCTGAAGTGGAAAATAATTTTTGATCCACTTAAAGATATTATCTTCCAAGTCTAGTAGGGAAGCTCGTAATGCGAAACGAAGGAATTTACAGATGTGCGCCAATAAAAGGAAATTGAGCTCTGCTTCATTAAAATTGGAAGAATACTACGCAATGGTTTTATTATGGGACGAAGACACTCCGCGGGATTCCAGAGAAGATTTTACCATATCAGTAGAACTTGCCTGGAGTGGTCAGTGCCGGTCCTAGACATTTTTCTAGTGGATGCGAACAGTGAAGAATATCTCTTGATTTTTACCCTACAATAGACTCTATTAAAAATACAAAAATACCCTAAAATATTTTTTATTGATCCGTCTGATAGTTTCCCAGATATTTAATTTTTTAGCTAGGCGTGCGACGACGCGGAGTCATCGGCTGCTGTAACGTCACTTTACAACGGTCGATCAATGAGTGCTCTGCTCCCGACCTGTGTAAATGGACCAAAATTTACCCCCCTTTTTTTTTGGGGATACTGAACACGAAAGCGGTATCAGAAAACTGCCAAAAACTACCCCCTAATGTGGTTAAACGCGGAGCACATCATTTCACTGTAAAAAACGTCTTTCCCCCTGTTTTCAAGGATGCTGAACACGATGGTGGTGTTGAAGATTACTTCCGACCCTCACCAACCCTTCCAAAAGAAGAAACCCACCCCCGAAGCCGCTGATATAAAGTAAAATTCACCCCTTTAGGGGATGAGTTTTGGCCAGTGGAGGGTTGGTGAGGGTCGGAAGTAATCTTCAACAACACCACCGTGCTCAGCATTCTCGAAAATGGGGGGAAAGGCCTTTTTTTACAGGGAAATGATGTGCTGCCCTCTTAACCATTTTAGGGGATAGTTTTTGGCCGTTTAGGGGTTGACCTGGCCTAAATAAAAATTCTGATACCGCCATCGTGTTCAGCATCGTCAAAAACGAGGGGTGGGGGAGGTACTCTCGATCCGGGTAAATTTTGGTCCATGTTCTTCCGACTCACACAAGTTATCAGATCGTCCTTTTTCAAAACCGTCATCCATATCTAATACTAACACTAGTGCAAAACTGGTTCACATAAAAACTTAAGTTAAAAAAGTTATTGTGGTCGAACATAGAGTACATCCGATAGCAAAGCAACGAATGAGTGTACGGTAAGAACGTTGCGTTGAAAAATGACGTCACGCGAGCATGGCGCGCTCACACGAAATATTTGAATAGGACGGAAACTAAAATTGTCGTAAGTTTAACACTACTTGCCTGATTTTAATGAAACAAAAACAGGCGTATTTCTAAACATTTAGGCTACATGGTTAGGAAGTTTCAAGTCATTTAACAGACCCAGTGATATTCTTCATTCACTGGCGCCCTTCATACCAGTGGCTTAGTGTGGGGGGAATGGGAGAATTTTTAAAATTTGAGTAGTCTAAAACGCTGTTATGGGCTACTTTTTATTACATTACATTCAGAAAACAAAATTTCAATCTGTGGCGCCCCCTGGCCGCGGCGCCCGCCTGCGGTCGCATCCTTCGCGTACGCCTTAAACCGGCCCTGGGAGTGGTGGAGAAGCAGTCAATTGCAGAGTTCATTATTTTAAAGAGGAAGTGGATAATTCTGGGATTAAAACATAGTTACATATTTTTTAAAATAACTGATTTTCAAAAATCCTACTTTTTAGGAAGAGTAGAATATAATCCTCTCTTCAATAAAACGGCCCAGGGTGAAGAAAAAAAAATAGCCGATAGTAAATGGCTGGTCCCCAACACAAAAAACCCTACCTTTTGTCCATTTCGTCTTTTTAAAATTATAATGGTTAAACGTTCATCTAGAATAACAACTGATAGATTATTCTTAACAGTAAACCCATCATGGAACAAAGAACAATCAAGTGGATGGTACAAAAACACTCCAGTGGGAAAAAACGAACTTTCGAAATGGACTAAAGAAGCAGCAGAGAAGGCAGGATTAAGTACAAAAGAAATAAAAATAACAAACCACTCTATGCGGTCGACAGCAGTCAGTAATCTGGTTAAGGGAGGGGTCGGTGAACAACAATTAATTAAAATTACTGGCCACAGTTCAGCCAACTCAATTAAGCCTTATCTGCAAATGGATAATGAGCATTATTCCAACATCTGAAACACCCTTAGAAGTGACGCCTCAGAATCTTCAGCTAAAAAACAGAAGATCCTGCAGACACTCCTCGAGCTTCTCACTCTACAGCTGGATCCATCAACAACATTTACCTATACCCAACGTTATCAATGAGTTAACAAAGATTTCAAACAATCCTCCTACTGTGTACCAAAATTGCAATTTATATTTTAATTGTACCATAAATAATTAAGTTTGTAGTATTTTGTGATTAAATAAATTACCTGTTTTTCAGTTTTCAAATTAATACCTACATATTTATTATGTATGCATATGTAAATACGCTTTTGTAAGCTATGTGTATGCAGAATAATCTGTTACTCATGAAATAGTCTTGTCAAATACCATTCGGGCATCTAATTTTTCCTGTGAAAATTTAGATGCCCTTATGATATTACTTACGAGAATATCAAATAGAAGAGGGAGATCTACCTAACCTGAAGCCTACCGACATCCTGAACTTTTTGAAAGCAACAGGTCTGGAGGAACTGCTCTAATTGTTGAGACATCCTTAACGAAACGGCAACAAAGGGGGCACAATATGTCTTATAGGTCGCAGTGTATCGACACCCCCAACAGATAGATAGATAGATGTATTACCCTAAATAATTGAGAGACGTGGTTAGAGTGATACATATAGTTTTTCAAGGATTTATTTATCAGTTTATCAGACTACTTAGTCAAAAGTGTAAAAACCTTTGATATAATCATCGTTTGGTACAGAGAAATAACGAAACAAGTTAAAGTAGAAGTAGTTACTTAACTCCAGCTCACAAAGATAAGTAGAATAGACAAAAAGGAAATGAGATTTTTAGAAAAATAAAATTGTGGACTAGAAAATGCAAAATCAAGAACGAAAAATTTGAAGAAAAGTTACAGATAAAAGAGGAATAACGAGACCCAGAACCTGGAAAAAAGTTAAGTAAGCAGCCCGGGTGAGAGGAAAAACAAGCTAGAACAGGATAGAAAAAGAAAAGCAACTCAAATCGACAGCTCTATAACTACCAATAGAAATACATAGGAATATGTAAATAATATAAAATTAAATGATATACCAAGTGTTTCAGAATTCGACAGACTTTAAATTTAAACTCAAAATACTTAAGTGACATAATATATCCAATGAAACATGAAATATACTAACATCCTAAAGCTGAAGTGTACAGTTCATCTTCATAATTATAATTTTCAACTCTATTTACTGTCCTTTGTATTTCTGCAACAACATCATTCCATTTAAGATCTTGATCATTTGTACCAGTTGTATTAAACGTGTTACATTCTTCATAAACACTGTTGAATTTAGAATTCTCTTCCTCGTATTTCTCAGACTCATTTTGACTTTGATATAGTTGTTTTTCACATTCAAAAGATTTATTAGCATTTTCTTCAGATTTCTTTGCAACCAATTTTTTTCCATTTTTATTTTCATTATTTTCTTCTTCAGTTATATCACATAAACTACTAACAAAAGAAGATAATTTTCGAAGTTTCAAGGAAGAATTGAGATTTTTTAAATAGATCTGGTCTTTGTAAGTGCTTATATCTGATAAATTGATATCGTCAGGTATCATGCTAATTTTAAAGGGTTTATGCATGTCATTCTGAGTCATGGTACTTACTGACTCTTCAGTAGTGGAAAAATGGAGTTTTTCTTCACTGTTGCAATCTGTCTGACACTCTGCATCTTTTAAATATTTTACAAGCATAGAAGATGTACCCATGTTTTTGTTAAAATACAAAATATCGGTTTTGCATTTACCAGTTTGGGTGTAAGTATTTATGGTACTGGTTTTTTCTCTATCTAATCCAGTATAACTCATTACAACAGAAACTAACGGAAAGTAGTCGGTTCTTAAATATTTCAGTATTTGGCACCACTTGTTTACTAAGTAAATCATTAGCGGGAGCATCTCAACGTCCTAAAAAATATTTTGATTTAGACGACTCTTTCCTCTTCAAGAGAAAATCATTTGGGGACTTCTGTTAATAGCCCAGTTGTCAGAGTTTGACCTCGCACAAAATGTGAAGGTACCAATAAGGTCACTAATCTCATATTCTGTTAATAGCCCAGTTGTCAAAGAGTTTGACCTCGCACAAAATGTGATATCGCTGAAAATTGGCACTTAAGCACTAGAAAACGATAAAAAAAATCTTTGCTGCTGTGAAGTGAATGCTAACTTCACAATTTCGAAAATTTGGTTTTTCCATTATATCTCGAAAAATAAAATAAAATTTTCGAAAAACTAATAGCACTACGTGAAAGAGCGAAAAATTTTACTAAAAATGATATTTTAAGTTATTTAAAAAACAATTGTATTACTATAAAAAATTATTAAAAATAAGAAAGCAAATTCGAAAACTCTACGCGCGCCGAGCCATTGAATCCAAATATTCAGGCGAGGCGTTCGGAAAAAACTAAAATGCCTAAAATGTACGCAAAGAAAAAAAGAACGCATTTTAAATAGAAGACTTTCTCAGGAAGCCATTAGTTTTGAATTTTTGTTTTGTTTTCTCATAGAAAATTTGATCGGAAGTTACAATTTCTAAAATTCTCGCTGATTTTTATAAAACTGAAGATATCTATTAATAGAGGCATAATCATCATTAGACTTTTACTTTTGATTTAAATATAATTAAAATGATGAACATTATCTCTGTTTAATAAAACTTATGTTTTAAAAGTGTCATTTTTTTACAACGTTCATTCGACGCAATTTGTATTTTTAAAATAGTGTTTATTTATTTATATAAATCAATTTCTAAATTATTTTTAACTTTATTAAAAAAAATTAATTTCTGATTTATGCAGGGTGTTTCATAGTTAAACCGACATACGTAAACTGTAAATAGAGGGTACTTAGGTGATTCCAAATAACCTTGGTTACTGGGTCTAACGCCTTTAATAACCGAGATACGGGGTGTTTCATCCATTTCGGCCAATATTTTCATAAGCCGTAACTTTAGAACCACCCTGTAGATTTCTCTCATACTTGGTACAGGTATAGTGTGTTAATAGCCCAATCCTATAGTGTAAGAATTACAATTAAAATCCGGATTAAGAAGAATTTGTAAAATTTGAAAATCCCCAAAACAACTCCCTGTATATCAGATTTTTAAAAATGGGATGGATATTTGAAAAGAACGGAAAAAATGAGTCAAATTCAAAAAAATTTTTAAGTACACATCCCATTCTACTACTGGAGTTTTAACGTCAAATTACATCAAATGCATTATTTTCATTTTCACAAGCAGTAACTTTCGAAATACCTGGTAGATTACTTTCATATTTGGTACAGTTATCATTTTTTAGTAGCCCAATCGTATAATGTAAGGACTATACTACAGTTAAAATCCAGATACGGATTAAGAAAAATTTGTAAAATTATTTTTATAAATGCACATCTCGTTCTACATATTACTAAACTTATTGTCATTTTCATTAGCCATAACTTTGGAAACACCCTGTAGATTTCTTTCATATTTGGTATAGGTAGATTGTTTATATAGCCCAGTGGTACAATACAAGAACTAAAGTTAAAATCCAGATCCGGATTAAGAAAAATTTGTAAATGTTGGTAATCTCTAAAATAGCATCCTGTATATCAGATTTTTTTAAATGTAATGGGATACCTATTTAAAAAAAGAAAAAGAAAAAAGATGTGTTATAATGTGTTGAAATATGTTAATGAATGCACAAGAGCGTTCTACAAAAAAAAATACAGATTTAATTTTTCGGATTAATTCCGGATACAAAACTCATTAAACTATCAAGTAGGCTTTGGCAATAACACATCTTTTTTTTTTATCCGATTACATTTTAAAGATTCTGATATACAGGGTGATATTTTAGAGATTATCAACTTTTACAAATTTTTCTTAATCCGAATCTGGATTTTAACTTTAGTTCTTGTATTGTACGATTGGGCTATTTAAACAATCTACCTGTATCAAATATGAAAGAAATCTACAGGGTGTTTCCAAAGTTATGGCTAATGAAAATGACAATAAGTATTGCATTAATTGAATTTTAACTTTAAAAGTTTAGCAATGTTTTTTCCATTCGTTTCGAATGTCTGATCCAATTTAAAAAAATCTAATGTAAAGCGTGTTGCTTTGGGGATTTCCAAATTTTACATTATGCGATTGGGTTACTAAAAAATGATACCTGTACCAATATCAAAGAAATCTGCCAGGTATTTCGAAAGTTACTGCTTGTGAAAATGAAAATAATGCAAAATAATGCACTTAAAAAAATTTTTGACTTTAACTCATTTTTTTCCGTTCTTTTCAAATATCCATCCCAATTTTAAAAAATTTGACATACAGGATGTGTAAACACCCTGTATAGACACTAGTTTGAAAATAAAAATTGCATCGAATGAATGTTTTATTAAACAGAGATATAATTTTAATTATATTTAAAACAAAAGTAAAAATATAATGATGATAAATGTACAAGGATTTTTTTGTTATGCCTCTATTAATAGATATCTTCAGTTTTATAAAAATCAGTGAGAATTTTAGAAATTATAACTTCCGGTCAAATTTTCTATGAAAAACAAAAAAAAATCAAAAATAATGGCTTCATAAGAATGCTTCCTTTTTTTTCTTTGCGTGCATTTTAGGCAAGGATACTTTAGTTTTTTCCGAACCCTCGCCTGAATATTTGTATTCAATGGCTCGGCGCGCGTAGAGTTTTCGAATTTGCTTTCTTATTTTTAATAATTTTTTTATAGTAATACAATTTTTTTTAAATAACTTATGATATAATTATGAATGAATTATTAAGTTAGCATACACTTTAGAGCAGCAAAGATTTCTTTATCGTTTTTTGCACCCTTTCAAGTACTTAAGTGCCAAGTTTCATCGATATCACATTTTGTTCGAGCTTTTGGTCAATATTCTTCTCTGGCAACTGGGCTATAATTTATCACTGCCACTTTAGGATTAGCATTGTTAAATAGTACAAATCGGTCAAGTGGGTAACCATACCTAAATTAATTTAAAATCAAAAAAATTATATTTTGTCTTTAGCGTAATTCAAACTCATGACCTAAGTATACTATAACTATTTGCCATTTTCAATGTATCATTTTCAAAAATACACTAGAATTATTTTCTTAGATGGTATATTTTAGTAAAAAAAAATAAATTTTATTTTGAACCTTTATTGATTCTTAAATTTATCAAGTTTACCCCCTGTTCATTTCTGCAAGCAAATAAACTCAGTCATACTGAAAGCCTTTAAATCAGAGAAATCCAAGTAATTCAACATATAGAATTTCTGAATTTCTCTTGTTCCCCTTCATCTAATCCTCGAGGAACTGTTAAATGCCAGTTTTTAAAATAAACGGTACACTGTGTTGCATGACCAGGTATTCCTAATAATTATTATTTTACAATTAATATTTTCGATTACTTATTTTTAGATTCTATAAATAGTTGTCAATGTTTTTTTTTCTATAGATATTTTTGATAAAATATCAACAAGTAATGTACAAATTGTGGAAAATTTTGGGAAAATAGTAAAGAGGTGTGGAAAATTAACTGAAATCCTAAATTGATTGGAAATTGATTTTAATAATAAATGTCCAATGTAATTTTTTTTATAAAATAAAAATTAAACGACATTAAAAACCAATGAGAATTTTAGGTAAAACCTTGATTAGCATTTTTGAAATTTATAAAAATATTTGTGGAAAAAGTGTGAAAAATGTAAAAAATAATGTGAAATATCAGGAAAATAAAAACGAGTCCTAAATCTATGTCAACATATTTTTTTAGGTAAAAAATTAATAGAGATAATAATTGTTAAAAATGTGGTGAAATTATAGAAGTCAGAAAAATTACAAGAAAAATCGTTTGATTATCTGGGACCAACATTGTACCATTCAATACCAAAACAATTAATAATTACTACCCACCTAACAACTTTTAAACACGAGCTAAAAAAATACATTCTCTCACTTCCTCGTGAAGTTATTCACAGACAAATAGAGAATCCAGTCTAACTTAACTTAATATCTATAATAAAAATATGTTCTGTGTAATTCAAAAAAAAAATCAAGGTTTATCTTTTAATTTTTATTTTATTTTGTATCTTTTATCTTTATGTATATATAATGTAAATGTTAGTATATGTTAGTTTAAGATTTTAGTTCTAATATTATAATTCTTGTGTTTTTTTGTATCTATATATTATACAAGAATTATTTAGTTCTTCTCGGGTTCACCGCAAATCATGTATTTAAACTTTTGTATTTTAAATAACAATAAAGTTATTATTTTTTTAAAGGTTAGTACTTAATTAATAAAGTTAAAAATTTACTCACTGTCACCCTGTGTCCTGGTGTAAATGGTCTAATAAACACTGCATCGCAATAATATATTAGAAGACATTTAAAAATTGTTTTTTTAAACTTTTTTCTTGTAACTTCTCTTATAAAAACAGCTATAGTATTTAATAGCAATATGTGTTCTTTTGGCAAGTTATTTAGGGCCCTTGAAAACAATAATTATTAAAGTTTTTTTAAGTAACAAATAATTTTTATTTTATAGATGAATAAGCTAATAAAAAGATCATTTACCTGCAAATAGAGTAGTTCAAAAAATTAATTTGATCTGAACTCCTAATTTTAGACTTTAATACATTTCTACATTTTCTGGATAGTTCCTGCCAGGGATATTTGTTACTACTAGTGCTACTTGGAAGTAAGGGAATAGGTAGAAGTCCTAAAAAGTGGCGAATAACCCAGAAATAAGCACCAATCGGCTTACCTGTGTGAATACTAGGTTTTTTATCATATATAATGCTTTCTTTCAATTCCAGACACTCCTGTAAACATGGTTGGTCACTAAAAAAATATTTTAATACATATTTTCTGTTTATTTGTCTTCATGTTATTAGCTTACTTTAAAATGTCTTCAATATCAAGATCGCTTTCCAGATAAAGATCAAGTGCTTGTTGAAAAATAAGCTAAAAAATATACAAATGGACAAAAATGAAAATGTAGTCATTCCTTCTGAATACCTTAGTAACAAATTTAAAAATGACTACAAAAATTATCTTCATTATATTAGTAACATAATACTAATGTAATAGGTACCTATTTAATAATGTTTTGAGATATAAATAAGAAATTACCTTTAATCGAGGATGAATGTCGTCTTGAGTAAAAATATCTTCCAAAGGAACTCCAAAGTCAAACCTGTTGTTAAAACGAAATCTTAATACAGTATTATACTATAAATAGAGTTAAAAATTACCGTTTACTGATTCTATTATAGTTTAATTCCACTGGCATATTGAAATGCATTCCAGTTACACAATTCAAAATCCAAAATAAAACCGCATTATTCAATTGTCAAAATTACATTTGTAAGACCACAGAACTTTTTTAGCTCCTAGGCAATTTTTCGCGATGTATGTACGAATAGAGGAACCATTTTTTTATTTTGAAGTTTATATTTTCTAACATATATCGATATAACTCAATCAAACATCGTCTTATTATCTCCTATTTTAATAACCTAGACCGACAGAACCGTATCCAGGGGATAGAAGGGAAAAAGATTTCTATTTGACTTGAAAAACGTTTACACAACATGGCGGAATATAAGTAGTGGTGAGCATGCGCTTTGACTGTGTTGTAGCAGGACCGTGTTGGCACATATTACAAAATATGATTTATTTTTCTTATACAAACCAAAAAAAATTGTATACTGAAAAAAATTTCTGAGAGTAATTTGTTGATATTGTACATTTTCCTTTGTAGTAATGAATAATTGATTTTCATTTATACATATACAAAATATATATTTTCAGATTAATAAAACATTTTTAGATTCGAATTAATTAAGCCCCTCTTTATCTTTATTCAACTAACTGAACGTCAATACAAATGTAATATCAATATGGATCAGAAATTTTCACTTATAATACCCCTAGAGCTTCGATTATTACTGGAAATTTTTTCGAGAACACGAATTTTCTAAAAAATATTCGTGTTTGAGAAAAAATTTTCTGTTTTTAATTGAAGCTAGAGTGGCATTCTGTAAGAAAATTTCAGACCGAAATATTATTAAAAAAATACTAGGATAAATAAGTATGCTTTGTATGTTAATTCAAAAGGATTCGACATAATCTGAAGTTAAATGTAAATCACTTTACCTATAAACGTCAAAAAATTTCCAGTGTAATTTCATGCTCCTTCCCCCAAGCACGAGACAAAAATTTCTGGAATGTTTTTTAGTTGTTATGGTAACGATAAAATGTTACATTTTTTAACCAATAATAAGCTTTCGTTTCAGCTCGATACTATAGCAACCACAAACAGAAGTTTTTTCCTCCTGGGTGGTGTTAAATTCTGAACTTCTTGTCTTATAACTTCCACACTTTCTTTCTCGAAACGAGACATTCTACTAAAATGCCACAAAACTAAATGGCGTCTCTGTGAGTCGGAAAAAACCAACATTTACCAGGATTGACAGTACCTCCCCCCCCCCCCCCGTTTTCAAGGTCGCTGAACACGATGGCGGTATCAGTATTATCGTTTTCGATTATTGAACCCCCTAAAAAGGTCAAAAACTACCCCCTAAAGGGGTTAAACGGGCAGCGCATCATTTCCCTGTAAAAAAAAACGTCTTTCCCCCCGGTTTTGGGGATGCTGAGCACGGTGGCGATATCAGAATTTTTCTTTTCGCCAGCTGAACCCCCTAAAACGGCCAAAAACTACCCCCTAAAGGCATCGTTTTCCGGTAAAAAAACGTCTTTCTCTCCGTTTTCGAGGATGCCAAGCATAGTGGTGGTGTTGAAGATTACTTCGGACCATCACCTACCCCTCCACAGGTCACAATTCACCCCTGAAACACCTCCACCATACTGCCTGTATTCTGATACATTAGAGTCGAAAATAATTGGTTTCGCCAATTGGGCCTTCGAATTGAATATATCAAATTCCAAACATGTGTAAGGTTGCACAAGGGCGCACCTGCCCTCGGGTAGGATAGGGTAGGATAAAGACTGATTATCTATTTATTATATTTTCGACTCTAAGTGCCTTATTACACGAGGTCGCCAGGCCATGTCGCTGGCCACGCCGCTGGCCACTCAGCAAAACACCGACGACGTGGCCAGCGACGTAGCCAGCGACATGGCCTGGCGACCTCGTGTAATAAGGCACTTAGAGTCGAAAATATAATAAATAATAGTATATTGTGCAACGAGTGCGGGGTAATCGACAATGCCGCACGAGTTGCAGATACTATTTTTTTTTACGAATGCGGGGATAAAATGAGAAATGACAAAAAAATAAAAAATTAATCAAATAAAAAGTAAAATATTTAGAATCAAAATAACTTTTTATTTTTAACGATAACTAGGAAACTAAAAAAGGCAATTATTTTTTTTTTCACCTATGATTATCGAAACATTTGATGGTCTGTCCAAAATAGTGTTCGCAATTTGCTGGCCGATTTTTTATTGCCGATCGATTCTTCAACGTAACCTTCAGAGACAGTGTTAAATTTCAGGTGGTACGGATTCATCGTCAGAACTCTCATCAGTCTCCGGTATCATCATAGAGTTGAAACTTCTTATTGTAAATTTTAATTTTTTAATCAATCAATTTAACTGTCACTTAAACGTCATATTTTTTTGGAGGTCTGTATTGTCAATTTCCATGCGCAAAATTTACTTGTCGCACGGAACTAATTAAATAGCCAAACAGTCATTTTACACCCGAAAAGGCGGGCGCAAAGATAGAACTTTTCCCGCATGAGGAAAAAAAATATAATAAAATTATAATAATATACTCTTAGATAATCAGTCTTTTGTTTTTATGTCGTAACTTTTTATTCTAAAGGCTGATTAAGACGTATCCAGTAGCTGGCGACAGTCTCACTGGCTGCCAGCATTGGCGTGGTAGTTGGCCCCATGTAAACACTTTTTCGCGACGGTGCGCAGCGCTATCCGATAGCGCTGTCTCGAATAGAGTCTGTCTATTTCTGCTGCCTCCTCTACCGTGCACCTGGTTCCAGCGGTGGCTGTCTGCTAGCTGGCATGACAGTGAGACTGTCGCCAGCTACTGGATACGTCTAAATCAGCCTTAAATCATTAATTTGATTGGCTTTTTTCAAACTTCTGAAGGACAATTAATTGTCATAATTATTTCAAAATTCAGTAGTAGTAATTGTTTGACTCATGTTCCACTTTCATTTTGGTCGCAAAATTTTTTGTAAAATACATCCATAAAATGCAGAGACTAGTCCTAAAACAATTTCTAAAATGTACTTCATTGTCATTCACAAAGTTATTGGGAATTACAAAATCCAAAGTCGATGCAAAACTGGACTCATTTTTAAGTAGCGCCAGTGCTCAGTATATTGAAGCGATGTATAATATATGGCTCAAAGATCCTTCAAAAGTCCACCCGGTAAGATTATTTCTTTTTAGATTGATAGGTGTTGTTTTGTGAATTGTATAAACAGGACGGTTTATTTGGCTAGATAGTTAAAGTTTGTCCATTTGCCATGTGCCAACAAGTTGCTTTGATCGGCATATAAAAAATATAAAGTAAAGGCACACACATTATCATAAATTGGATGGCATTATGCATTAATAGACCAAGGGCAATTTGACCTAAAGTGTACTTTGCAAGGGTTTTCGATTTAAACAGGGTGAACTCTGTTTTTCTTATGCAGGGTTTCATTGGGAGAGAGCAATATTTTATCAGTGGATAGGAGTCACTGGGGTGATTCCAAATAACCCATATTTTATGGGTATACAGTCCCTTACAGCTGAGATACCAGAATATTTTGTACATTTTGGTCATTTCTTCGTTGCCTCCTGTGCTTTTAACCACTCTGTATAATTTTATAATATTTGGTACACATACTCTCTATATCTTAACAAATTAATTGAGATATTACTAATATTGAAAATCCAGGCCCGGCTTCACTAAAAGTTGACAAATTCATTCCGCTTATAAACAACACCCTGCATGATAAATTTTCAAAAATATTTTACTATATCTAAAAAGAGGACAAAAAGTTGAATTTAACGATATACTTTTTATTTTTGCACTACTCATAAATAGTTAAGTTTTCTTAAATTTTGGGGCAACAACGTGCTTAATTAATCCTATTAAGTTGTAATCAATATTATTTGGCCTAATTAACTATATGGTTTAAAAGTATGTTATACCAAAATTTTTTATAGTCAGCTAGACCTATGAAAACAGATTTACAGGATCGTACTAGGAACTAAATATCTCATTAGATTTACCTATACAACACCTATTTTTATAACCTTCCTCATAAAAAATTGTTTAGTTTGGAGTAGAAGAGTATAAAAAACAAATATAAAATTTTTTTAAAGGATAAAAGTACCTAAAAAGTATTGTGAATGTGACGCGTTATTTATTTAAAGTTGGGAATACGCTATACTATTTGTTAAATTAAATAGATACGTCAACAACATATGAGTTAAATAAATAAAAATCATTTTTAGTTAAATAATATCTAATTAAATTACAAACAAAATTCAAAAATTACACAACACTTAAAAGAATAGAAAAAACATTAATCAATTTGCTACTATATAATAAGTTAGTTAGACCCCATATCCTCCCTCAAAGATTTACTGGAGGGGTTTACTTAGATCTTCTTCAAAATTGCCAATTTTGTTAGAGGATAAAGGTGTAGACAGCTGGAATTTTATTTCCAACACGATGGCGCTTTTACTCATTTTGCAAATGCAATGCAAATTGTACGAGAATTTTCAAATGAAAATTTTCCTAATAGGTGGATAGATAGAGGTGGTCCTATACATTGGCCTTCAAGATCACCGGACTTTAATTCCGTCGATTACCATTTTTGGGGACATTTAAAGTCCACAGTTTATCCAGCTCAAATAAATACCAGGGAAGAACATATTGAAAGAATAGTAAACGCCTGCCAAGAGGATAAAATAACGAAAACATCATTCGAAAATCTGTAAACCAAATTATTCAGCGAGCAACAACATTCATTCAACAATTATTATTATTTTTTTAAACCTGTATTTAATTAATTACTATTGTATTGTATGTACATTTGGCAACGGTGTCAACACTGTATGCCTTTATTGCCACAGTCCGTTGTAAACGGATTCGGCTGCGCTCGGATCCTTCGCGTGGTAACTTCGGTTCCACGTGTGTATTCCAGAGAGAATGTAATATATGAGAGTTGTCGACCCTGTAGGAACAGTTGGCATCGCGTTGATAGCGCACCACGAAAGGGTGCCGGAACTAATTTTTACAGGCGGGATATTTAAATTTGTTAGTTTGGATTATGGGTAAATTTTACAATTTGTCTTAAAATTGTTTATTATATAATTATTTCATTACAAAAAATAAAATTAAATTTCATTTTTTCTGAAATAATTATAATTAATAAACAATTTTAAGAGATAATTTAGATAAATGAGAAATCAACACACATTTAAAATTTTTATTAAACTACACATATATTAATAACATAACACAATTTATTTTAATTAAACGCGGTACAATAAGTTACAAAAAAAAAGAATTATTTTTATTTGTTAGTCCTCTTAACATCATTATATTTTTTAAAATTAATAAGGGGACGCTAACTTTTATGAGCTGAGAAAATACGTATGATTTATGTTCTTGACAGGTGAACCAATCAAAATTAATATGACCTTTTGCAAAGAGTCCAGTTTTTTCAATAATATTCTCTATATGACCTAAAAGTGGTAAAATATGGTATACAATGTCATGCAGCATTGAAAGAAATTTAGTGACTTCCCTTTGAACATAAATCAGACGTGCATTTTCTTTGAAGGAAGTGAAAATATGGTGAACGTCTAAAATGTCTGTCTGCAAATTAGCCTTACATTCTTCGCAATTAAAAGTTGTAATTTTTTTAACAACAAAACCAGAAACCAGAAACATAGCTTATTGCCCGAGTATCAAAATTTAATTCTGAATCTAAAAACGAGAATTCAATATTTTCCAATTCATTAATTGTAATAGAATTTAATAGTTTTGGTTCATTATGAAAATTTAAAAAAGAATTTAAGTTATCTAATAAAGTACAATCATCTGCTTCACAATTTCTGTTGTAGTTCTTGGCAGAAACTAAACTATTTAAAATTGACGTTTTTAAAGCTGATATAAATTGGTAACAATTTGGAGAGGTATTGGCAGCACTATACTGCCGAGTTGCCCTAAACATATTTTCAACTGGGTCCTGATTTAAAGAACGCGTTCCAATAAATTTGAATCCTAATTTCCAACATTCTCTTGTTAACAATTTGACACCTCTAATAGTAGTTAACCAAGATGTTTTAAAAGGCATTTTGGTTTTCATAGCCGTTCTATTTTTCGGTAAAAACTTCCAAGATTTTATTTTTGGTAACATAGAATTCCAAAAACGCATATGGTTTGACTTTTTTTAAACACACCGTCTAAGGGCCTTACCAGCATCAAAGGTTGGTTTCCTACCATTAAAACTGTCCAGGAACAATTAAACTTTCAATGGTAGCAGCCATAGTGTGGCTCATTATTTTTGCAGCAGCTGAAACTAATAATATTATAATAATAATAAACTAAATAAATTTAAAACTAAACTAATCCTAAATTCTACTCACCATCGACCTCGGGCCTCGCGTGCAATTCTAATTTTTGACACTTTCACTTGGCTTTCACTTTGACTTTGACAAACACAAGCCATATTCACACCAACCAATGTATGATTGATTTTGTATATTTTCATTTTTAATGACTTAAACGTTAATGTACTAGGATATTTTATAATATTTTTCGACATTAAAGGCGATATGTTAAAGTGTAATGTAATTTATAATTGAGACGAGCACAACTTTGAAGCGACACCACCGGTATTAATTTGAACTTTCACGAAAAGCATAATTTTGTTTATTTACCTGCAAGTCGAACGTGTGTTTTGATTTTGTGCTTCGTGTATTTTGCTGTTATTTGTTAGTTAAACGTTAAAAATGCCCAATAAAAATAATACAAACTATTGCGTTTATGGGTATACCTCTAGGAAATCTAAAAATCCGGAATTACACTTTCATTATGATCCACCCAAGAAGCAACAAAAAAGGTGTCATCGAGGAAGTTGATCGTCGTAAATTCCGGAAAAAGTGTAATCAATTTTAAATCTGAAGCTTATATTACAAAATCAGGTAAGATAAAGATTAGCATTTCTGAGATTATTTCTTCATTACTACTGAAATGTTTTTAGGAATTATTTCAAACAAAATAGCACCCAAGTAGTGCAAAAAGTGTGTGCCATCACATCATTTGCCCAGTAAGCCACTTGATGTTAAAACCATTAAATGTGCAAGGAATGATGGTTTGTTAGAAGACAGCAAAGTGTTGCCTATAAACTAAGTAAACTTGTCCTTACAAACTGTCGAAACTGTGTACAGTTGTACTTTTATATATGTAAACTTAAAATCTAATAAGGTGTGCACATCATTGCTGATATTTCAACTTATCATTTTTCTAAAGGTAATATTCAGTAAAATAAAACCTTTGTCACATCATAATTTTAAAAATACCATTATTATGTTCCCCTCTTGTACAACACCTGTTTTCAATAATTATACAGTGACAATTAGTAATGAATTATTATAATAAAATGTTAAATACTACTAAAACTGAATAATTCAAAGTTGGCTTTGAACTTATGTTAAAATAAAGGATTAAAAAATATACATTTTGTGTTTATTTTGAAAAAACAAAGTAGATAAACGAAATAAAAAATTTTACATTTGATGGCCTATGAAGTGTTTTAACCCAAGAAAAAAATTTTTTAATTTTTTATATTTTACCATAAATCAATCAAAAGTAGGTTCTTAGAAATCATTTTTTATTTAAATCACTTTTACAATTACAATTATTATCCTGAAAAAATTGAAATAAAATTTATCAGCAGAAAACTGTTGTATGTTTCTTTGGCATATGATTTAGCTCCCTTCCAATATTAGTAGAGGTGAAGATGATAATACCTCTAGGCTATATTCATCCTGAAACACAAAAAAAGCACACAAAAACAGAAGTAAACAATAAATTTCTGAAAAACGTAAGATATGCTAAATAAATAACCTCAATTTTAGAATAACGACATAAAAAACAGGTTCAATTGAGTCTAAATACTTACATGTACAGGTATATTATGGTAATTTCCAAATCAAAAACCTCAAACAATCCCAAAAAGTCTTAAAATACTACAAATAAACCATTCACTCAGTATAACTTAATGCACTATTTACCAAAAATTACGCGTTTCGTGTGAACAGCTGATCGACGTGTGGCGCCGCCATCGGTAATTATTTGTCTCGATATTAAAAACTATTTTATTATATTCTGCTTATGTAAAACAGTCTTGTAGTACACGCGACTGCAGCGACTCCATGCGCGGGCAGGAGCGCAGAAACGTTATGCCTTATACCGCCTATCCTTCAATAAGTCTCTTTTAAATTGTCTCTGGTGTATTCATTAGTATTGATCGTTCGTTGTTATGTCGTTATACTCGTTATTAAAAGTTTAAAAATAAATAGTTTTTACAAAGTAATAGTGTCGGCTTTTAATACCAAAAGAGGTGAATCTATTAAAACAAAAGTTACAGTCTACTGGAAATAGAATAGATAAACTACAAAACCTCAGTGTTTTTTTCTAGTCTTTTAAGTATTGTGTAATTTTTGAATTTTGTTTATAATTTAATTCGATAGTATTTAACTAAAAATCTGCTTTTATGTACTTTTATCCTTTAAAAAATTTGATTTTAGTTCTTTTACCTTTCTACTCCAAACTACACAATTTTTCATAAGGATATGTATATACGTAAATCTAATGTGACATTTAGTTCCTAGTACGGTCCTGTAAGTCTGTTTTCATAGGCCTAGAAGACTATAAATTTTTTTGGAATAACTTACTTTTAAACCAAATAGTTAATTAAGCCAAATAATATTAATTACAACTTAATAGGTTAATTAAACACGTTGGTGCCCCAAAAATGTAAGAAAACATATTTATGATTAGTAAAATCATATGTGCAAAAATGAAAAGTATATCGTTAAATTCAATTTTTTGTCTACTTTTTAGATATGGTAAAATATTTTTGAAAATTTAACATACAGGGCGTTGTTTATGAGCGGGGCGAACTTGTCAACTTTTAGTGAAGCGGGACCTGGATTTTCAATATTAATAATATTTCAATTAATTTGTTATATTATATACAGGGTGAGTCACGGTAGACGCGACGGTCCATTGTGGCTAAACGGTTAATATTTTGAAAATTTTGTTTATTCATGGATATGTGGGTTGATAAAGGCTACATTTTAAAATTATTTTGAATTATACATGTTGTGCCAAAAAAGTGTGGCGTATCAAAGTTATAGTATTTCTTATGGAAGACCCTATATTTTGTTGCATTTATAGATTATACGTTAAAAATAAGATAAACTTTCTTAACTATTCCCCATAACCTAAGCTTTTTACTTTTCGAGATATTTTGATATTTCTAAAAATGGAAGCACTTACAAGAAAACCAATAACTTGGAAACTTATGGAATCGGCCAAATCCAATTTTAACTGAAAAAAATTAGACTAATAATTGAAAGCAATAATGTATTTAGAGTTGTTTAAAATTATACAGTGTGTCCAAAATGGGGCGATTCTCTAATGACATATTCAAACGTCAATATCGTTCTTATTTTAAATAGGACACCCGTATTTTGTAATCCTATTATGTACCAAATTCCATTACCTTTTAAAAATTATAAAGGTTTACTATGCCTAAATCTATTAATTTTGGAGTTATTTTTATTTTTGTTAAATTTTACACTACTTTTCCACCGTAATGTCTAAATATAATACCCTGTATTTGATCAGCTTAGACTATTGCAACATCATTTTTTGTCAAATATCTAATAATACATTTTCCAACAGTTCCCAGAAATTTTTTCTTAAAAATTGCAAAAATTTCCTGCCATTTAAATGGCCATCAAAGAAATATGGGCCAATAACTTGGTCGCCTATAATTCCATTGTATACATTAATGTTCCACCGGTTCTGATGATCTATTGTGTGGAACAAATGCTGATTTTGAGTATCATAATAATGAAAGTTGATGGCGACGTTGCAATCAAGTGGACAATACGTAAAGAAAGTCTTCACCTATTTTTTTTTTTTTTTTGGCTTTAGGTTTAGGACCATGCAGCCAGAAACAATTTAAGTATATTTTTCGAACTTTTTGAGCTAGCAGACAGATTTAATGCTGGCAGACAGATTTCATTAAACACCATCCTATTTTTATTTATTTATTTTTATATTTATTTATTTTTATATTTATTTTATTTTTTTATATATAAACATGATACAAAGGATTTAGACAGAGGACACTCTCTTCTCGCCCAGGGGTCGTTCAGGGCATTTTAAACAGAACAAACACATGGTAGACCTCGGAAAACATGGGTGGTATACATTTGGGAAAGATTAAAGGTATCAACACTGACCTAAGGTTCCTTTATAATTTTAGTTTAGTTTTGTATACGAATAGTAGCAAGCAGTCAAAGACACTTCTATTGTTTAAGGATAATAAGTGCATAATGTTATAGGGAGTCGCTATTTTAAGTTTTGATAAACCTTCTATTAGTTCCTTCGACTGATTCTCATATTTGAGACATCCAAAGAAAATGTGATCTAGGTCTGCGATTTCATGACATAAGTCGCAGAGGTTATTATCATATATGTTTATTTTGTATAAATGAGCAGGGTAGCAAGCATGTCCAAACTTCATCCTAGTTATTGTTGTAATTTGTTTCCTATTGTAATTGTAGTCCTGATACCAGTGTTTTTTCTTTATAATTGGTTCTAGTTTGGTATAGCGAGTTGGATTTGTAAAACAGTACTGATTCCATCTATAAGACCAGTTATTCATTATATTGTTTTTAGTCATGTTAAATCTCTCTTCCCATGTCAAATGTATATCTAAATGTTCACCTGATAATATGCTTTGTTTTGCAAGTTGGTCAGCAGCTTCATTAAATGTGATACCTGTATGGGCTTTTACCCAAACCAAAATTATTTTTTTTGTTTCATTTGAATTGTATAACATAGTTTTTATTTTCATAATGTATGGGTTTATAAGATTTGAGTTTACCTCGGAATAAGATTTTAGACTGGTTAGAACAGAAAGGGAATCTGAGAATATTATGGCCTTTGAGATGTCAGTTTGGATAATATATTCTATTGATTTTAAAATGGCGATAGCTTCAGCGGTGTAAATGCAAGAGTTGTTATTTAATTTATATAAGCCTTGATTTTTGTTTGGTACAATATAGGCACACGCAGTGCCTTGGTTATTTTTGGATGCATCTGTATAAACCGGAGTATAGTTTTGATAATTGCTCATAATCTGTCTAATGATAGCGTTATTTATGATGTTATTTTCTGTGTACTTTGGAACGATTACATTGATATCCAGGAGATATGCGTTATACATTATCTCCTGTTGTAGGGGTATATATTCTGAGGTATTTCGAAATCCTTCACACAATGGCGGTGTTCTTTTGTGTAGCCAATATTTGCCTGTTAGATCTTGTACGTTTAATTTTTGCAGCTTTTCTAATATAGGTGAATTTTTAATTTTGCACTTAATTATCATTTTTTCGGATAATAATTGTCTTCTTAATTCTAAGGGTGCTTCAATGGCTTCCACTCGTAAAGGTTCTATTGGAGTTGATTTCATTGCACCGATGCATAGTCGTAACGCTTTGTTCTGCAGTATATCAAGTTTTCGGAGTTCTGTAGTGCTTGCAGCTCCATACAGGAAACAACCATAATCAATTTGGGATCTTATATAACTTCGATAAAAGGTTAATGCTGTTAGAGGGTCTGCCCCCCACCAAATAAGCATGATTGACTTTAGGAAATCTAATCCCTTACTACATTTTTGAATGACTGAGTTAATATGTGTTCTAAAATTCAATTTTTTATCCAGTGCGATGCCTAAATATGTAATTTCGTTTGTCATGGGAAAATTAATGTTTCCTACTGATACATATGAGATGTTAGGGATGTTGTGCCTTGAAAAGATGACCACTTTTGATTTCTCAGTAGACAGGTCAAAGCCTAGTTTAAAGATGTCATTAATAATTGGAGTTAGATTTCTGTCTAGGTTTGTCGTACATTGGTCGAATTTTTTATTTTGGACATAAAAGACAAAGTCATCTGCATACTGAATTGTATTAACTTCGGGGTTTAGCGTGTGTAAATCGATTGTATATATATTAAATAATAGCGGAGCTAAAACTGAGCCTTGAGGTAATCCCTTCGTAGCTAGCCGGTACCCTAAGGTGGGTCCACTTGTTTGTCGGACGGTGACAAATCTATTAATGTATAATTTACATATAGTGTTAACAATTTCTACGGGTATTTGAAGACTAATCATTTTTTCGTATAAGATTAACCAATCCACACTATCGTAGGCTCCTTTTATATCTAAAAATAATGACCCTTGATAATTGTTGTCAGAGAAGCATAATTGTATATCTGTAATTAAATGTGCTACAGCATCACTCGTACCAAAATTTTTTTTGAAGCCGTATTGAGTGAGAGGGAGGGCGTTTATGTGCTTTAACCACCATTCTAATCTGTTTTTTATGATTCTTTCGAATACTTTAAAAATACAAGGAAGGAGGGATATCGGTCTATATGATTCGTGATCATTTGGGTTTTTACTAGCCTTAAGGATAGGTACGACGATGACTTTTTTCCATTCTTCTATGGTTTCTCCATTGATCCAGATTTCATTGAAAATATTTGTTAGGATTATTTTTCCATTCAATGGCAAGTGAAGAAGCATGGGGTATCGAATATCGTCAAAGCCTGGAGACGTGTTTTTTCTTTTTTGAATAGCAAACTCTAATTCTGGAAGGCCGATGGGTTCTATAAAGATCTTGTTGTTGTTTGGGTTTTGTGTTTGAGTCTGCAATATATGTCTCATATCTGGTAGAGGCAGAGGAGGTGCTATTTTGTTAAAAAAATCGTTTTGCCACTCTGAGTTTGTAGCATGTTTTGGTTTTGTGAACTGTCTTTGCATTTTTCTAGCCTGGTTCCATAGTTCCGTAGTTGGCGTACTTTTATTTAGTTTCGAGCACCATTCTCGCCAGTTTATTTTAGCTTTCTCTTTTAAACTTTTTTTGGCTCTAGCTATTTCTTGTTTGCACCATATAAAGTTCTCATTTGTACTATTGTTTTTATAAAAATGTAAAGCATGTTTTCTTCTTTCAATAATTTCATCGCAAGCCTGGTCCCACCAAGGAGGTAGAATTTTTTTCTTTTTCTTCTTTTTTTTGTTTATGGGAAGTGCGGCATCAGCTGCAGTATTTATACCCTCCATAAAAAGAGTATACTTATGTTTTGGCGTATCTGTTTCTACGTAATTGTTATCAAAGAAATTGTGTGCTGTTTGATGATAAAGTTCCCAGTTGGCTTTGTGTAAATTCCATTTTGTTTTTGGATTAAGGTAATCATCTTCATAACACCTTGTATTCTTATTAATTTCAATAATAATGGGAAAGTGATCTGATCCCATTACATCGGCTATTGTATCCCATATGCAGTTGACGGCGATATCTGGTGACGACAGCGTAAGATCTACAACTGAGTTGTTGCCGTTGCCGTTAAGTGTTGGTTTACCTGTATTTAAAACTACTAATTGACTATCCTCTATGACATTTAAGACTTGTGTACTTCTCGCATTAATTTTATATGACCCATATACGGTATGATGTGCATTGAAGTCACCTCCGATAATTCCGGTATTATTAAGAAGGTTTAAAATGTTTTCCCAGTCGGAATTACTTGTTCTGCTATCGGGAGGGCAATACAAAGATAAAAAAGAGAAATTGTCGTGATTTTGGTTTATTATTTCGACTCCACATACTTGTATTTCTAACGAAAAATTTTGTTGAAGGTTCATCTCCTTAAACGCAAAAATATCCCTGACCAAGATGGCTACACCGCCGTAACCATCGTCCCGATCTTTCCGTATAACATGATAACCTTTATACGTAATCTGCCTGCCAGGCTTAAACCACGTCTCAGATATTAAAGCTATATCAACATCTTGTTCATCTAAACATTTAAGCAAACTTAATTTATTTGAGACTGCAGATTTGGCATTCCATTGCAAAATTTTAATTTTATTTTTTTCGACCTTAGACATTAAAATTAGGATAAAAAGTATATAATTTGGACATCACCTTACTAGCGTCTATATTTTTAAGCTCGTCAAAAGAATTAACATCTTCAAGAACACTTTGGAAAATATTAAAAAATAATTTTAGAAATTCTTCAGATTCTTTTTCATAACTTTCTTTTTCTAGTGGTGGTAAAGGGTTGCTGGGTCCAAAAACGAATGGGAACATAGGAGCTTGACTTGGGAGAGGGGATGAACTTTTTTTTCTTTTGTTTGGGTTGTTTGAGGTTTGCGAAAAATATGTTCTCGTTTCTTGTACTTGTTTTGAAGTAGACGGCTGTGAAAGTGTTGTGACTTTTTTTGTTTTGTCATTTTGGACTTTATTTGAAGGTGGTAAAAGAGGGAAAGCATTTATATTTTGTGTATCTAATACTGAGAATCTATTACTTGTGTTTAAAGCGGTCGAATAAGAATTGTTAAGGCTAGCTTTTGCTTCCAAAAAAGTTAAATTTTGTTCAGACATATGCTGCTTTATTTTATTTTGTTCTTTAAACTTTGGGCAATTTCTCGATATAGATTTATGTTGATCATTTTTACAGTGGAAGCAAAAACTGTCTTGAGGATCCCTACAAGAATGATTTTCCAATTTATCTTGTGCACAGTTAATACAACGAGTTTTTGTGCTTCTACAATGTTTGGCTACATGTCCGTGTTCCAAACATTTATAACATTGTATGACCTTGTGAATATATGGTTCGACTAAACATGCCACACTATTGATGAATACATATCTGGGTAAAATATTACCTTCGAAAGTTAATAAGACCATTTGTCTCGGGACATAAGCTGCTTCACCGTCAATATCTATTTTTCTTTTAAATCTAGACACCTCCGTAATATTTATTGTTGAAATTAAATTATCAAAAAGATATTTTTCATTAAAAATTGTATCTACATTTCTAATTATACCTTTTCTTTGTAAGAGATTGTTTGGGATAAATGCTAATAAGTTTTCTTCCTTTAATCTATCATCATTTACTAATTTATTTGCATCTCTTATTGTTTTTAAATGTACTCTTATCCTATTCTTACCTACACTCTCTATACTAATTATGTTGGGTATCGGTAAAGTTTTATGTAATATGTGTCCTACCTTCATCGGGTGTAATTTACCTAAATTCTCCTCTGTGTTTATTTTCTGTATAAATACATATACCTTATCGGAGTAAATATGGGCTTTTTGCGTGTTGAAAATTTTTTTGGGTTGTTCTGGTCTTAAATCTGCGCTGATTGTGGGAGTATTTATTTTTTTTCCATTATCATCCAGTTCCATGATGTCACTCCCCCCGCCTCCGGGGGGATCTTCTTCACTCATAATTATTGTTCGTAAATAAAAATTTACTTTGAATTCGTATACACTATATCAAGTTTTTGTTTTTTACCGGTATCACCGATATCACCGATTTATTTCGTTGATCGATACACCTGCGATATGTTCGCTTTGAAGAACCGATCGAGACTGGTCTTCACCTATAATGTTCTCAAAATTGGGGGTTATAGTGGAAATTAATTTGCGGAAAGTACAGGAGAGTGAATGTAAGTGGATTACCACAGTGTAGGGAGTTTATCCGAACACTGGAAAGTGTAAAAAAACTGAATAATTATAATCTGTATTAACAATATAAATATATTCAAGTAGAAAAAAGTTATCAGTAAATTGTGACCGATAAACAGACTTCGGAAAGAAGCACGGCAAATAAAAGAATAAAAGGATAGATAAGAGGTAGCCTCCGAACGGTAGAAGTGGGTAAACTCTTTACGCAATCCTTGGGAAGACAGCATAATGCCGCTCGATAGTGATGATTACACGTCTGAATATCGAAAAAGAAAGGAAAGAACGTCGACGTCTCCCTTCCAGAAGAGTAAGAAAATTATGAGATCACCAGTAAAATATGTGCAGGAGGAGACAGAAGATGAAGAGGAGGACAGTGTACAAGACATGATGAAGAAGGTGTTAAGGGAGATAAGAGGTATAAGAATGGAAAATAGGGAATATAAAGAAGAAATTATAAAAATACGAGGAATTGAAAAAAGAAGCAGAAGAAATGAAGAAAAGAGTAAGTATAGTAGAGGATAAAAGAGAGGCTAAACGCAATAATATTGTTGTAAGCGGATTAAAGATAGAGAATGGAGAGGAAACGGATGTAAAAAACAGGATTTAAAATGTATTACGTCAACACTTGGAAGAAGAGGTAATAATTGAAAATGCGATGAAAATTGGACAAAAAACATGCCTAATGAAGATGAAAGATGAAAAGGAAAAGCGAAAATTTATGCAGAAAAAGAGTAAAATGAGATGTATTAGAGGTGAGCAAAACATCAATGATGATCTAACTGTAAAGGAAAGAAAAATTCAAAAGAATATTCGGGACAAAGCAAAAGAGTTGAGAAGTCAAGGTAAATCGGTTAAAATGGGATACAGTAAGCTTATTGTGGACGGTATGGAGATGGAAAGAAGATGGTTGGAAAACAGATGGAACGATCGGTGAAGGTCAAATATCTGCACAAATGTCAAAAAACGGATAACAGTAGAAGGGGAAAAATAGGACGGTCACACAATTACGAACGCGCGAGATACTGGAATTATCAAAGGATTAACGAATATAAAAAGAAAAATGGAAGTGAATATACTGGAAAGTAGAACAAGCAAACTGGGAAAGGAAATAGAATTAGTCAAAGAATTTGAAAGAGCCAGACTAGATATATTAGTAATACCAGAAACAAAAAAGAAAGGGAAGGGAATTATTGAAATGGAAAACGGTCATTTATTAATATGGAGTGGCGTAGAAGGAACAGAGAGAGCGAGAGCAGGAATAGGCTGCATACTTCACAAAATAATTAAGGGAAAATTGAATAACTGGAGTGCTATCTGGGAGAGAATACTGCAAGTAGAACTTAGGTATGAAACAGAAGTAAAAACTATCATTGCTGTGTACGGACCAAGCGAAGACGAAAAAGTTGAAATCAAAGTAAAATTTTGGGCAGATAGAGGAAATATATTTGTATTAGGTGATTTCAATGGTAGAGTAGGGAAAAGTGATGAGGTATATAATGTCTTTGGTAAACACGGAGAACTGACAAGAAATAATAACGAAAAAAGATTATTAGATTTTTGTGTAATATACGATTTAATTATAGCAAATACTTTCTATGAACATAAAGATATCCCCAAATATACAAGAGAAGAACATTCGAGAAATGAAAAATCTATCATTGATTATGTTGTAGTAGAGAGAGAAAACATATCTGTAATAAAAGATGTGATAGTAAAAAGAAGTTATGAAATTAGAAGCGATCATTATTTAGTGGTAGCCGATATAAAAGCAGAAAAAAATGAAAAAGAGGCGAGGAAAAAGTTAAAGCAGAAACAATAAAGTTGAAGGAAGAACAGATAGCAAGATTATATCGTGAAAAAGTTGAGAATGCGACATGGATTTGGAAGAAATCTGGATAGAGTTTAAAAATACGATTACGCAATCAGCAATAGAGACATGTGGGACATATAGAATAAATAGTCATAGAAAGCAAACAGCATGGTGGACAGAAGATATCAAGCAGCAAGTCAAAATAAAAAAAGAAAAATGGCGCAAATATTTAAATAATAGAACAGAAATGAACTTTATTGCTTACAAACAACAAAGAGTAAAAGTGAAAAACTTAGTATTACTAGCTAAACAAAGAACGTGAAGAGAATTTGGTGAAAAATTAGAAAAAGATAGCAAAAGCAACCAGAAATTGTTTTTTAGAGTGTTAAAAAATCTTAGAAATAACAGTAAGAAGGTACAAACACTAACAATTAAAAATAAAAAGGGAGAAATACTAAGAAAAGAGGAACACGTAATGGCAAGGTGGAAACAGTATTTCCAAGAACTATTAAATAGCGATCAGCAAACAGAAAACAATGAGACAGAAGCAACGTAGAAGGAGCAGTTGTAGATGATAACGAAGAAAAGATAACATTAAAGGAATTTGTTACCCATCTGTTAATGGGTGGTTTTCAATTTTCTTTAGCTCCTGTTCCCATAAGGAACTGGAGTTATATTTTTCAAATTTGTTCAGTTGGTTTTAAGACCAAACTACATTAATATGTTTGTTTTCACCACTAGTTTGTAATATTATTAGTATTAGTGATACTTTTTTAAAATGTTTTCAATGATTTTTTAAAATTTTTCAATCATTTCAATTTTGAAGTTTTTGACTTCAGTACCCTATGGGTCCGATGATGGCAGTATGCCGAAACTAGTAGCCCCTTAAAAAATTTTAGTAATAAACTTGTGGTGCTGACATTGATGAGTTTTATTTAATATTAAAGGAAGTAATCGAAGCCGTTGAACAAGTAAATAATGGAAAGGCACCCGGTGCTGACAAAATTACGGCGGAAATGATTAAAGCCATGGGAGAAGAAGGAACGAAAGTATTGCTAGAATTATTTAAAAAATCTGGATAAGAGAAGAAATTTCTAAGGAGATGGAAGTTGGTTTGATTCTACCACTTTTCAAGAAAGGAAATACTAATGATTGTAATAATTATAGGGGGATAACACTGCTAAGTACGATATTAAAACTATTAGAAAAAATAACAGAAAAACGGCTGAGGAAAGAAATAGAATCGACCTTGTCAGCGTCCCAGAGTGGGTTTAGGAAAGGCAGATGCACACAAGACCACGTTTTCTCGCTAAAAGAGATTGTAGACAGGACTCTTGCTACAGGAAAAGAAGCATTCATATCATTTATCGATATGGAAAAGGCATTCGACAGAGTACCGAGAAAAGTAATATGGGACTATTTGGAAAAAAAAACGTAAGCAAAAAACCAATAAGAATCACCAAAGTTATGTACAAAGAAACGAGAAATAGGTAAAAATGCGGCATCTGAAGAATTCATTACAAGAGGAAGTGTTAGACAAGGAGGCACTTTAAGTCCGCTATTATTTATTACATTCATGGATAATATAATAAAAGAAGTAAAAAAGAAAACCAAATCATTATGTATAGGGTACCGAAATCGACAACGAATTTATATCACCGAGTGCACCTTTGCAGACGACGTAGCACTAGTAACAGGAAGTGTAAGCGATTTAAAAGAAAACTTGAAAATATGGAACCAAGTGCTGACGAACAATGGGATGAAAATGAATATAGCGAAAACGAAAGTAATGATAATATCCAAAGAAAACAAGGCAATAGAGATAACAATAAATGACGATCAGCTAGAACAAGTAGATAGTTTTCAATATTTGTGAGTTACATTAGAAGGAACTGGAAATCACAGGAGGCAATGAAGAAATGTCCAAAATGTACAACACACTCTGTATCCCATTTATCAGGGACTGTAGACCCATACAATATGGGTTTTTTGGAATCACTCCTATCCACTGTTAAAATCTTGCCCTCTCCCAATGTATAAACCGTAAACAGTTCTACGTATACACTCTTGCGTAGCTTTATTTATATTTTTTCTTTACACGTTTTCGATTTTGTGAATGATCCAAAACAACTCCTTTTGTAATTTCTCGATAGATGGAAAATTTATTTATATTAGTTAATTCGGCAATTCTTGCTGGTTATTTTCGTTTCAAAGACAATCGAACATATTCAAAATGACTTGTTGTGTTTGAATTTGTACCCTCCAATTGGATATATTTTAGTATTAACAAATAGAGCAATATATATCAGAATGGGCCATTAACTTTTTTAGAAATTGGTGCTTTTAGACTTCTAAACCCTAAAGTTTAGAAAAGTCTTATGGTACGCTTCTGCCTGTCTGTCTGTCCGTCATATATGTCATACACTCCCACATACAGACACACGCACACATACAGCGTCTTTTAGAAGATTTTATTTTGATTTCTAAACTTTTTTTAAGAATTTATTACATTTTTTATTTTATATCATTTTTCAATGACTTTTTTGTTACCATGAATACATGTCCGACATGGGCGTTTCATTAACAGGGTTAAACATAGCCGGCCACCTTGAAATAAATACAAAACTAAACGTTCAATGGAAAAATACTTTTTTTTACTCATGCGGGAAAAGTACTATCTTTGCGCCCGCCTTTTCGGATGTAAAATGGCTACTTAATTAGTTCCGTGCGACAAGCAACTTTTGCGCACGCAAAATTTACTTTTCGCATTGAAATTGACAATACAGACCCCCAAAAAAATGTGATGTTTAAGTGACAGATAAATTGATTGATTAAAAAATTAAAATTTACAATAGTGAGTTTCAACTCTATGATGATACTGGAGACTGATGAGAGTTCTGACGAAATTTAACACTGTCGCTGAAGGTTATTTGAAGAATCGATCGGCAATAAAAAACGAATCGGCCAGCAAATGGCGATCGCTATTTTGGACAGACCTCTACGAGTACTTCACGTGAAAATGTACACCAAATGAACCCAAATATCGAGACGACAAGTACCCATCAGAGTCAGTGTCGAAGACAAAGAAAATATTGACTTGAATACGATTTCCTCTAGTATCTCCAAAAATATAAATTTCAATTTCACCAATTGTTCAAATGTTTCGATAATCATGGTGAAAAAAAAAATAATTAATTGCCTTTTTTAGTTTCCTAGTTATCGTTAAAAATAAAAAGTTATTTTGATTCTAAATATTTTACTTTTTATTTGATTAATTTTTTATTTTTTTGTCGTTGGCACCTACTTCATTTCTCATTGTATCCCCGCATTCGTAAAAAAAATAGTATCTGCAACTCGTGCGACATTGTCGATTGCCCACTCGAACTAATGAGCTCTCGTGGGCAATCGACAACTTTACGCACTCGTTGCACAATATACTATTTTCCATACATACAATTATGTCCAGCAAAAGCGTCACTCGTCGTTATTTCCTCTAAACCCTACCCTACCCTAAGTAACAGTATATGTTTGGGAGGGGGGCATGACGGGGTAATGGGTGGGGGGGTATGATGGAGTATAACTATAGAAATGAGGTGGAAAATTAAAAAATGCCGAAGAAAGTATCCAATCCTCATGATCTACTCCTCAAAAAAACTGATAAAAACAAACAAAAGACTAAACTTGCAGCCAAAACGCAAAAGAACAATGATGAAGACACAATTTGTCTACATATAAATACTTTTCTGAAATCACTAGAAGGTTGGATAGGCTGCCAGCTTTGTGGACATTGGGGTAACAATGCTGGTGCCGGTGTGGATGACGAAGACGCCGAAGAAATGCACATTTGTTTGTTGTGAACAAAATTAGCTTACCCGATCATATCTCATGGCACGGGGTAAGATGGTTTTTCGCATGTTCCTTTTTTAGTAATTCATGTCAGAAACATCCGTCAACAAGAATTCCCAAGGTGGACCGCGAGTGATAGATGTCTAGATTCTAGAACAATATCTGGTCACCGAGCTTCGCTCTTAATATTCAAATCTACATTTTTAAGCAGCCCAATGAGTATATAATTTAAGTATATTTATAACATGACAAATTATTAATTAATTCGCGAAAATCACGGAGTGGGCGACATCTACTTGAACTACTGATAGGGAGATAAATAAAAAGTTAATTGGCGATTGGCTTGAAAGTTTCCAGGACGGGCAACAGCAGCGTGTAGGGCACACGTCCCGTCAACAGAAGATCGCTCAGCTCACTCTATTTATCACTATATAAGAAAAACTCTATGTTCAATTGATTTTATTATTTTTTGATCTGCAGTGAAGGAAAATTATAGGTCTGATATTCATACTTCATACACAAAAACCTGTGACCAGACTCTCGACGTGTGGCAGATATTGATATCATATTTTTTCAAAAATTCTTTCTCTCTCTCACTCTCTCTGATCATGAAAACTTAAATACTAAAACTGTCCGCATAATAAAATAGTAGCCGTAAGGGGTAGTCTCACACTATCGGGGAAGGGAAGACAAGTGTCCATTTTAACAGTGTTACTCAACGTTCCTATAAATATTTACCTAAACCCATGATTTCTGAAATTGAATTGGCAACGTTGTATTTTCAACTTTGAATTAATAAGATGGCTGTCATTTGACAAGCAAATTATTTATGTCCGTCAAATGAACCTTTCCTTTTTTATATAAAGCGACAAATTTAAAATTGAATTCTTTCTGATTAAAACGCCAGAAATTAAATAAAGTCAAACCTTTTTACTACTATACTATACAGAAGAAAGGAGTGCAGTATTTAATTTGCAGAACGTAGTACAGGTTCAAGAGGTAGAAATTTTATTTTTACCTCATCCTTCAATGCTTATTTGTAGTTAAAATTTAAATTTTAATACATCTGATCGGCCTAATATAGTTTTTGTCTAGATTCTTGTTTCCATGGTTTTTACTGTAATAAATTTGTTCTTTTGACAGATAAGTCAGACTTTATTTATTCATAGCCGTATCGTATGTATTTTAAATGATTCAGAATTTTGTATTAATATATATTTCAAAATGGCTTCATTCTAAAAATATTATCAGTCCTCCTAAATCCTTGAAGGCAGAATTATTAGTAATAGCAAGGCAACATAAAAACAAATTCAAAAAATATATTATGGATGAGATGGCCAGAGAAAAAGGAATTAAAATTCTCAGATTTCCTCCGAACCACGCAGAGTTAAATTCCATTGAACTGATCTGGTCTCAATTATTAAAAGGTTATGTTTCTCAAAACAATAAAACATTTAAATTTCCTGATGTGCGAAATTTGTTTTTGAAGGCAGTTTCAGATGTAAATAGAGAACATTGGGGAAAATGCATTGATCATGTTAAAAATGTGGAAAATTCATTTAGGAAAGTGGATATATCAATGGATAATTTAATAGAACCGATAATAATAAACCTCAGAAAAGACAATTATAGTGATACCAGTAGTTTTAGTGAAGACAGTGACTTTTAAAGATAGTTCTTGAACTAACTTTTTTTTTAATCTTTGAGTTTAGGTAAGTACTGAAGCGTTACTTTTAATGCCAAGAGATTTAATTTAATCCCAACATATAATCCTCCTTGTTATTTATTGGTTAAATTTAATTCGTTCAATGTTAAAGTGTCGGATGCATAAAGTTTATTTTTATTTTTTGTAAATAATATAACTTCAAAATTCAATCTACGAAGTACGTATATATATTTTATATGCTGTGACTTATTTATATTATAGAAACTTATTTTGCAAAGTACGCCTATGGAATGTGACGTTATATCCCCACTTTGACTGTACTCATCTATCCTTTATAGTATATATTACTATAGAAACAAGTTATTATTATGTGCCGTTGCTAGGAAATAAAACTAAAAGCTTAACTTTTCTTGTAAATATCTCGGAAGATCGAATTTTCACAGACATGAGACCAATATTTTTCGCCGATTTAGATAGGAATTAGTCTACCCTGAAAGTTTCATTGAATTCTGACGAGTGGATTTCGAGATCCTCTGGACACACACACATACAAACCTTGCTCGTTTAATAGTATTTGATAGAGTTAAATACATGTTACTTTAATAGGGGCCAGTGGCGTAGCCAAGGGGAGGGGGGCTATTAATAATTAATTGTCTTTTAATCTTATATTAATAAATAAATAATTAAAAAAATTGTTGTTGAATAAAATAATGTATTTAAATAGCTGACATTGTTTACAGGGTGACCCAGGGTTAAACCCTTAAACGTTCACGATCGGTTTTTCAGAAAAAAAAATAAGATTTTTATTTCGCAGTTTTCAATTTTTTTCTTAAAAACGAAGCGAGATACGAATAAAATTGAAGTGGCAAAAAATATCAATTAGGTTACCTTGTGGGACGTCACCGGATTTAATAATTTAATTCTAATGATATTGAAAGAAGCCCTTGGTCACCCTGTATATTTATCACTGGTGAAAAAAGTATTTATATATAGGGTGGTCCTTAAGTAATTGTACATAGAAGTATGGTAGATTCCTCACTTTAAAATATTACGATTCGAACCAACTTGCTCTAATAAAATGTTGCCAATAAGGAATATACAGGGGGTTAAAGGTTAAATTTTAGGATTTATTTTTTGCAATAACTTTAGCGTTTTTGGATATGTATACAAAAAATTTTGGAACTGGGGGTTTTTGGGTACGAGAAATCAGAATTTGCTACCTACTAGAGGTTAATAACAAGTATGCTTTTTTCTACTAAAATAAGGTAGATTTAATATTCTTTTACATAAATAGCGCTAATTTAAAGAGCAAAAAAGTTTATCGCACATTTATGCCGCAAATGTGGCCTAACTAGCGCCCTCTATAAATTACATCGAAGTAGGTACCAGATTCTGATTTCTTGTGCCCAAAAACCCTCAGTTCCAATTTTTTATGTATACATATCCAAAAACGCTAAAGTTATTGCAAAAAATAAATCTTAAAACCTTTAACACCCTGTATATTCCTTTCTAGCACCATTTTATTAGAGCAAGTTGGTTCAAATCGTAATATTTTAAAGTGAGGAATTTACCATACTTCTATGTACAATTAGTTAAGGACCACCCTGTATATCTACGAGAAATGGTGGGCCCCCTCCGAAAAAAATTCCTGGCTACGCCACTGATAGGGGCACTACAAAAATGAGCTGGAATAAGCACTGTTGTTATTTCCATGATGGTAAGATCGTTTTTCGCATGTTATTTTAAATCATTCATTTTAAACAAATATGAGTTGATCTCCCAAAGACTACACCAAATTGTGGTTAGATTAATAACACATGGGCCATAAATAAATAAGAATACTAACCATAGTGATTATGGTGTATTTTCCATTTTCCCTTCCTCTATGTGAGTCGTGGAACACGTATAGGAGTATAAAAGAGTAGAGTGTAGAGGAGATAATGACGTGTGACGCTTTTGCTGGACATAATTGATAAGCGTTCTCTTACAAAAGTATTTTTCCATTGAACATCTAGTTTTGTATTTATTTTAAGGAGGCCGGCTAGGGTTACCTCTGTTAATAAAACACCCATGTCGGACATAGTTCTAGCTCTAGCTGCATTCATGGTAACAAAAAAGTTATTGAAAAATGATATAAAATAAAATATGTAATGTCAATAGTAGTAGGGCTACACTATTACTACTCCAAGATGGCCGCCATTTCTGGTTTAAGCCCCGCCCCCTTTTCAAGATACCCCCTCCACCCTCTTAAGCCACACCCAGACCAATAGAAATTCTGGCCACACCCCTTTTAAAGATGGCCACCCTATAGGCCCCGCCCTCTTTTCAAGATGACCCCGCCCCTTTACAAGATGGCTGCTTCCTGTTGATGACGTAGGCCAAGATGTTTGGCGCCAGGATGGCGGCAATACATAACGTCTGGAGGTCAAAGTTCAAATTTCTGTCGACAAACATATTTATAGAGTCTAGACAAGTCTAAACTTGTTTGAACGTTATCTATTGCAGCCATCTTGGCGCCAGACATTATGGCGCCAAATGTTATCTATTGCCGCCATTCTGGCGCCAGACATGTTAGATATGCCAACAGAAATTCTAAGAATTACTTATTAATAACTATTACATCATCGCCAGATGTTCAAACAAGTTTAGACTTGTCTAGACTCTATAAATATGTTTGTCGATAGAAATTTAAACTTTAACCTCCAGACATCATGGCGCCAGACGTTATCTATTGCCGCCATCCTGGCGCCAAGTCGGGTAACATCGAGTTAAGTCGGGTCCTTTGACCTTTGACCTTGAACCTTTGACCTTGACCTTTGACCTTGAACTTTGACCTTGAACTTTTGACCTTGACCCCCTAGACAGTGACATCTTGGCGCCAAGTGAGCCAGGAATGGCATAGCCCTACTACTGTCAATAAAAAATAAATTCTTAAAAAAGTTTAGAAAATAAAATAAAATCTTCTAAAAGACGCTGTATGAGTGCGTGTGTGTATATATGTGGGTGTGTATGACATATAGCCATCAGATAAACCATAAACGTAAAGCGATGACTTGTGCCCGTAGACACTTTTGATCGGAATAAATTTCCGAAGTTTGGGAGAAATCAACCGAAAACCATTTCCGTATCAAAAACTGTGGGGTACTTTCAGCTTTCTACGACTTTTTTTGTTTAGTTTAGAAGTCTATTGTTCCCGCTCTCTAGCGGGTGCCGTTACTACTTGTTTAATTACGGTAAACATATCTCAAATATTGAAATTTATCTTACTGTATTTGATTGTAGTCTTGGGACGCCTATTTTCGATTATCTAAGGACGGTGGCGTTGGATATGTTTCACCACCAACATTAGGCCGAACAAGAATGGATATGCCAATGTCTAGATTAAAAAGAATACCTACGGTCTCTAGACCCCATCGGGGTACATCAACGGCAACGGCACCAGCAGCGGGTGGATCAACCGCCACTGAATCGGATATAGAAAAGCATCTTGCAGTTCAAGCCGTTATTAGAGGTTATCAAGTGAGTTTTCAAAAAAATAATTATTAAATTTTTAGGTTCTTATAAAAATGATAAAGAATTTCAATTATCCTTCTAGTTATTTTACCATAAATGGTATTTAACCAATTCGACATTCTATTTGAAAAATAAATAACTGGTCGTTCTTTTAGGTTCGAGGTCATTTAATAGCCAAAATAGATCCTCTTAAAAGGCCTACCACTTATGTTCGCACTAACAGAAGCGGGAGTATAATACCAGATCTAATTTCATCTTATAACCTAGGTAAGTACCAATTAGAGAACCTTTTAAATTTATTAAGGTAATGTTTTATTCAATAACGTTTTATTTTCCTTTGCAATCTTTTTAACTACCATAATCGAACGGAGCAAAAACCCTATTTTTCAACCATCATTCTCATTCTCCATAAGGTCGCGAAATACTGCATCATAACACATTGAATGTGACGTTTCCAGGTAAGTTATCAATCGATATAATAGTTGATACTTGAACCAGTAAAATTATAATAGTTGCTCAAAATGCCGTCCATTATTAGCGACGCTAAAGAGTAATTTGGATCTGAAGGTAAGACCGCACTAGGCGAAATTGCGCTTCGGCGGAGCGTGGATGCAAAATATTCTTTTCGTGCAACCGGTTGCGAAGTGAGTACTTCGCGTTCTCAAAACAATCTGCGAAAATCTACTTCGCAGCCACTACTCATAGTCACGGCCAGAATCAGAATCAGAATTGCTTTATTGTTTCGAAAAAATAACATTTTCATAATAGTAGTTTACGTAACAAGTCCCGAAAGTGGTCTTTTACTGGACGAGTGGGCAAATTGCAGGGCGAGCCGCAGGCGAGTCCTGCAAGCCTGCGAGTCAAGTAAAAGCACTTTTGGGACGTATTACGTACAATATTTTTTTTAAAACGTGCAGTGTTGTACTATAAACATCATATTATTCAGTTTACATTTTTATAACAAGAACTCTTTATTAACTAATTTAATAATAAATCAAACGTTGCTTGGGTGGCCGCCTTAATAATTTCATCTGGTATAATTTCATCTTCCATTAATTCACAATCAAATGCATCATTTTGAATATCCATTTTATAATAAATGTCACGTTTTCAACTAAACGTCAAAATATGTCAAGTTATTTTATTTATAGCTTTAAATAATACAAAACTCGGTTACTATAGAAACCAATTGACCGCTATCTTAGACTAACTATATTATTATTTTTTTCATTAAAGATAGGCCGGAAAGTAAATAAAAATGAGTCCGGTAATAGTAGTTTACGTAACAAGTCCCGAAAGTGGTATTTTACTGGATGAGTGGGCAAATTGCAGGGCGAGCCGCAGGCGAGTCCTGCAAGCCTGCGAGTCCAGTAAAAGCACTTTTGGGACGTATTACGTACAATATTTTTTTTAAAACGTGCAGTGTTGTACTATAAACATCATATTATTCAGTTTACATTTTTATAACAAGAACTCTTTATTAACTAATTTTAACAATTGCTTGGGTCGCCGCCTTAACAATTTCATCTGGTATAATTTCATCTTCCATTAATTCACAATCAAATGCATCATTTTGAATATCCATTTTATAGTAAATGTCACGTTTTCAACTAAACGTCAAAATATGTCAAGTTATTTTATAGTTTTAAATAATACAAAACTCGGTTACTATAGAAACCAATTGACCGCTATCTTAGACTAACTATATTATTATTTTTTTCATTAAAGATAGGCCGGAAAGTAAATAAAAATGAGTCCGGTAAAAGCTTTTACCGGACTATCACAATAATTTTCTGGCTCGGTCCGACAAAATGAGATTTTCTGACCTAAAAATAAACCGGAAAGTACTAATTTCTGGCCGGTTTTAAAAAATAGTATATTATTCATTGAGTTTGGGTGGGTTATTTTATTACATGCGGATGAAGTTTGCAGCACAAGCGAGCTTGCGAGCGAGTGTTGTAATCATCCGAGTGTATTAAAATAACCACACAACGAGTTGAATATAATACTTTATCTACTAATGTCGACAAATAATAGATTATTTATACCTTAAAAATATCTATAAAATCAAATCAAGAACAAAACATTTTTAAATGATAAAGAAACTATTATACGAATATAAATGCTTATTTATATTAAATTAATTCTTACTTGTTATTAAAATTTAAAGTTATGCTATGTTGCTGCAATTCGAGAAAGTAATTGTTGTATCTGCAACACCAAAATTCATATTGTGATCTGTATTTAATATGAAATTACTATGGTCTATTTTTATGCATGAGAGAGTAATAAAACAGCATTTCTAATGCAAAACTTAGTACGGTCATTTTAAATATTTTTACGGAATAATCTAAATATTTCCTAAAATTGTCATAAATGTACCTGAGCTAATACAAGTTTTGCGTCTTTTATTGGTCTTTTATAACCATAAGCTGTACAGAACAATAGAAAAAGGTTTAGACAGGCCAAAAGCCCTGTGTATTAAAGATAACATAGCCGTATCTTAAGATTATTTTCAATAAGTACCTATTTGCCAATTTTGTTTTATTTTAATTCCAAGAATTTCTTACAGTAATCGAATTATTTATGTAAAAGTGTTGATGACACAGTGGAATTAGTTAGTAGTACGCTTGGTGTTGGGAAATCTACGATTTACAGAGTTGTTAAAGAAGAGAAATGTGGCGAGTTTCAAACAGCACGTAAAGCTCCAGGAAAACCAAAATTTCAAATAGAAAATCATTTGAAAGAAAGACTTCGAAGGAAAGTGCATGCGTTCTTCTTTAGAAAAGAATTTCCGACAGTAGACAAAGTTCTTGCCACGGTTCGATATGATAAGGATTACCCTGAAATGAGTCGAAGCACACTATGGAAACTTTTAAAAGAAATAGGTTTTCTATGGAAAAAGCATTCCAGAAAGTCTATTTTAATAGAAAGAAGCGATATTGTAGTATGGAGAAGAAATTATCTAAGGACTATAAAAGAAATAAGAAACCAAAGAAGAAATATATTTTATTTAGATGAAACATGGATCAACGAGGGACATACACCAAATAAATTTTGGCAAGATGAAACTGTTACAAGTCGAAGACAGGCTTTTTTAAATAATTTATCTACTGGTTTAAATCCACCATCAGGAAAGGGGCGCAGACTGATAATAGTACACATCGGTAGTTCAAACGGTTTTGTTAAAGGTGGTTTATTGACTTTTGAATCTACTCGTACCGGTGACTACTATGAGGACATGAATGCTGATGTCTTTAAAGAGTGGTTCGAACAAATGATAGATCTTCTTCCTCAGAACTGTATAATAGTAATGGATAATGCAAGTTATCACTCGAGACTTACAGAAAAAATGCCCACAACCAAGTGGTTAAAAAAAGATTTACAGAATTGGCTAAATTCAAAGAATATTAAGTTCCATCCCGGTTCTGTGAGAAGAGAACTGTATCATTTGTGTTCCCTTCATAAAGAGAAATTAAAAAAATATGAAATTGATGAAATTGCAAAAAATCGTGGGATGACGGTGGTTAGATCACCACCATATCATTGCGAAGTAAACCCGATTGAACTGATATGGGCACAGATAAAGGGAGAAGTTTCAGGAAAAAATAATTCTTTTAAAATGAGTGATGTTAAACAGTTGTTTTTGGAGGCTGTAAATAATATGAAGCCTGAAAACTGGGAAAAGGCAGTAAATCATACGATTAAAGAAGAAGAGAAAATGTGGAAGTTGGACAATATTACTGATGAAATGATCGAGCCACTCATTGTAAATATTGGTTGCGACAGTTCATCTTCTGATTTCGATTCTGATTTGGATTTGTAGGTAAGAAGTAGTTTTTATATTAAAATTATTATTTATGAACGTAACGTTGTTTAAAAGTCAAAGTTTAAACCCTTATACCTACATAGCCCGTTTGACACAATGTTCTTAACATACCTTGTGGAAAAATAAAATATTTTAGAAAAAATTGCACTTTTTTACCTTCAGCTGCTTAGAAGTTATAAACAGGTTAATTAAGTGAAAATATAAGTGTACACCCGATATATTTATTATATTTATACAAAGGTTATTTCATACGAAAATACTCGAGGTATAACTTCACAAAATATTTTAACTGTCTACTAAAAGAAGTGGTACGCCTATGGATTACGAACGCTTTATTATTTTAATACTCTCTCATACATAAAAATATACTATAGAACTAGCATATGTTGTTGGATTATTAGTATTATTTTTATGGATTTGGTGTAAAATTCTATTAATAAAATATCCATTTCAACAAATTTGATAAAGTTTTTAGTGAATGACTTTTACTGGTATTAATTTAATTTGACATTGACGTATAAATTAAAGGCCGTGCTACGTAGTAAATGTAAATGCATTCTAGATCTTGATTGGTTAAATGCAGTTGCCTTATGATTATTGGTTATTAAAAGTGTTGAATTTTCACTATTCAACGCTTTTTAACCAATCAAATCAATTTTACAAACACACTATTGAATAATGAAGGTCAAATTCCGGTTTGATTTTTGGTTTATTATTTGACATTAGTAGATAAAAGCTTTTACCGGACTATCACAATAATTTTCTGGCTCGGTCCGACAAAATGAGATTTTTTGACCTAAAAATAAACCGGAAAGTACTAATTTCTGGCCGGTTTTAAAAAAACAAAGTAACAGAAACTATACAGGGTGTCCCACGACGTACCGTACACAGTCCAACCATAAGTACTATGGACCTAGGCCATTTCATATCTGGTATTAAAAAATGCCTTGTTGCGTTTTTGACGGATATTCAGGGTGACATTTGAAAATATGTGAATTATTCTACGTTAAGTATATCTAAAAGTAAAAATCTCAGACCAATCAAATTTTAATTTCAGGTCCGGACTTAGTTTTTTTTAGAATTTTATTGGTTTTTTGAAAACAACACCCTGTAAGCGAGATCAGACAATTTTTATTTTTCTTACTTTAAAGCTTAAGGATGATACTAAGCAACAGTTAAAAAAAATTGAACGCGCAACTTTTTGTTTTCTGCGGAAAAAAATAAAACTTTGAAAAATAGTATAATTTTAATGGAATCACATTCTTCTTATGACTGATGCGGCACTACATTGATAGCACATCATTATTTTTCAACAAAAAGTTTATTTTACTCGATATTTTTTAATACCAGATATGAAATGGCCTCGGTCCATAGTACTTATGGTTGGACTGTGTACAGTACGTCGTGGGACACCCTGTATAGATGAAAAACTTATTAAAATAAAACATCACAACTACTTACTTAAAATAACAAAAAACGTAAAATTTAATTTAAAAATGTTTTCTTTTTCATATATAAAAGTAGTTTAAAAAAAAGTTAAAACATACAGATGTAACAATCACAAGTACAGTTGAAAATGTTTCAGAATGAATCCAAAAGGTTCTCTTCAAGCGCATAATCATGCACTTATTAAAGTAAAATATGCTTGACTTTTCGTTTAAATAGACTAGATATATTTTTAATTTCCGAGGGTAAGTGATTGTACATTTTAATATCATGGAATTTTTTACTAGATTTGATTTTGGGATGGGCAACCTTATATTCTATATATATATATATATATATATATATATATATGTCATTTCTAGTGAAATGGTTGTGAATATTATTAATTTCAGTGTAGTTATTTTTATGCTTGTGTATTAGCGATGTCGTTTCCAAAATATATATTGAGGGAAGTGTTAAGATTTTGAATTGAACAAATAATGGTTTGCAGTGTTCTCTTGTATCTTTTTTACATAGATAACTTATTGCTCTCTTTTGCAACACAAATACTGAGTCGAACAAGTATCCAGGACATGATCCCCAGAAGGGTATTCCGTATCTCAAGCGTGATTCAACTAGGGCAAAATATACTTTTTTCGATGTGAGGATTCCTAAGGAGTTTCGTATAAGTCTTACAGCGTAACAACCGCTTGAAAATTTTTTATTTAGCCTGTAAATATGAAAGTCCCACTTCATTTGTTGATTCATAACAACCCCCAAAAATTTTGTATTAGTACATTCAGTAAGTGTGGTATCATTTACTTTAACCTCATTTAGTTCACCTTTAAACATCATTATATTGGTTTTGCTAATATTAAAAGTAGTTTTATTTGCACCACACCATTCATTTAGGATGAATAGGTCTTGCGAAATAGTGTCTTGCGGTGATTCAAACTTAAATTTGCATCATCGCCAAACAAGGTAAACGTACTCTGACGGGCAGGTTAACAATATCATTGATGTATAGTAGGATTAGTATGGGGCCCAAAACGTAGCCCTGAGGAACACCACTATAGAGAGCGAGTCTTTTCGACTTTGTGCCACAATTCCTAACGAGCTGCACTCTAGAAGTTAAGTAAGATTTGAACCATTCCCATGCAATACCTCTTATGCCATAACGGGTCATCTTTTCAAGTAATATATTATGGCTGACACAATCAAATCGCAAAATATGGCAGCTGTCGGGAAACCACCATTTATGCCAATATATATTTTTTCCAAGAAGTGAAAAATTGCGTCACCGGTGTTTTTGTTTGTTTGAAAGCCAAATTGATTGTTATTTGGTATTTTATTATTGTCAAGGAATGAAATCAGACGTTTTTTTGCAATTTTTTCGAGTATTTTGGAAAATGAAGACAAAAGAGAAATAGGCCGAAAGTTGCCGCAATCACTTTTATTTCCTCCTTTAGTGCATCAGGAAAATAACCACTTTCAAATGAGTAGTTTATTCAATTTATAAATGTTTTTAGAGCTACATCTGGGAGGTTATTGATAAACCTAATATTAATTTCGTCAATCCCAGAAGAATTTTTATTCTTGATTTCATTTATTATTTGTTTTATTTCTAGATAATCAGTAGGCCGAAGAAAAAAACTAGAAGTGTTATTGTTTTGTAAATAATCCAAGGGATTTTTTTACTACTTATATTGCTACTCAATCTATCTGCGATGGAACAGTAAAACGAGTTTAATTCGTCAGGATCTAAGTTTTCATTGTTTTTCCTGTTATCTCGTTTATTATTTTCCAGCTTTCTTTATTTTTATTTTGAGAATTAGAAATTCTGTTATCAAAATATGAATTTTTTGCCTGCTTAATTACTTTTTTGTAAATCCTTGTACAGTTTAATATGTATTCATTAATTGTAATGTTAGTACTAATATAGTTTTTTACGTACCTTAAAGATCTCAAATTTTTTGATTCCTTATACCTTTCGTTATCCACGGTTTGGAAGATTTCCTTTTTATTTTTACAACTGGAAAGCAAATATTAAATATATAATGCAGTTTATCATGAAACGCAATAAAATCTGAAATAGTATTCCAATTGACTTGGTCACACATTGCATTAACCTTATTATAATTTTTTTTGAAAAAACTAGCAAATTTCTTTTTTTCCGTTTCGGGCTTAACCATCGTAATACTACAGCTTCATGGTCAGCCAAAAGTTTAGGCAACTGGGATGACTACAAAAAGGCTCTAACGGAATATAACAAAGATCTCAGAAGGTCTAAGAGAAGAACATGGAGGCAATTCTCTGAACGGATTAATAATTTAGCCCCAGCAGTACGCCTCCAAAAAGTAATCTCAAAGGACCACTCTAACGGTATTGGACTTCTTAAAAAGCCAAACGGAGAATTCACGGAAACCACAGAGGAAAGTATGAGATGCCTATTAGACGCTCACTTTCCAGGTTCAGCACTCATTGAAGATGACGCAAAGGTTAACCTTGATGAACCGGTTTACAGAACATCAAGAGCTGCAAAAAGCCTAGCGGGAAAAATCTTCACAATAAACAGAACTAAATAATAGCTTTAAGCCCTACAAATCTCCTGGAGAGGATGGCCTTACCTCCTTTCTATTTAAAAGTATGGTAAAATACTTGATACCTATATAAGAAGTGAATATCTACCAAATATACCGCTTCACGAAGAACAATTTGCCTATCAGTCAGGCAAATCCACTGTAGATGCCTTGCATTGTCTTGTAAAAGACCTTGAAAAGGCAATTACTTCAAAGGAAATAGCGCTATGCGTATTCATAGATATAGAGGGTGCATTTGATAACACGTCATATGAATCAATCAGCGCCGCCGCAACAGCAAAAGGTATCGGACCTTCCATAATCAAATGGGTTCAAGCTAAATACTAGGAAAATAATTACCTACCTCGGAGGTAAATCGACTACTATAAAAACAGTAAAAGGTTGTCCTCAAGGAGGAGTTTTATCACCTCTACTGTGGTCACTAGTAGTTGATGACCTCTTAGCAAAGCTCAAAAGAGAAGGATTTAGAGTGCCTCAAAAAAAAAGCCTCAACTCAGCCAGAATATTTATTGCATCCGATAGTCAGGCTGCTTTAAAGGCTCTGAAGTCCACCACTTATGAGTCCAAAACAGTCTGGAAATGTAAACAATCCCTTAAGCAACTGGCTAGCCACAACAAAGTAACATTGTTATGGGTGCCAGCGCTTAAAGGAATTGTCGGAAATGAGATTACTGATGGTCTCGCAAAAGAAGGAGCTTGTACTCCTCTTATCGGACCAGAACCATTCTGTGGTATTCCAAAAAGAAAAGAAAAGAAGTCCGAAAATGGGAAAAGGAACTTAGTGCAGCCTACTGGGAAAACATTCCAGGCCAAAGACAAGCAAAAAGGTTAATACGACCTTCTGCTCGATACCCTAAATTGCTCTTGGAGCTTCAGAAATCTGATCTCAGAGTAATCACAGGAATTCTCACTGGACACTGCTCACTCAGATATCATATCTGTAAAATGGGCAAAGGGGACAGTGGAACATGCAGATTCTGCAATGATGCAGATGAGACAGCGGAACATATTATCTGCAACTGCAGAGTAATTGTCCGCCAACGCCTTAAATACCTGGAACAGGTCTTCCTAGAGCCTGATCAGGTTACAGAACTAGTTCCAAAAAAGATAATAGGCCTTCTGAAAAGCCTAGATCTTCTGGACAAAACATAGATGTAGGGTATACACAAAAGATCTTATAGGTCGCAGTGTGGTAAGGCCAATGTGGGCCAATCGACCCCTTTGTAATCTACAAAATCTACAAAATGGTCAGACGGAAGGGGGGATAACACCTTACAATTTAGATTAGATATACCAAAATTTGAACATAAATAGTCAATGATAAAATATCATTAAAGACCGTGACCCATAGCAGCGGCATTTAAAGAATGTGTCATTTCCAAATTGGACATTTCTAAAATAAGACAATACGAAGGTTTTTATTTTCTAATGAACATAGCATTAATTTTTAAATTAACAACAAATACATATATTATTTAGGATAAATATTAACATTAATTGTACATTGTGCATTATTACTTATAACACATGGAATCGATAGATTATATGACCTTGTACGCGGAAACGCGATTTTCAGATAGTTTGCGCGTAGCGTCTGATCTGAGTGCATTTTCAAAAATGTCAAAAAATATGACCTAAGTGTTTCATAGGACCCCGTCTGATTTCCGTAATGTAGTTAAATAATAACCCTGAGATACCGAGAACACACTTTTCAGAAACCGAGATTGTAGCGTTTACCCAGGAGACCATTTAAAAAAAAATGAGCCAAAAAAAAATTACAGCACCCCGTCTAAAAGTCACTTTTATAGATAAAGTCGGGTCACTTGATACGGAAATAGTATATTGTGCAACAAGTGGGGAAAGTTCAACTTTTCTCACGAGTGTGAAAGTTTGGGGCACGAGCCTGAAGGGCAAGTGCCGCAAACACACGAGTGAGAAAAGTACTTTCCCCACGTGTTGCACACTATACTTTTTCTACAACTGCACAAATTTAAAGAATACAAGTAATGTAACTTAATATTTATTTTTATTGTTAGCAAAACTAAAATAACATGAAAGTATCCTACCTCTTAACAGTTAAATAATTTTTTTTTGTATTTCTTCTCCATTCCATAAATTTTTCGTATGCCAATTCATACTTTTTTCTTGAAATTACCGGCAACAAATCTAACGTTACTTTTGCGGCCCTTTCCAATATCTTTGGCGAAGTGTTATCAAAATCGTCACAACTGTCAGTATGCATATTATTTATTCTAAATAGGTATATAAAAATAATATTTAATGGAAATTGCGTTTTTCATCAAAGCACGAATGAAATCTACCTTAAGAATTTAAAAAACTTCTACAATCTGACAGTTGTGACAACTTTTAAAGCTGAGTATTAAAGTTTAAAGTATTCGTTTTACCTTCGTAGCGAAAGCAGTCTCCGTAAGCGCTTTCTATACGATAACAAATAAAATCGACTATTATGATTACGCGGCGGTCAGTGACTCGGCATTGAGTTATCGTGTTACAAATTTAGTTTATGCAATGCATCAAAATCAAACATCATCACCTGTGTTTCGGGTATCGTTGGTAGATGTAGGTCAAAACAATAGCATACTGTTTCAAGAAAATGGTACAAGGTCACCGAATGAACAAACACTATACAGTGCTTGGAAAAATTCCGAATATGAAAAAAGTTGTTTGGTAAACAAATTAAATACTATACAACAACAATTAGAACAAATGCAAAAAGATAACTCAGATCTGCTAAATAAGTATACAGGGTTAGAAAAAAGTCTGGAAAATAAGCCCAGAACAATACTTCACTGACGAAGAAGAGACAGAATGGATAAGGAAGAAGAGCCGAAAAAAAAGAAGAATGGATACATCACTCTCTCCTCCGCAACCAGTCCAAAGGTCCCAGAAAAAGATCAACCAAAAACTAAAAAAGTACCACAACCGCCTCCGATAATAGTAGACGGAATAACAAACTTTAATACACTCTATCAACTCATAGCTAAAATAATGAGTGGATTCCAGATCAAAGTAATCAATGATAAAAATATAAAAATTAATGTCCCGAATGAAGAATGCTATCAAGCACTCACTAGGACACTGAATAACGAGGAATACTCATGGTACTCCTATGAGAATAAACAAAACCGTCCAATTAAGGTAATGGCAATCAATCTTCATCATTCATGTAATCCTGAAGAAATAATCCAGGAAATGAAAAGAAGAGGATATAAAATAATTGAAGTTACTAGAAAACTGAAGTACAAAACAAAACAGCCTCTAAATATGTTTATGTTGTCGTTCAGCAACGATGAAGAAGTTAATAAAATATTCAGTATAACTGACATATTAGGAATAAGAGTTCAAATTCAGCCAATTAGAAAAACTAAATTAGTCCCGCAATGTAAAAAATGCCAAACTTATGGGCACACCCAGAAATATTGCGCTAAAGAACCCAGATGTGTGAGATGCACTGGAAGGCATCTCACAGTTGATTGTGATAAGCCAAAAAATGCAACCCCAAAATTTGTTCACTGTGGAGAAGGTCACCCAGCGAACTATCGAGGCTGCATGGTAGCCAAAGAAATTCAAAAAATTAAAAATAAACAACTGAACAAAACAAAACTGCCTACTAGACCTCAGCGAGATAATAGAGAAAGCAAAGAACCTCCAAAACAGGGTCAGAGTTATAGCCAAAATAAATACAAAATATTGCTCAAACTAACAAAAAACCGCAACACCAAGGTACAACAAGTACAAATATTGACAATATGCTCGAACAAATCTTGGACAAACTAAACAAGATGGATGAGCGTATTTTAAACCTAGAAAAACGCGCTCAAGGAGCAATCCCTAAAACCAGAAATGGCTAAACACTTAAGAATCCTAGAATGGAATGCAAACGGGTTACTACAGCACCAACAAGAACTACAAACAATCCTGGAACTAGAAAAAATTGATATCTGTCTCATTGCTGAAACGCACTTCACTAAGGAGTCATTTATCAAATTTAAGGGTTATAAGGTGTATCATACTATCCATCCAGACAATTCAGCAAAAGGCGGAAGTGCAGTTATAATAAAGGAATGTATATTACACCACCAAGAAATGGGTTACCAAACGGTAGAGATACAGGCCACATCTGTTAAAATTAAAACAAAGACTTACGAAGTTACAATCACAGCTTTATACTCCCCACCGAGACATGCTATAAAAAGAGAACAATATGCTGACTTTCTGGATAGCCAAGAAGACAGATTCATAGTTGGAGGAGACTTCAATGCGAAACATACCCACTGGGGATCCAGACTAATAACATCTAAAGGTAAAGAACTATTAGCAACATGCAACAATCTCAAATGTCAAACACTCTCAACTGGAAAGCCAACGTACTGGCCCACAGATCCGAACAAAATTCCTGATCTTATAGATTTCTTTGTAATTAGAAATATATCCTCAAATTATATACATGTAGAAGAAGCTTGGGACATGAACTCAGATCACTCACCCATACTTCTTACACTGAGTGATAGTGTGATTCAAAAAGAAAATCAACCTAAATGAGTCAACAAACGAACGGACTGGCAAAGCTTCAAAATCAAACTTGAACGGTTAATTAATCTCTCGGTTCCGTTGAGAACAGAAGAACAACTAGATCAGGAAGTCGAACGTTTTGTCAAAGATATTCAGCAAGCAGCTTGGGAGAACACCCCTGATTTTAAATACAAAACAAAAGGAAATAATTATCCAAAAGAGATAAGAGACCTTATAATAGAAAAAAGAAAAATCAGAAGAAAATGGCAACAGTCCAGAGCACCAGCTGATAAAACAGCTTTAAATAATGCAACACAACAGTTAAAACGCGAAATTCAGCGTATTAAAAATGAATCGATTGGTGAGTACTTGAGTGAATTAACTAATGACAGCAGTACCGATTATTCACTCTGGAAAGCAACCAAACGATTAAAATGTCCTATTACACATAACCCACCAATTAGAAAGGAAGACGGGAGTTGGGCATGAAATAATATACAAAAAGCAACCAGATTCGCAGAACCCTTAGAAAAGACTTTCCAGACCAACGATGGCGAAGAGACCCAAGACTGGAATGAACCAGAACAGGAAGATTCAGTGATTAGACCTACTTCTCCAAAAGAAGTTTATGTGGAAATCGAAACAAATATAAATCCTAAAAAAGCCCCTGGATTTGATCTGATTACCGGGGAAATCTTGAAACAACTCCCACGTAAAGCTGTTGTCAAACTGACCAACCTTATCAATGCATCATTTAGGATGAGATACGTACCTCAGCTATGGAAAGTAGCAGGTAAACCTCCCCAAAAAGTAACGTCATACCGACCAATCTCTTTGTTGCCTGTTATTTCGAAACTCTACGAAAAATTGCTTCTTAAGAGATTAAAACCTACAATAGAAGAAAAGGACCTGATTCCCTCCCATCAATTTGGTTTTAGAGAAAAACACTCAACGATCGACCAGGTGCATAGAATCACAGACATAATTGAAAAGTCTTTAGAGGAAAAGAAAGTATGCTCCACCGTCTTCCTAGACGTGGCCCAGGCTTTTGATAAAGTCTGGCATGAGGGCCTTAACCACAAGTTAAATTTGTTACTACCACGTCAGTATTCAGAACTCTTAAAATCCTATTTATCAAACAGATATTTCAGAATAAAACAGGAAGATGTATATTCTGATCTAAGAGAAATTAAGGAAGGAGTACCCCAAGGTAGTGTACTAGGTCCAGTACTCTACTTACTGTACACCAGTGATATTCCTAACCTTGAGCACGATACTATTGCAACATTTGCTGATGATACTGCCATTCTGGCTGTTGGAAAAGACCATGAAGAAGCCAACCGAAAATTACAAACATCTGTAGACCAGATTAACACCTGGACTAAAAAATGGCGTATTAAGTTAAATGAAAATAAATCTGTTCATGTTAACTTTACTAATAAACGAAACCAACACATTCCCATAAGAATAAATAACGCTCAGATTCCCTATGCTAATACAGCAAAATATTTTGGAATGACACTCGACGCTAGACTTCGCTGGAAAGTCCACATTAAAAAGAAACGTGAAGTGCTTGGTATAAAATATAAAAAGATGTATTGGTTATTAGGAAGAAACTCCAAGTTGTCCACACATAACAAACTGCTCCTCTACAAGCAGATATTGAAACCCGTTTGGACGTATGGTAGTCAGCTTTGGGGCTGCGCCAGTAAAAGTAACATTCAAGTTATCCAACTTTTTCAAAATAAAGTATTAAGGAACATCGTCGATGCACCCTGGTACTGTCGCAACAGTGATCTTCATAGGGACCTGGATGTAGAAACTGTTGACAAGACTATATCTAAATCTGCCAGCAGCCATGAACAACGGCTGCTCCAACATGGGAACGTTGAGGTCATCCAGCTCCTCGATAATACGAATTTAGTAAGAAGACTCAAGAGGACCAAACCTTTTGAACTAGTTCAGTGACAGTGCTAATTACAAACAGAGTATTGTGCGGATTTGTGTTACACGTTACCGGTAGTGTTACTAAAATTATCAGACCCTAAGGTACACTAGTGAGTAGGACCTTAGTATTTAAGAATTCTAGTTAAGTTAGGTTGGAACAAAATTGCTTATTGATCTTCATGATCAGATTGTAATTATAGAAAACATTCCCACAGAGTGTTTTGCTACAAAAAAAAAAAAGAATTTAAAAAACTTCTACAATCTCACACTTGTGACAACTTTTAAAGCTGAACAGCAGCCTACTAAGTTTTTGTCGATTTTTGTTGATTCTCCATATAAATGTATGTGGTGTGGACAAAGTGCCTTGAGGAAAAGTATTCCCGCACGGTGTGGGCAATACATGGTTTTGAAATTAAGTAAGCTATGAGAAATTCGCTTCTTTTCATAGCAGTTGTAGTATAGTATAGTATATTGTGCAACAAGTGGGGAAAGTTCAACTTTTCTCACGAGTGTGAAAGTTTGGGGCACGAGTCTGAAGGGCGAGTGCCGCAAACACACGAGTGAGCACACTACTTTCTCCACGTGTGGCACACTATACTTTTTCTACAACTGCACAAATTTAAAAAATACAAGTAATGTAACAATATTTATTTTTATGGTTAGCAAAACTAAAATAACATGAAAGTATCCTACCTTTTAACAGTTAAATAATTTTTTTAATTTTATATTTGTATTGTTTCTCCATTCCAAAAATTTTTCGTATGCCAATTGTACAGGAAATAACTAGTGAAAATAAGGATCATACAATTAAAGAAATACAATCTGAAAATAATGAAATCTTAACTCAATCACTTGATAGCTATTTATTTTAATGATCATTACTCATCGGTAGGCAAAAAGTATGCATCCAAAATAAAAAAAAAACCACATTCACCACCCCCTAAAACTCAAACAACTCTGAGATCCTTTTATCTGTTTCCAACCGAAAACAAAGAAATCTCCTCTATAATAAAAAATCTAAAAACAGGAAAAGCACCTGGCGAAGACGGAATTAAATCAGAAACAGTTAAAATGATCTCAGATGAAATAACCCCACCTTTAGTGTACTTAATAAATAAAATTTACGAAACGGGAATATGTCCCGATTTATTTAAAAAGGCTATAGTCATTCCAATTTACAAAAAGGGTGATAAAAAAAAAGTAGTTAATTTTAGACCAATTTCATTAATAAACACCTTAGCTAAAATATTTGAAACTTCTCTAAAAAATAGGCTAAACGATTATTTGGATATAACGCACCAAATCTCAAATAAACAGTTTGGATTCCGCGCGGGTATCTTAACAAATGACATGACGGCTGCGTTAATCGGTGAAGTTTATAATAAAGTTGACATTAGGAAACCTACGGCATGTATTTTCTTAGATCTTGCCAAGGCCTTTGACACTGTGGATCACACACAGCTGTTAGAAGCCTTGGAGGATGCTGGTATAAGGGGACCAACACAAGCACTACTTAAAAATTATTTAAAAGATCGCAAACAAGCTGTAAAAATCAAACAAACACTAAGCAATGAAAAATTATTGGGTTACGGAGTGCCTCAAGGTTCCATCTTCGGGCCCTTTCTCCTTATATATGATAGTGAATATTTTCGTGACTGTTCAATAATAGTTTAAGTAGAAAAAATTCGTGGGAATCAGTCAATATAAAATAAATTAGTTTGATTTCTTCGTTTTGGTCAAGCTTTCGAAAACGTTTATTTTCGTTTTCAAGACTAATAACATGAAATACGGAAAAAATTAAATACAAAAAGAAACATCGGTGTTAAAATATTTTAAAATGACAGTTTCCAAAAACTTCAGTATACAATTGTAACATACAGAGTGTGATTATAAAAAGTATAAGAATGTGTAAATATATATATAAAAAAAAATAATAAATATCAATTCAAGGAGGACGAGTTGAGAAATTTTCTTTATGTTTTTTTAATAGAAATGTGTATATTGTACTCAGGTCATTGATGTCTGTTCTTTTATTCATAATATATATATATATATATATATATATATATATATATATATATATATATATATATATATATAGCTACGACAGACGAATAGAAAAATCAGTGCTCGACGAGAGGAACATCGCATCGCCGTGATAAAGCAGGAAACCACATCTTCACTAGCGGAACATGTAAGAAAGACTTCCCACGAGATAGATTTTGAAAACACCAAAGTCATAGCGGGAATTCAAAATAAAAGAAAACGTATTATAAGGGAAGCCATCGAAATAGAGAAACGTCCTGACAACTTAAACACCAGAGACGACACACAAAGACTTCCCGCGACGTGGAAATCGACGTTACCCCTACCCCAAAATAGAAAGCCCCGCGCACCCCCGCCAACAACAGACCTGTGTGCAGTAGACCGGAAAACGAAGAGGGTACATAAACCTTCGACAACGCTAAGAGAAGTCAGTTTAATGCGACTAACTAGAAGCAAAGCAGCAAAACTAAGACCTGAAGATGGCACATAAGATTGTGCCGAAACGTCGTCAGTTGAACGATTCTATTGAGAATCAACCAGTGACAACACGGAGCAGATCCCGGAAGCCCAGCTATTCATATAATGCCCGTGGAAACATATATATATATATATATATATATATATATATATATATATATATATATATATATATATATATATATAAATGAATTACTAACCCAAAAAATTGCAGGGACCATATACAATTTTGCTGATGACACTGCAATATTGTACTCATCTGATTTGTGGCTGAATCTAAAAACAGAAATGGAGTTAGATCTGGCAAAAATCTTCAATTGGTTTAATCACAAGTTACTAACCCTAAACTTTGAGAAAATTTTTACGTCCCTTTGGTAGTTATGAAAACCACTTACCGAATTTTAATACCCTTAGTATAGGTAATGACGCCGTAATACACCAAGCAACTCATATAAAATATCTAGGCATTACCATCGACTCTCATTTAAGATGGGATCACCACATCGAATCTATAACTAAAACAGTTAGGCTTCTAATTTATAAATTTAAATGTCTAAGAAAAATACTAAGTCAACTAAAAATTTTGTACCATGCACTAGTAGAATCACGCCTGCAGTATTGCATTCTTAGTTGGGGTGCTTGCTCAAATACATACCTTAATAAACTTCAGGTCCTACAAAAAAGAATTCTAAAAATAATCTATGAGAAACCAATATTATACGCAACAGATTTACTTTTTAAAGAAAGTCACGTATTTGATCTATGAAAGCTGTACTTCTACAATCTCCTGATCTATACCTATAAACATAAACAGATATTACAAAACATCGAACAGAGCTATCACGCAAGACAAAAAATGAATAAATTTGTTATTACTAATTATACCAACAAATTAATAGGCCAAACTCTTCTATTAACCTTAAACAACTTCAATTTATTTAAAAAATATTTCAAATCCTTCACATTTCAATTAGATAGTTATATAGTCTGCGATTTTATTGAAATCTCTGATATACAAACGCCCTTTTATATTAATTAAATTTGTTTTTATTTTTTCTTTAGAGTATTCTCTTTCTTTAAATTCCTGTTTTACATTTTTATATAACTACCTGAGATAAATTAGCAATTAATACTAGAATACAAACAGCCATCCCTATACAACCATAATGGTTTCTAAGGGATAACTGTTTATTTCATTTAAACGTAGTATATTATAAAAATAAATGTAATATCTAAATTTTTGAAATAAATATATTATTATTATTATTATACTTTTTTCTTGAAATTACCGGCAACAAATCTAACGTTACTTTTGCGGCTCTTTCCACTATCTCTGGCGGAGTATTATCAAAATCGTCACTACTGTCATTACCCATATTACAATAATATTTAATGGAAATTGCGATTTTTATCAAAGCATGAATGAAAACTACCTTAAGAATTTAAAAAACTTCTATAATATGACAGTTGTGACAACTATTTAAAGCTGAACAGCAGCCTACTAAGTTTTTGTCGATTTTTGTTAATTCTCCTTACAAATGTATGTGGTTTGAAATTAAGTAAGCTATGAGAAATTCGTTACTATTCATAGTTTCATAGCAGTTGTAGAAAAAATCATTTTTATAGCATTTCGAAAATGTCAACAAATCTGACGTCACTGACTCATAGCAATCTGTTTGAAATTGGTCATAAATGATTGAATACATTGCCCAGATGTCGAAAAAAATGATTTCAGACAAATTGAATGTAGAAAACTTTTCGATACAGCTATGCTCATTATTAACGTATTTCTAGCGCCAAAATCGATTCGGCGTCTTCCTCCAGCAAAATATATCTTCCCTCAACCGTTTTTAAGGATGCTAAAAAAGATGGCATTTTCAAAAATTATTTTCGACTTGACCCCACCCATCAAACGGCCAAAAACCACCCACAAAATGGGGGAATCGTGGATTCCGCGTCTTCCTCCTGCAATATATATCTTCTCCCCCGTTTTAGAGGTTGCTGAACACGATGGCGTTATCCAAAATTATATCATATCATATATGGGGTGATATCGATCCCAAAAGTAACTAATATCAATACCAACATGATGTGAATATGGTTGGCTTTCATCAGGGCCCCGATGTTTGAAATATGTGAGTACAACTCGTCTGCGAGAATGTACCACGTGACCATCTCGAAATCGGTCAACGTTGCCAAATTTAAATTTAGACAGTTCAACAAAAAGTAGAGCAAAACACATATTTTAGTTCACTTGAAACCTTCGTACAAGAAGAAATAGAAGAAGTGATTAAGACAGACGGCCAAATTATTGGATTCAGACCAATTATAAGCTCTTTAGATCCGTTATGGAAATATTAATTCTTTTATTAAAAATACAAAACATTTTTTAGAAAAATTATCAAAAATTAAAATGACAATTTTTCAAAGCAAAATATCTATTTTTCAGTTATACGAAGAAAAAGCCTAATTTTCAATCGAAAAAAAGTTAGTTTATAATAATTAATAATTTAATTAAATAATAATTAATAATTAACAATATATATTGTTTAAAAAAAATATAATAATTATATTTTTTTTAATATAAAATCGAAAATTCAATGTTTAGTCTTAGCAAAATTACAGGTTATTTAAAACACAAAAAAGAAATTTCCAAATGTTGCTGTCGATAAATAAGTCTCTTAATCTTATGAGAAAAAAGTAGACAAGTTATAACATTAAAATTATATTTGAAATTGAAAATATAAAAAACTTACCGTTTCTTCATGTACTAATAAACATCAATAACAATTTGTTTTAAAACATCAGCCTTTAGAAGATAAAATACAAATACGATAAAACCATGTTTTTCGTTTTTAATTTTTATCTCTTGCAAAAATAATTTTTTTATAAACCTCTGGTGAAAACGTTCTTTTTGTGTATTAAAGTAGTAATTTTTTCAAAGCAAAATATTTAATTTTCAAATTTATACGAATTTAAATTAAGAACAAGCCTAATTTTCAATCGAAAAAGTTAGTTTATAAATTTTCAATTCGTGTGCGAGAATGTACCACGTGATCACTCCTCACTCTCTCAGCGTCACAAAATCGGTATGTTTGAAACCAAGAGAAATCATCTACAAGTTCGCATAGAAGTGCTCTACTGGGTTGTACCAGTAGAGTTGAGTTTAGTAAGAGAGGAAACATGCGCAATAGTGCCGTGAAGGCGTTAAGTGCAGTGTTGCCGATGCCAATTTATTATATTCCCCAATATCCCAAGTCAAATTCCCAAAATTTGGGGACAAAAATCTGCTGATTTCCCAAAAATTCCCCTCAATAGGTTAAGTACCTTACCTTAGGATTATCTTCTTTGTTTTGACCTTTTATTAACCATTTATCCATATTTGCACAAAATCGTATCGTTATTTCGCGACAGAATACAAAATTAACTTATCTAAAGCAAATTAGAAGCGTCTAAAACTAAGGGAATCACAGAAAGGGTTTCTCTATGTGTTCGCGTTCGCACCGCGCGGAGATAAACGAACTTACCCGATTATAATATGATTTATTATAACAAAAGTAGGTACAATGGACAAATGATTTGCTGCTATGCAAATGGTCTTGAGTTCTATGCCCAATCTGAACTGTTTTTTTTATTTTAATTCCTGCTGATTATTTATTATATTGTTTAACGATGAGATTTCAAAATCCCCGCATTTTCCCCGCATAATGCCAATCCCCAATAAATCCCCAATCATCTTGAGATTCCCCGCAGTTTGGCAACGCTGGTTAAGTGTCGAGACTGTCAAGTCAAATTTAATTTAATTATAACCTATATCTTTGATATTAATAGTTTGGTATGTGATTTATAGTTTTCTGTTTAGAGTGTTTGTGTATATTTCGTTAGGACTCGTTTCAATCATTAGCTGTTTATTTTGCTGATTTACTTGTTGTTGTTTGAAAATATTAATTAATATTTAAAATTAATAAAATCTATAAAATGAAAAAGTTCTATTTGAAAAACAAACACCAAATAAAAAATATATTAAAACTTACCAGACTGAATCTACAAAACTGGAAAAATAATGGTAAACACAAAAAAATATATTTATATTGGCTGCGAACTTCACTAAACACTATTTGTTTTAGGAATAAATAAAATATTTATTGGAAAAGAGAATTTACAGATTTCTTTCCCTTAGAGTAGGGGAAACCAGGACTATTTTTATTATACTAATTTCCGTGTATTGCCATGTAAGCCATATTAAGCTTAGACTAATGCCGATTTACCCTAAAACAAATTTCAAAAGGTCCTATTTATTATAATCCTAAACAGATTTGAATGTACTTTATTGCCAACATATTCAAAGATTTCCTGTAATATACTTTTATGATCAATTCTGATGAAATTTCAGATATCAAAACAGGTAACCGAAAGTTCATACAAAAAAATACTCTTATATCATTATTATATTAAAAAGACTTTTATAACAGTTTTTTATTTAAAAACCTAAAATGCAACTATCTCATATCAAATTTTTTCAGTCGTATACGAGATTTGCCAAAAAATATGAAATTTACTCAGGAATAAAGTACCTTTATTTTTGAAGAAGTTTCTGATCCATTTTAACTGCAAATATCTCGGAACTCAGAAACGATAGGAAAGTGCGGTTTTCACTGAACAGTTTCTTTTTTTATATAAAGTTTTTTTCAGTATAAATGTTTATTTAGTAAAATCTTATATAGGGTGTTTTAAAAAAGCGGTCTTTTTAAAATGCAAACAACGTCGATTTTTTTAACGACAAACCCTATATATTTTTATACTATCTGAAAGGTGAACTCTTTCCCTTTACGAAAATGTATAATGTTGAAGTTTATATGAAAAATAAGTGAGTTTTGATTTTTAAGGATAAGCAGTTACGTAGACATATACCATTAGATAATTAACAAATGAGCTCTGGATAAAATTATAAATTGAAAATGTATAAACTAATTTTTTCGATTGAAAATTAAGCTTTTTCTTAATTTAAATTCGTATAACTAAACAATAAATGTTTTCCTTTGAAAAATTGTCATTTTAATTTTTGATAATTTTTCTGAAAAATGTTTTATATTTTGAATTAATATTTCCATAACGGGTCTAAAGAGCTTATAATTGGTCTGAATCCAATAATTTGGCTGTCTGTCCTAATCACTTCTTCTATTTCTTCTTGTACGAAGGTTTCAAGTGAACTAAAATATATGTTTTGCTCTACTTTTTGTTGAACTGTCTAAATTTAAATTTGGCAACGTTGACCGATTTCGAGATGGTCACGTGGTACATTCTCGCAGACGAGTTGTACTCACACATTTCAAACATCGGGGCCCAGAGAAGAAAATTATTGGGTGGGGGAAGGGGTGAGGGAGTAACAGGAGGTGCCAAAAGGTAGTGATATTAACAAGGAACCATAATTACAACAACATTTCATTATAATTCGGGTGTAACAGAAGAAATAAGGTGTAATTCTGCATTTTTAGCGAAAATTGAAAATTGACCTTTTCTTCGAAGCGCCATATCTCGGTAAAGAATTGACATACAAACATGTTTGAATAGTAAAAATTGTAGGAAATTTAACGTTCTGCAACAAAGTATAGAAATGCCTTTGCCATAGGACGTAAGGGTAAAAAACAATTGAGGAAAAACTGGAGGAAAGTCGAAAATTTTGCAGTTTTCTCCCCCGTCCTCTTTTCGCACAGGGTCCTCGAGGCCAAAAACTTGAGAAAATGTTAATTGACCGTCCTTGAACAACATCCTAAAGTTTCATTAACTTCCGACTCTTTTTCGTTGCTTTCGTACAAGATTTCATTCAACATTTGCCGTTCAATATTTCAGGCTCGTATAATAATTGTAATTTTACATTTAATTTTCACTTGTAATCTCCCTAGAGCTTGAATTACCGAAAGCATGAATTTTTTAAAGAAATTTTTTAAAGAAATTCATGCTTGAGGAGATATTTCCAGATAGTAATTCAAGATCGTGGGAGATTCGGTAAGAAAATTTCACACTAAAGTAATATAAAAAATTATAACATGACATTTTCGTAGGACCGGTGTATTTTTATAATTTGACACTTGACAGAAATACTATCGGTGTGGTACAGCCCAGGGTAGGAAAATACTATCGCCAAGTTTTTCGGTTGCTAGCTGAAACGAAAGCTTCTTATTGGTTAAAAAATGTTGGTGTGAAATTTTCATTCTAAATAAATGTTTGACATTACTAATTTGACATTTTTATTTTTTTCGTCGTCCAGGGTACAAAAGTTTTTCATACCTAACAACCGATCACCTAGCATGTTTTACATTCACTTTCGCTTGCACTTTTAAAACAGAAAATTATATGTTCGTAGAGGGGAGAATGAAAACAATATTTTTGTAATCTGCGCATCTATACGAATGATTTGAAACAAAAATGGAACGGGTTCGAGTGAGTCACTTAGGTCATATTTTTTGACATTGTTGAAAATACACTCAGGTGAAACGCTACGTGCAAAATTTCTGAAAACGCAAATTTTAGTGATGAAATGTCAATATCTATGTACATTTTCAATATCAGACGGGGTCTTACAAGACAGTCGACCAATTGTTTTTTACACTGCAGAAATGGCCCCCCGCGAAGACGCTACACTTCTGGAAGTTATTACTCACCCGTCGGCTCTATGAAACATGGTTTTGGTTGTCATCTCTCTAACTATTATATTTACATCTAGGCTTTCGGAATAATGGCTATTATTAACATTCGACATCAAATTATTTTCTTTGGGACGTATTACCGGAATTACCAGCGCCAGAAATTGAGTTGGAAATTTGTTTCTTATTTTCGATAGAATCTTCTACATATCCTTCAGCTACTGTCGATGACTTCCATCCGCCGTGACGTTTAAGAGTTGATATATCAGCCCCGGTATTAGCAAGCAGCTTCTCCGAAAACAATGACCCTTGTATGTTTCTGGTTTTGGTAATTTGAGATACTTAGCAATCATACGGGACCCCGATGTCATTAATGGATTCAGATCAATTATAAGCTCTTTAGATCCGTTATGGAAATATTAATTCGTTTATTAAAAATACAAAACATTTTTTAGAAAAATTATCAAAGATTAAAATGACAATTTTTCAAAGCAAAATATTTATTTTTCACAGGTATACGAAGAAAAAGCCTAATTTTCAATCGAAAAAGTTAGTTTATAAATTTCAATTTCTAATTTTATCAGAGCTCATTTTCTTCGTTGGTTATCGCTTTATTTCAAGGAACTTTGTCTGATTGGATTACAGCACAGGTATGCACTGGACTGGTAAAAACCTGTAATCCTTTTAAGAAGTAAATTCAATTGTGTTATAGTTTGTAGTTTAAAATTCTAGTAAATAACACTGAATAATATAATACACGTAATGGGAATTCCAGCTGGTAATTAAAGTAATAAAATTCCAAAATTCTTTGCTAAATTTAATGTTTTGTCTATATGTATTTAAATATATATTGTTTAAAAAATTATAATAATTAAAATAATCGAAAATTAAATATTTTGTCTTGGCAAAATTACAGTTTATTTAAAACACAAAAAAGAAATTTTTTCCACATCAAGGTAATAAATTGGAAATTTGATTTATTTTAATAACATCGTACAAAATCGAAAAATAAATAGTTTGCATAGGAAAAATTATTTTATTTTTAATAATAATAATATTAATTCCTGTATTAAAAATATAAAACATTTTTTAGGAAAATTTTCAAAAATTCAAAAATCAGATATAATGGTTAGTTTTGAAGTAGTTAGTTTATTTCCAAATGTTCCTGTTGATAAGTCTCTCTTAATCTTATGAGAAAAAACTTGACAAGTGATAACATTAAAATTGCAATTGAAATTGAAAATATTAAAAAATTACCGTTTCTTGATGTACGAATAAATATCAATAATAATTGTATTAAAACATCAGCCCTTACAAAAGAAACATACAAATACGATAAAACCGTGTTTTTGTTTTTAATTTTTATCTCTTGCAAAAATATTTTTTTTATGAAAACTGGTGAAAACGTTCTTTTTCTGTATTAAAGTTGTAATTTTTTCAGAGCAAAATATTTGTTTTTCAAATTTATACGCATTTAAATTAAGAAAAAGCCTAATTTTCAATCGAAAAAGTTACCTAATTTATAAATTTTCAATTTATTAATTTTATCAGAGCTCTTCTTC